>KQ481975.1:362068-374854 GCA_001430745.1 Auxenochlorella pyrenoidosa
AACTGGCAGGAGGGCAGCTCTGCCCCTACACGACTCTCTTGATTGACGCCAGCGACAGGACCATGCACAGCGGCAGCCAGTGTGAGAGGGGCGCCGCGCAGTGCCAAATGTGGCGCCACTTGTAGCCGCGAGCCTGGCTGCCTAGGGCCCGCTCTCCGGGCCCTGCCCTGCAGTCGATTTTGACGCCGACCCGGCGGGGCTCAAGGTGTTTGAGTCGGGGGCCATCCTATGCCATGTGGCAGGTGGGTGGCTGCCCAGGAGACCTGCGGGCGATATGCAGCTGACCCTCTGGGGCATCGCTGTCACAAGGGGTGGGGTGTGGGGGGGCTCAGAGAAGGGGCGCCTGCATGCAGGCCACAGGCCCGGTGATGCTTGTGGGCTCCTTGCACAGAGTGCCGCCTTGCTACCCTCCAAGGTGCATGCCGCCCCTGCCAGTCAGCAGCCCAACCTGTCCCCGCCCCTGGCCATGCTGACACCCGGGACCCAGACCACTCGCTGTTGCCTTGCAACCCCTGCCAGCGCGCGGAGGTCCTCTCCTGGCTGTTCTTCCACACCGTGAGTGCAGCGCCTCCTGCCTTCCTTTCTGCTCTGGCTGCCCTGCCCGCATACTGCGCGCTCGCTCATGCTGCTCTTTTCAGCGTCTGGCCCCTGTGGCCTTCGCCTACCCTCCTCTGCTGATGCGTACCGCTTGGTCCCTGCTGTGCCCTGCTGGCGCGCCTCTCCGCGCCTGCACCTGCCTCTTGCTGGCTGTCTTCCCGCTCTGGTGCTTGCTGCTGCATGGCTGATGACATCAACACGAGTGACTGTGCTGCCTGCGGGCCCGCCTCCCCCGTGGCAGTCCACACTGGTGCCCATTGCCCAGTCGGTTTCTGTCCCCCTGGTGCTGGGCGCCCCCTCCCTCAAGTCTCAGATGGACAAGGGGGCTGATGATCTGCGCCGCTTCATGGTGCGCCGGCAGGGAGGGAGGGGTGCGCGCTACCAGGCTTGCGTTGAGGATGAGTGGCGGCTGCTGCCTGTATACCTGGGTTGGGCAGCGCCCTCGGCTGCTGGCTGTCGCTGCCGCTTCCACAGATCAAAGCCTCTGAAGTTTCCGCGCTTTCTTCCATTTTCCCCCTTTGCTGCGTGCACGCCCGCGCGGCCACACAAACACATACATCACCCCGCCCCCACCCACCCGCCCTCCAGAGCATCCTTGATAGGCGGCTGGGCGACGCAGGTGGTTGGCTGGCGGCGGGGCGCTACACCATCGCAGACATCGCACACGTGGGCATGGCCCTGCTGCTCAAGTACATTCTTGGCGAGTGGGAGAGGAACCCGGTAAGCCATTCGGTGCAGTCTGCAGACTGGCCCAGATCCAAATCTCACAGACAACGAGTGTTCTGCCCTCACGGTGCTGCCGCTGGCCAAGACAGCCCTGTCGGGCATTGCTTGCACCTCACAGCGACAAAAAGTCTTGTCCCGGACCGTTTCTTCACCCCCAGCAGGCCTGCGCCTCAAGACCGACTACCCCCACCTTGCTGCCTGGCTGGAAAAGCTCATGGCCCGGCCCGCCATGCAGGTGCCAGGGCAGTGCTTCAGCCAGGGAGAGCCTGACGTCTCTCCACTGACCTTTCAGTCTTACGAGGCGACTTCCTCCACAGACTTTCTCACAACTCTCACTCACTCACTGAGCCTGCTACCCTGCATGCCCATGCACAGGCTGCAGCCTGGGGTGATGCCTGAAGACCCGGAATCCCGGCGCATTGCTGACACCCACGCCTCCGCCCTCCCTTCTGTGCTCTGCAGCGCGGCATGAATGTGCCTGAGCCCTGCTGGCTGCTGGTGGAGGGCCCGCGTGAGATGAAGATGGCGGCCATTCGGGAGCGGGCCCAGCAGTACGGCATTCAGTTGTGAGGCTGCACCAGGGCAGCACTGCAGCACGGCGCTTGCAGTTGCGCGCCAGCAGGCTTCCCGCACAGGTATAATGTTCACGGCTGTGCAGGCCCTCGCAGTGAGATGATGTGTCGCAGAGCCAAGCACTCGTCCCTTGGCAGCGCCAGCAGGCATTCTGCACAGCAGGTACGTGGCGCTGGCATGGCAGCAGCGGCAGAATCGATTGTGTGTGCTGCTTGGTGCGAGCTGACACGTTTATCAGGCAGCTGCCCCTTGAACCTCCAACTATCTTGTAATGCTGCGCACTGCGGTTACTCGAGGAGCCTCCGGCCAAACCATTCAATGTTGGTTGTCCTTCAGAAGGCACGGGCGGGGCTGGAAGATGCATAAAAGGATGAGGATGGGATAGGGGACAGATCAAGGATGGGCATCAAGCAGGGAAGGGTCTGGTCGTGCAGCAAGGTCGGCAGGGATTCAAAAGGGGCAAAGATGGTCCGCAGCATGGAATAGTCAGGGGAATTCCGAGCCTGAGCGGGGTCGCAGGGTAAAGCACAGGCCAAGGATAGTCCAGGTGGCAGGGTGGTTGCAATGCAATGGACTGCAATGCGGTCTGATTTTAGCTGTTGTATGGCGCGTGCACTACATGGCAGAGCAGGCCATTAGCTCGGCCTGCCCAGCGGCCGGGCACAGAGGCAGGCACACGTCCCAGGCGTGGCTGCTGCCTACTGTGCGCCGGAGCCTGGGCTTTGGGCGCTGCAGCCGCTCGTTGAGCAGAGGGCGGCTGCTTGCGGGTGGGCAGCTCATGCGCGGGTCGGGCAGCACCAGGGGCCGTCGCCACGGTTCACACAGGTGAAGCCCTTGTCGCTGCAGCAGGACAGCAGGGCAGCGAGTGTGGAGATGAGGTGTGACTGCTGGGGGCACAGCGGCAGCTGAAAGCAGGCGACAGCACAAACGGGCGGCCAGCATCCGACATCTGCCGACAGGCTCGCTGCCTGCGCAAGCGCTTTGTCGCTCTGCCACCTAGCCGCACACGCAGCCCAGCTGCGCCGGGGGCCATCGCTGGTGTCGATTTTGCGCACTGCCCTCCTTCCCGGCCGCCGCGCACACTTGGGCACACAGGCGCTGTCCCCTGGACTCACCAGTAGGAGCGCAGGACAGAGAACTGCGGCTTGGGGCCGCTGCCAGAGTCGACGAGGAAGAAGCTGACGCGGCTAGAGCACTTCAGCTTGTTCTTCTGCGGCGCAGCAGGCGAGGCGCAGGGCAGGCTGGTGAGCACGCGGCAACGCCCAATTCTGTGCCGGTCCCCTTCAGCAGCTACTGCTTTGGCCGCTCCGGGGGGTTGAGGCAGGGCTTTCAACACCAGGACAGACCCCAGACCAGGGCTCTCACCTGGTAAGGGTAGCAGAAGTTGTTTGGGTACTGCAGGGGGGCGCAAGGAATGTTGTGCAGAGGTGTGAGCAGACTGGCAGACAAGACCCGGTGTGTGTGTGTCTGTGTGTGCGCCCCGGCGGCGGCGCGAACAGCAGGGCCCCCCCACGCTGGTCGCGTTTGTGTGCGTGGGGCGGGGGGGGCCTGGCGGGGCAGGACGTTGCATGCAAGAGCACGAGGAGCATCAATGGATGCCTTGCAGGCATCTGCTGAGCGTGCTGAGCAATGCAGCAGCATCACACGGGCCGCACCCAGCCAACCTGCTTGCAGTCACCGCCGCCCGGGCCAGGCCTGTAGCCGCAGCGGCATGGCGCAAACTTGTCTGGGGTGCGCGCAAACCTGCAGGGGAAGGCATAGGAGGGGCAGGGCTGTCGGCGCGACCCCCGGGGCAGCGGCAGCTGTGCTGTGCGCGAGGGGGCGGAGGGCCGGCTGGGAGCTGCCCGTGGTAGGCACTCCAACCGGACACTCTGCCACAGTGCTTCCAGTGCAGCTGGAGGAGAAGCAGCGTGCCAGGCATCTGCTGGTGTTTGAGGGCGGGCGCATGGTTGGATTTCCACTGGTGCCCAGGCACACCACGTGGTGAGACGCGCTGCTGCCGCTGCCGTTGGGCTCACAGCCCCTTCCCCCAGTTCTCCCTACTACTCACGCGCCGCCAGGGCAGGTCTTCTTTGCGCTGGTGCTAGCGATCGCAGCGCCCAGAAGCAGCAGGATGAGCAGGCAGGAGACGCTGGGCGACCGCATTGTGGTTTGGACGGACCGGTGGCAAAGGCGGGCGGTGCTCGAGGACTCTAAAGGATAATTGGACGGAGTTGTGTTGTTGGACGGGCGGTCGGAGCGCATTTTATGGACAGGTTTTTGTGGTACAGTGGCAGCCACCTGGCACTGCACGGGAGCCTCGCACCCCACTGCCCAGAGCATTTCTTGCTGGTACAGCTGCCTTCTTGCACCTCAACGCGGTTGCACCTAGCACACACCTCTGCAAGAAGTGCCCTGCCCGTACAGACCAGATATCGGTGCCAGCTGCTGCACCCCACCCCAACGGTGGCTTCCCACCGGAGCGGACCTGGTGCCGCCAGGGCACCCCACCCACCCAAGTGCTGCTTCGCAGCCCCTGGCAATGCCTGCCAGGCATGTAAGTCCACCTTAGACATCAGGATATGGAGGAATATGGAACACGCGGCGAGCGGGCTGACGCCTCCTGCCTGGCTTGTGCAGCCCTGCCCAGTGCATGACAGCGAGGGCGTGGCAGCACATGCAGCAGGCGGCTGGTGCAGGCTCGCTGCCAGCGTCAGCAGCGCTGCAGCTGGTTCCAACAGGCAGCGGCCGCGCTGGACACCCATGACAGAAGGTGGGGTTGAGAAGTTTGTGGAACCAGTGACTGCGGCCAGCGCTGCCTCCAGTCCGTCCCCACAGTCAATATGTGTGCCCTCACTGCTGCCAGGGCTGCCACCGAGCTGCCCCGACATCATCAAGTTGCCCCTTGGTGAATTTCCATCGGTAAATGCAGACAAGCAGTTGGATAGAGGCGCCAGCCAGCCTGCTCCTGGGGGGGAGACCTGACTCTGCCGCTGCTCACGAAAAATCAGGATTGGCCCCGCCTGTGGTCGTGCAGCTCTGGGCTCGAGCCACAGCTCCCGTGTATTTTATTGTTCAGACGCATACACAGGCAGGGGTGTTCATTGACCCTTTCCTCAAAAGCATCTTGGATATCGAGATCTCACTGAACCTACTGGAAAGCCTGCCCGTGCCTGCGCTGCTACTCACCGCCCCTTTGCCATCACGCCAAGCGTTACCAGCTCTGTGGGAGGTGAGTGGGCGCCCAGCCTTCCCTCGAAGCCTTCTTGCCAGCCCGCTGGCTGCCATGGCGTCCAGCACACTGACCATTGGAGTGCTGCTGCTACTCCTGAGCAGCGCTGCAGGTGCAAGAGAAGGCAGGGGGAGGCTGGCAGTGGTTCCTGAGAGTGGCGGTCAGCGGCGCTGCCTGCCCAGCCGGTCCACGAGAGATCTTCCTGCCAGGCCCAGGAGATCTGCCTCGGTGGGCTTCCTGTATCTTCTTCGCAATCTTGTCTCATGCTTCGATGTTTTGAAATAAGGTATCTTACCTTTGCCCTGCTTCATCTCCAGCCCAGGGTCCTGCCTCTGGCGTGGGGCTCAGCGCGCCCCTCCTGCCGCCACGGTGTCAGCTGCCCCACCCCCGCTAGCTCCGCCTGCACCCCCTAAGGGCAAGGGCCACCACCACCACCGCAACCGCCATACCGGCGCTGCTGCCGCGGCAGCGGGCGCGCCGCCTGCCAGGGAGGCCGCAACTCGGGGCTAGCAGGCTGCTCGCGTCCACACCAGGCGCCAGGCGAGTGGCGGCAGGCGCAGCGACAGCCACAGGCACCAGCTTACTAGGCATCACCAGTTGCTGTCGCAACAAGACACAAATAGGAGCTCACCGTCCTGCTGCCTATGAAAGCTCATCCAGGGTCCATTCACGCAAAGAGTACAAGTGCCATGCATGAGTGTGTGCTGTGTATGCAACTCATGGTCTGATTCAACAGGGGTGCCGCAGCCTGTCAGGTTGCATCACATGGATGGGTAAGGGCAGAGGAGATGGGGGTAGAAAGAGGGCACAGAATGGAGGATGTGGAGCAAGGCATGGAGCATGCTACAAGCCATGCAGTAACGTGGCCTGTAGGCACTGGAAAATCTGGGGACAGATCACCTGGGATAATCTCTTTTAAATTCAGCTGTGCAGGTGGCGAGTGACTGCCGCAAGGCGCGCCCAAGGTGAGAGCCGGCTCACGGGCACTTGAGGCATTCGTACGTGGCCGGGCCGCCGCAGCCTGCGGGAGATGCACAGGTGGTGCTGTGGCTCAGGAACTGCCCGGCAGGCCGCCCTTTCAGCCGGCCTTTGCGTGCATTCGCAATCATGCCATCCGCGCCCCAGTGTGGTCAAGCATCCAGAACGTCAACATGGGTGCTTGCGCGAGCTCCCTGTGGGGAGCTTGGACAATTTCCAGCCTGCCGTGGCCGCTCCTGCAGCACGCAGCTGCAGCCCCCACCCCCCACCCCCTCCACACCCCGCTCACCTTTGCCGCTGCCTCCGGACTTCTTTATGTAGTCACACATGGGCTCCCCCACGATGCGGGTGAGCGGAAAGACCGAGCTCGACGAGTCCGAGGCATCCACCCAGTAGCTGCCGCCCCCCGCAGTGACCTTCAAAATGGTCCCAGTGCAGGTGCCATTGGCTGCACGCGGGAAGAGCAGGGCAAAGCAGAGGGAGCAGGTGAGAGGGAGGATAGCCTGTCTTGCAGGAGCTGCCAACTGACAAAACGCATGCCTGCGTGCGCCCTTTTATTGGTGTGAGGTCGAGCAAGAGGCAGCCCTGCATAAGGAAGCGCAGAAGGGCCGGCCCTCGCACCTGCCAGCTCCCACTGGGTGGAGGCAGAGTCAGGATCGTCGCACTTTGGGGCGCGGGGGATGGGAACTGCAGGCGGCAGAAGGGAACGGGGTGGTTAGCTACTGGATGAGTACAGCTGCGCTGCAGGGGGGCTGCAGGCATCGGCAGCATGCGGGGGACGCAGGCTGAGCAGTGCACCCCAAGAGCTGCGTCGCCGCCCCTCGCCGCCACATGGCAGCTGCACACCTGGATCCTTGCAGGCGTAAACCGTGTAAGTGTTGTTCATCGGCACCTGCAGGGCGGGCACAAGGAGGGTGACGGCAGCTTCCATTTGAACAGCCGAGGCACTTTTGATGCTGCCCGTCAGCCTGCAGACTGGCCGAACCCTGCTGCCGCGCCTTCGGCTGCCAGCATGCAGAACCACCGCTGAAAACTGGCGCTGAACAACAGCATGCATCACCAAAGGGCCTGCCAGATGGCGCCTCTCCTGCTCCTGCAGCAAAACGAGGCTGCACAGCTGCATGCACACGGGTCTGAGCCAGCAGCAGCGCGCTCCGACCTGCAGGTCGCCGTCGTCGCCGGTGTCGCAGTCGCTGCCGCCCGGGGGCATGCCGCCCTTGACGTCAGTCTTGACGACCAGCACGGCTCCCACCGCGATGCCGCTGGTGCGGATGAGCGGGCGCCGCCACCACTTCTGCGGGCAGAGCAGGCGGGAGGGTGCGCGCAGGCGTTTGCCCCGTGAGTGCGGCACAAGCGGCTCCTGCACTCGACATCGGTGCGCTCCACATGCGCGCATGCTGGCGGGTCCGCGACGCAGCGCCTGCCTGTGCAGCACGACTCCAACTATTTCAAGCTGCAAGCAGCCGCGGTGAAAGGGGCTAGGTGGGTGAGCCACCCCCCACCATATCACCCCTCTCAACCACCCCCCTTGACTCACCCTGTTGACTTCGGGGTCCTGCGGCTCATAGTCGTAGGTGGCCTGGTTGTCCTTGACAGCATCGCCCCACTCTGCAGGCAGGGCTCGCGACGCCGTAGGCAAAGGCTGGGCCTGCTGCCCCGCGCCCCTGAGTGCACAGGCTGCCTGCCTGCCCGCCTGCCCGCCTGGCTGCCCTGCCTGCCTGTGTACCTGCCAGCCTGCCTGCCTGCCCCGCCCTGCCCTCCTGGCTGCCTGCCTGCTGCCCCCCCGTGTGGGGGCGGCCATCCCTGTGGGCCTCCCTGGGCACTGGTGGCACTGCCAGCATGCGGCGCGCCGCCCACCTGTGGTGTTGGAGGGGTCAGTGAATACGATGCGGCTGTTCTCGGGGTCGCCAGCCTCGGCATACAAGAAGCCTGCGGGGCGGGAGCGCAGCCTAAGGTTTGGCGTCGAGCAGCGCGTGGAAGCGTATGGGAGCCTGTTGTGCCGCTGGCGGTGGCAGATCATGCCGGGGGGGAAATGCAGAAACCTGCACACACCCGAGGACAGGCCCTTGCCCGAGGCCCGCCTCGGCACGAAGGCAAACAAGGCAGGCTGTAAGACGTGGTGAGCGGGCAGGGCGGGGGGCTGGGATCAAGCTCAGCCTGCACAGGCAGGCAGGGCGGAGCGGCGAGAGTGCAAAGGAGCCTTTCAGGTGGGCAAAGGGGGCGCCCCTGGGAAGGTGCAGCATTTTTATGCACCTCACCTGCGTAGTCCCCTGTGTCTGCATAGTACAGGTCCTTGCGGGATCCAACCACCTTCCACCTGCCCAGCAGGCGCCCAGCAGGGGAGGAGCATGCATATGGGAGCGGGCAATGTGGGTGAAGGGATGGAGGGGAGCCGAGAGGGACTGACTCCATGCGCGATGAAGCCCATCAGAGGCGCCCCAGCGGCTGTCAGCATGTGGCGGCGAGCAGCCTGTGCAGGGTGCTGCGGCCTCAGCACGGTGCCTCTGTGCTTGCCAGCAGCAGAGCTCAGCAGGCCCGCCGCTGCGAGGCGCAAGCCTGTGAACGCTGGGCGTTCACCCAGCCCTGCCGTCCGGCCCGGCGGCCCAGGCCCTCACCTGCCGTCGATGCAGGTGTAGTTTTCTAGGCCCGTGACCTGGAACACGGCTGCAACGACAGCCTTGGGTGGCGGGGAGAGGGAGTCGGGCAGCAGCGGGCCGCACTCGGGCAGCTGGTCAGCGGGCACCTGTGAGGGGGCAGCAGCGCAGAGGTGGGGATAGACAGGCCTGCAGATTGTACTTGCTTTGGGGATGGCGCATAAAGACGTTTGCTCAGTGTCCAGCGTTGTGTGCCGCACAGATACCGCAGGCCTGCGGGTGCCGCCCGACTGGCGGCGACTGCTGACCGGCAGGGGGTGCCGGTGCCTGCACCTCGCAGCAGACGGCCTGCTCCTCGGCAATTCAGCACTAAGTCACGATTTTAAAGCGTTGGGAGGAGGGCAACAAGCAAGCAGACCATCCCGCGGCGTGGCCAGAAGGGGGAAGAAGCGGGAGCGTACCCAAGGCGGTGGCGCAGCTGCAGGAGCTTGCGCCAGTCTGCGTGAATAAGCCTGATCGGTTTCGGAAAGCTCCCGACCAGCCGCAAGGCCGCATATTGCGACTGCCAACAGGGCGACAAGCCGGGTCCGCATCTTGCAGCTTGCAGCGGCGTAAAACAAAGCTCAGGACTGCTTGCGACCAAGCGGGAAGGTAGCCAGGGGTATAACGCAAGGGCATAGGCTGCGCTGACAGGCGCCAGCCTGGCAAAGGCGGAAGGGGGCGCTCGGCACGATCACTGTGCTCACAGTTGGGCACGTGTCCAACAACAGAAGGAATAATCCATAGCAAAAGGGTGCGAGGGACAAGGGCACAGACAGGGCCCTGGCGGCCTAGTTGATTTAACAGAGCCGCACGAGTTGCGGCGAGGAACCGGCGGCGGCATTACCTTCGCACGCGCCGACGGCGCCACAGCACGCCTGCAGCGCATGCTGCGCAGCGCAGAGAACAGCTCAGAGCCGCAGTTACAGCTGGGCTGTAACGCGTAGCGGTTAAAACAAACTTCGGGATGAAGTGCAAGCGGCCCCTCAGCGTCAGCATTGCTGCTTGTTGACCTGCGAGAATCCAGATGGTGCCAGCAGCACACTATTGGCAACTTCAGAAACAGCGCAATCCCAGCATCATCCATCAATCCCCATGTACCCAGGTGGTTTGCAAACAGCGCGGTTGCATTCGTACTGCCGGAAACACGGTTAGCCTCCATTTGTCACGGGCATCCTTGGCCCAGGCGCGCATTTGGACCGGTGTTGGCATGCTGACAGTTCTGCGCTGTGGAAACTGAAGCATCGTCTGTGGCAGCTGCGCACCTTACAGATGCTGCTGCCTGGGGCTGCAGCAGCTGCGCCGCACGGTGGCTGCAGCTGGCCTGGCTGAGGGCGGCGCAACAAACTTTTTGGTGATGACTGCCAATCTCTTCGACGATTTTGAAAGAGGCCCTATCTGAGGTGTGGCCGCTGCTCAGTGCCAAAAGCACGGTCTCTGGATCCTGCACGGCAGCTGGGGCAACCAGTCAGGGGCTGTCAAAGGTGACAGCACCTGCGACGTACAGCGCCCTTCATTCTGGCAATGCCACGACCATCCATACCTCCCAGATTTTGGATTTTGAGTTCCTCAAAGAGTGCCACATGTCAGATGGAGGAGAAGTGGGGGTGTCCGCATGCCACACTTGCGCAGAGCCAGGTCCTGCAGCTACCGCTGTTTCACAGCAGGGCCATCATGCAGTACCGCATTCTAATTATTTAAGCCATCTTCTGGGTGATCGCTTGTCATTTTTCAGTGATTTGGTCCCCACTTTAAAGAGGAGCTGTGCCCTGCCCGCCGTGGGGGCAGGGTCTTGCACACCCACAATGGCTATCCCAGCCGCTCTGCGACGGCGGCTTGCAGCCCTACTCATGCTCGCTCTCGTGACCTCCTGCGATGCGAGAAGAACATTGAGCAGGCGAGAATGGCAGCAGCCATACCCTATTTGCCCTCGCCTGGCCAGGGTTGACCCAATTATCGAGCCTCTCCTCGCCCTGGACGTGCTTCGGGAAGAGAAATATGAGATATAACTGGCTAAGATTGCCGCCGCAGAACGGGCCTCGCCACTGTCCAGGTTACTGGCCGCGGCACAGCTGCCAAATCGGCGACACTGCACCTGAGTCTCTGGCCAATCCCTGCCCTTTGCAGGAATTCCGCAAGCTCTGGCATGGGACCGAATCCTGATGCCCATTCCCCTCTAACCAGTGAGTGCCCCGCTTGGCGGGGCAGGAGGCGGGTGTTGCAGCATGCACTCCCGGCGCCGCACGCGGAAGCCGGCAGAAGTTGTGCAGTGAATTTGCGGCGGCGCAGCATTGCCAGCTTCCTGCCCAGGTCCAACGAGGCCCGGGTGTGCAGGGCTTCCAGTTGCAATCGCACCTCCACCAGTGCTGCTGCCAATGTCCCAATGCCAGCCTGCATCCTTGCTGCACCACCCTCGCAGGGCTCGGCGCCCATCTGTCCACCCGGTCGCTGCTGGATACCTGCCCCAACAACTGCGCCATCCCCCCTCCCCAGAACTGCGCCGGCACCACGCAGACCTTGGCCTACACCTGCACTGGGTCTCCGGTGAGCCTTTGTCTGCTCGCAGCCACGGATAGGTCGACTGGCACATGCACCTTGCATCCATGGCCGTGCAGCTGCAGCCTGTTGCACACCTCCTTCTGCACTGCTGCAGTGCCAGGCACCCCTTAACAGCAGTGCCATGCACTGCTCCGCTGCACGCGCTGCAGCCTGCATGCTTGCTGTGTACAGCGTTTCAGCGCTGCCTGCGCCCTAGCAACATGGTGGCCTCAACTGCTGATGCGGGCCCCTTCTCTCGGTACAGGGCTTCTGGAGGAACAATGGGCAGTGCGTGTGGCCAGTCGACAGGCTCACCATTGGGACTGTGACGTACACCAAGGCGCAGCTGCTGGCTGCACTGCAGCTGTCATCGAGCGGCAACAGCTGCGTGAGTGGGCGTGCCTGCACGCTGCGCAGCAGGGGAGCGACAGCCCACAGCTACGGCAGTCAGAGGCCCGGCAGAGCAGGCACTGCCGCTGCCAGGCGCTCCATGCCGAAAAGTCGCTCCCCTGCTCCCCTCAGGGGCTAAGCCCCCCCACCCCCCCACCCACATCCCTGTGCAGTACTACCCGGTGTCAAACGACTTCATGAACCTCATCAGGCAGGTGATCGCCGCCGCGCTGAGCGCCCAGAACCTCCAGCAGGGCGGCTACCAGGTGCCCGCCAACATCTCGGCCGCCCTGGCCACCGCCAACCAGTACATCGGAGACCGCCTGCTGCCCACCGCCTGCCCCGTTGCCCCCCCGAACAACGGCCTGTGCGGCTGCTGCGCCACAAGCAGCTGCGGCTCAGGCAGCGTCTGCTCCAGCCAGAACCAGGGCTGCGTCCAGCTGACCGGCGCCATCTTCCCGAACATTAGCGACGTGACGAGCACGCTGGGCAAATGGTGCGGGAGGAGGCTGGTGTATGTGTGTGGGGCCGCGCGCGCGTGATTCTTCTGTGCATGTGCCTGGGTAAACGACCACGCCTTGCCGCAGAGCCATGCTAGAACCTTTGCTGTAAGACGGCAAAATCTGTCTGCTTGCCTTCCTACCACAGAGTGCCTGACACGTGCAGTAATTTGCCCCTCTCCTGCAGGGCTGCTGGTAACGAGTGCGGCTCAAACACGTGAGTCTGATTGCAGCCAACACTGCAGAATGCTGCAGTGTTGGAGCATGCCTGAGCAGGGTTGTGCATTGGAGCATAATTGTTGGCTGGGATGGTTTGGGCATAGCCCACAGCGCCGACGCCTGCACCAGGACCGACACACCTCGGAGTACCGATCCTCTTGCAGCCCGTCACCCTCGCCACCGCCGCCGTCGCCCTCGCCGCCCCCACCCTCCCCGCCTCCGCCGTCGCCATCGCCGCCGCGCCCGCCCCACCCGTCACCTCCGTCTCCGCCCCCAAACCCCTCGCCGCCCCCGCCCTCTCCCTCTCCACCGCCGCCCTCTCCCCCTCCCAGCCCCTCGCCACCACCGCCATCCCCACCCCGCCCTCCTTCTCCTTCCCCACCAAACCCTCCAAGTCCATCTCCGCCTCCCCCCAGCCCCT
>KQ481977.1:31908-51023 GCA_001430745.1 Auxenochlorella pyrenoidosa
GANGGGGGGGGGGAGGGTTACAGCGTCAGGTGATCCCCAAGCGAGGCTGATGTGGGGCTGCAGCATTGGGCCCTCGCAGCCCTGCTCTGCGCACGCTTTGTGAGGCATGCAGACCACGGCACGGCCGCGAGTGCGGCCTGCGATCAGCTGCACGGCGTGGCGTACGGGTCTCGGCGCATGCCTCTGGGCATCGTGCGCTGCCCGGCCAGCTGTTGACATCACCGGAAGCTGCACCCTTGTCGCGGCTGCAAAGCCTCCTGCTCACCGCCTGTCGCCAGAGGCAAGGCCCTTGATGGGCCGCCGCCGGCCCGCCATGGTGACGACCCCGCCCGCCGCCCGCGCCGCCCCCTTGGTCTGCTCAATCCAGGCGGCCACCCCCCGGAAGTGCGCCATGAAGCTGGCCATCAGCTCCTGCAGGACAGAGAGAAGGTGCAGAGAAGGTGCAGCCAGGGGCAGGGGCATTGGGGTGGAAGTGCGCCATGAAGCTGGCAATCTGCTCCTGCAGGGCAGAGAGAACGTGCAGCCGAAGGCCGGGGCTTGGGGTGGAAATGGGCCATGAAGCGGGCCATCAGCTCCTGCGGGCCTCAGGGGAGGGTGCAGGCGAGGTGGGGAGCAAGGGACGCACGGCCTGGTGCCTGGTGGAGCAGCCTGGTCCAGGAAAGGTGCATGCAACTGGCCTCTGGGCCACCCCCGAATGAAAGAGCAGTGCTGAGGCGCTGAAGATGGCACCTGCCCGCTGGCGACTGCTGCATGCAAGTGCCCGCCGCTCATTGGATGCGCCGCCAACTGCAGCCGTGACGTGCAGCCCCATGCAGCCCCACCTGTGCTGCCGCCACCGAGATGCTCAAGCCGCCAGCGCCCTGGGCCAGCCCCCAGGCGGTAGAGCCGTAGATCAGGGCTGCGCCAGAGGTTTCAGACCAAGGATTTCAGAGGCTCCAAACCGGGGGTGTGACAGCTGCTGGAACGGTGCCGTGCAGGCGACCCGCGGTGCAGCGCGGCAACCCCCGGCCCGCGCTCCAGGGCGCCCAGTGCTGCACATGGGATGTCCCTGCGCCAAACAGCTGCGGCCAATGGCAAACAATGGCAAACAGCGGCGTGTGCGCTGGGCCGCACCGTATGTCACCCGCTTCGCCTTCTCCCGCTCCTCCTTGGACACACTGGCCACGTCAGCTGCAAGCAGGAACAGCCGCGCAAACAGTCAATATGCAATATCAAACAACCTCCAGTTGATGAGGCCAGGAATAAAAAAAGCCGCCGCAGTCGCACGCATGGCAGGGGGCAAAAAGAAAGTGTCCAGGCACGTCCCAGGCACAGCGAGCTTGCCCAGCCAGCCGATGCCCCCGCCCAAAGAGCCGCCCTGACCTGCCCCCAGCCAGGAGTGGGCGATGTGCTTGAAGGCGTCCCCCGCAGGGCCGGCCTGCTGCAGCAGGCGGACGAGCGCCGCGTCGCCAGACAGGTGGGCCAGCACCCGCAGCTCCACCTGCGCGTGCCATGGTGCGCCATGTTACGGCACGAAAATGCACCCTCGACATGTGCGCCTCGTCCGGTCGGCCGGTCGTGCCGACCGTGCAGGCCTCACGACCGTGCATGCCTGAGTGTCAAGCATCCCCGTTTACCACAGTGTCCCCCCATCAAGCCACCACGCCGTCTGCTTAGAAAAGCAGCTCCATGGCCCTACACTGCGCCGTCCTGCCCCACCTTGCCAGCCTGCCTCAGCCCCCACCTGCGAGTAATCGGCCGCTATGAGCAGGCAGCTCGGGGGGGCCACAAACGCGTCGCGTATGTTGATCAGGCCCTCGTTCCCCGCCGCCTCAAGATTGTACTTGGTGACCGCCTGCGGCGCTGGCAGGCAGGAACGAGGGGACTTCAAGTTGGCAGGTCGAGGCGCGCGCCGCGCCAGCGCACCACAGCCGTGCGTTGCCAATCTACCGGCGGGCAAAGTGGGAGCACATGAAGGCACGACATAAACACATCTCAGGAAAACCCCTTGCTGGCGCACTGCAAACAGGCGCAGGTGTGGGGAGGACGGGCCTGGGCAGCAGGCTGCCGCGCCGACCCTCCAATCGCTGCAAGCCTGTCCCCCATGGTCCCCCCTTGCCTGCAGGTTGGGCGCGCTGCTGCTCAGCCGGCCCGTGGCCGTGGCTGTCTGGTTCCAGCTGCAGTACACGCGCGGGATGGGGCAGGCGCCCGGCGGCTGCGCCTGGGCAAAGGCCTCAGCCGAGGGGAAGCCGCCCGCCGCGGCGCGTGCCCAGTCGGCCTGCACCCACTTGCTCACAAAGTTCTGCGGGGGCGGGGGCGGAAGCGTTCCAGGGGAATTCAGCTGTTCCCGGGCACAGGTTATCAGGGCAGCTGGCAGACACAGGCAGCAGGCGCACAGGCGGGGCCACGGGCAGCGCGCGCTGCAGCCGGTGCGCAGGGCGACATATGCCAGCAGGGTCGGCAGCAGACGGCACGGAACTGCTGCTGTCAAGGAGATAAGCAGTAACCAACTATTGAATTGCTAATAAGGAGGGCAGTGCCACCTGGAGGGCGCGGTATTGAAGCACCAGGCTGGGCAGCGGCGAGTGCTGGCGCAGCTGGTTGAGCGCGCTCTCGTCTGTGGGCAGGTGGGTCTTGGCGGCGGCGCGGCCATGGGCCGTAGGGCGTGGCAGCTGCAGCGCAGCGGGAGAGGGAGAGGGTAGCGATGGCGCAGCGGTGCAGGGCTTGTGAGTGGGAACCGAGCACACAAGCCGCATGTGGCTGTGCGCTGTGCTGCTGCTATTGCCACCACACTCAACCAACAGACCTTCCACTTCAAAGCCTTGTCTACACTTTCACCCTCCCTCCCAACCTTGAGCTGGCTGTACAGCACATCTGCCAGCTGCTGCGGGGAGGACAGGTTGAAGGGGCGGCCAGCGACGGCGGCGGCCTCTTCCTCGATGCGAGCCATGTTGGACCGGCAGGCCTGCAGAAGGCCTGAGGGAGGTGTCCACCCTCAGGAGCTGGCACAGAAGCCAGATAAGCTTCACCTGACCAAAGAGAGGCACCGCGAGGCGCATGCTGTGCAGCAGGAAAAGGGCGCAAAGGCGGGCAGACCGGCGGCACGGCTGCTGGCCCTGCTTGCACGCGCAGGCCGCGTGGCGGCGCAGCAGCGATCGTGCCCTGCAGTGCGTGATGCGGAGAGCAGGCCACCCCGGGAAAAGCTGCTGCCGGCTGTCCGTGCAGCGCATGCATGGGAGCATGCCCCCTCGTTCGCACCGCTCCCGCCTCGATGAGGAGCCAGGGGTCAAAGCCCAGGCCTGCCGCCTCCATCTGCGCCAGCAGGGCTGCCACCTGCACAGAAGCCGAAGAAGAAGTAAGGCACACTGAGACAACAGCACAGGCGTGCGCGAAGATTCTCGCGCGTCCGAGGGTCCAAGCTCGAAGAGGCACGGGCTGGCGAGGCCGCCCCAGGCTGGAAGCCTCAGCCCTGCGGATTCAAGGCCCTCAGCTCTGGGAGCGAGGCCAGTGAGGGCAGCTTCCAGGGTGCCCACTGGTGCCCCAGGGTGCCCCCCCCCCCCAACACACACACACCCTCTCACCCCACCTGCATCTCCCGCTCCAGCGTCTCCATGGGCAGCTCCACCCCCTCGCCCAGCAGCTTCCCAGCCAGCGCCTCGCCCAGCTGCCGGCTGGCTTCCAGCGCGCGCCGCATGCGCTGAAAGGGGCCGGCCCCGCCGGCACCACCTACAGCAGACAGGGCGCCTGCAGCCGCGGGCCCGCTGGCGGGGCTGTGGGCTGGGTCGCCCGTGAGGTTGGATGCATCGGTGGGCATGCTGCCCAGGTGTCGTTCCACCAGTTCCGCCAGGCTATAGTCGCTCAGCTCTTTGTCACTGCCCTGCGTTGCATGAGGTAAAGACAGCAGCCGGGCAAATGTGAGCTCGCAGGATGGAGCAGCGCACCTGCATGGTTGTGACGCGCTTTGCGGGCAGCAGCCGCACGGTGCGCATGCAGGGTGATACGCAGGGCAGGCGCCTGCATGCTGTACGCTGCCACACGTGCAGGCTGGCCGGCAGCGCCTCTGTCGATGAGGGCCCATCGTGCACAACCCGCCGGCCACAGCTGCCGCCAGCTCAACCTGCCTGCAGCAGTTGCGGCTCCAGCAGCCAGCCCAGGAGGCGCGGGTCGACCACCCTGGTGTGCTGGGGCGGCGGCAACGCCACGCCCGCCTGGCGCAGCAGGCGCAGCAGGCCCTGCATGTTGAACGCCACCACCCCGCCGGGGGCAGGGGCCGCCAGCAGCTGCGCCGCGAGGTCACGCCCCTGGGCTGCCGAGGCGGGGCTGACTGCCAGGCCGCCCCAGCTGCCCGCCGCGAGGGGCAGCAGGTACTGGGTGGCTGCTGGCCTGCCGCCGCCGGGGTCTGAAGGGTCGGGCTGGATGGGCAGCACGCACAGCGCGACAGCCTGGCCCGCGACAGCGCCTTTGCCAGCAGCCGAGGGCCCGCCCCCCAGACCTGCTGCCGGCCCTGGCGCTGCCGCCGCCGCCGCCGCAGCATCCCCCCCGCCAGGGTCTGGCTGGGCAGCTGCAGCCGCAGCCGCCTTCCCCTTGCCCTTGCCACTGCCGCGCGCCTTCTTGCCGCCTGCCGCAGCTGCGGCTGTGGCCTTGATGGCCGCCTGCTGCTGCTTGGTGAGCGGCTCCAGAGTGGAGAAGAACTGCCGGCCCGTGGAGTCCGCAAGCAGCAGGCCCATGCTGCAAGGGACCAAACGGGGACAGCCGCGCAGGGTCACCGTATTGCAGGCGAGAAGCCGGGCCGTCAGAGGGGAGCACTGCGGAGCAGCAAGGCTGCCGCCACAGCAGGGAGTTCGCCCCGTTCTCCTCGCTGCCCCTTGCGTGCGGAGCCGGCTCCAGCTCACCCCCCAAGCACCCACCTGCACGACAGCGCCTGCTGCATGTCCTTGACAAACCTTGTGTATCCCCAAGAGGAGGTGGCATCTGCACCATGGGGTGTGGGCGGGGCTGCACGTGTGGGCGGGGCCATGCATCGTCGATAGCACCTGCCACATCAGCCAGCACACCTGCGGGCGCAAAATTGCATGGCACACGCTCCCTGCTCCTGCAACCTACGCAAGCATGCTCCATGCTGCAATGCTCGTGTGTCCCCTCCCAGGAAGACACATAATTCCCACCTGCCACACCCACAGACGGCCCCAGCTCAAGAGACTCTGCCAGGGGCGGGGCCTGCTCGCCACCTGCCGCCGACGCTCCATTGGAGCGCGTGCCCTTGCCAGGAGTGTCGGCATCCCGGGCGGCCTCCTTCGTTCGCTGCTTCTTCCTGGCTGGCTTGTGCGCGGTGGCGGCAGCGGCAGCGGCTGGTCCCCCATCCTCAAAGTCCGAGCAGTCGTCGCTTGCCCAGCCGCCCGCAGCCGCCGTCGCTGCTGCAGCCGCTGCCTCGCCAGCTGCCTTGCTGCCTCGCGCCATGCCCTGGTGCTCATCATTCTTCTGCCTCTGCTGGTTGCTGGGGTTGCCTTTGCTGCTGCCAGTGGCTGCAGGTGCAGCTGCCTCCTTGCTTGCGGCGGCAGACTTGCGTCGCGGAGCTGCCGAGGACGGCTGCGCTGGCTGGTTGCGAACCTGCAGCACAGCAGGCTGCGGACGCTGCCATGCCGAGGCTGCAGGGCGCAGGCAAATTAAGGGCGGGCTTTCTCCAGCAGTCAACATGGCACATGTTTCGCTGACAGGCGGCCCCAACCAATGCAGGTGGCTCTGCAAAGCTCCAGTGCTGCACACTTGGCCGGCCACCCACTGCGGGCCGTCTTCCACATGCCAGACCTCCCACCTCCCCTGCCCAGGCTCACGTGCACGCTCCGGCGCTGGAGCAGCAAACTGGAAGGCGCTAAGCAGCACTGACTGCCGCAGCTTGGGAGCCCCCGCAGACGATGGCGCCGCCTCGCCAGCTGGAGGCGGCAGTGACTGCTGCACCTGCGGCGGTGCCGCTCCCGAGGGTGCCGAACAGTAAGGTGGGACCTGCGGCCACGAGTGCTGCTGCTGTGGCACACAAGATGGAACCTGCTGTTGCTGCTGCTGCTGCTGCCCTGGCCCATACGCCTGCCCCTGCTGTTGCTGATGGCGCCCTGGCCTGACAACTTGCTGCTGGTGCGGCACCCGCAGCTGCGCGCCCCACTGCGCAGCCTTCTGCGGCTCAATGTGCGCCTCCCATCGCGGCTGCTGCTGCTGCTGCACCTCTTGCTGCTGCACCTGCTGCTGCAGCACCTGCTGCTGCTGTTGCTGGCCCCCCAGGTGCGCAGCAGGCTGCTGCACATCCGACGCGCCTTGGAAATCTGGCCTGCCTGCCTGCGTGCTGACACAGACGGGGCCGCTGTTCCCATGCCGCAGCTGCAGCACCTCTTCCCCTCCCAGGCTGTGCAGGCCTTGCTGCTGCACAAGCGGGAGCAGGTCCCAGGGGGGCGGGGGCGCCGCCTCCTGGGCGCTTGCAGGGCCGGCTCTGCTGCCCACCCGCTGCCCGCAGCCCCTCGACCGCGTGCTGACCTCTGGGTGCGGCTGCCAACCAGCATGCTGGTGCTGCTGGAAGGGTGCAGAGTGCTCGGGGCTTATCAAGGGGCGCGACTGGAGGGCAGGGAGGTCTGGTGGGTACACTGCAGGAGCAGGGGGACCCACAGCCGAGGTTGCACAGCACAGCGCACGCAGCAGAGGTGTGCTCTGTGCTCTGTTCTCCAACGCCGCGTGCACATCCCATGCCGGGCCAGCATCGAGCTGGTGGTGGCAAGCAGCAGCGGCCTGTGGCAGAGCCCATCCTTGCCACACAGCGCACCTGTGGGCTGCCGTGTCGGTGGAGGACTGTTGCTGCCTTCGTGCACCGCTGCGTCGCCTGCCACCATTGGCACGCAAAGTGGGTGCTGCAGCGCAGCGCCGCCTGAGGTGGGGTGCAGTCCTGCCGGCAGCTGCTGGCCGGGCCTCCAGCCTCCCGACACTGCACGCTGGTTTGCCGCGAATGCTGTTTGCTCGTCGCTGAGTGCAGCCTGGCGGCTAGCCCAGCTGCTACCGCCGCTAGTGGACGCAGCCCTGCCGCCCCAGCTGCCTCGGCTGGCCTGCGCCGGCGCAGGTGCGGGGCGGAATCGAGGCTGTGGAGCGGGCAGCGCGTATGCCAGTTCCACAGGCGCAGGCCACGCGGGTGCTGCCTCCTGCCCGGGCACCGAGCCGTGGCACGACTGCTGGTCCTCCTCCTGCTGCTGGTGCTGCCGCTGCTGCTGCGGGGGTGCGGCAAAGGCGCCCCAGCGAGATGCGCTTGGCTGGTGCGGGGCGGCTATGAGCCGAGCGGCGCCGGTGGCAACCGCCTCGGCTGCCTGCGTGGCGGACACAGGCTCAGGCTGGCTGGCAGGGGCGCCGGCTGGCATGGCATTGGGGCCGCTGCGCAGCCAGGCGGCCGCGGCATCCTGCACCAGTTTTGCAACGCCAGGGGCGGCAGTGCAGTTGGCGGCGTCGGTGGACAAGGGATAGGCGCAGGACGCACAGTCTTGGACGGCAGGAATATATCGGCAAGCATGGTGCTCAGGCAGCTGGGCCGGGCTGCACACTCATCCTCACTGGTGAAGGTGGCCGCCGGAAGGGCCGCCAAAGACGGACTGGACCTGTCTTTTCCATCCCAGAAGCATATGATCGATGTTGTTATCTTGGGGTGTGCGCGGAACGCCCAAGCGTGCGGGATTGGCACCCTCAACTCAAGTTGCTGCTTCGCATGCTGCGAGGAGGGCTGCTTCTTGAGCTTCCCTCAGACGCGCATCGAACATGCCGAGGGTGTGCACAGTGCTCTGCTACGCGCTCTCGCATTGCTAGGCATTCAATTAGCGCTTCTCCCCAAAGCAGCGTGCACTATGTCGCCTTCAGAGCCACCCCAGCAGCTCGGCAAGGTGATCGAATAGCCCGATGCGGATCCATCATGCCAGCTGCCTCGCTGCCGCACAACCGCCGCCGCCGCCGCTGCCTCCACCTCACTGCCGACTGCCTTGAACCCTCCCCTGTCACCCAGATCTCTGCCGTGCTCTTCGACATGGACGGTCTGCTGCTGGTGAGCCGGCAGCACCTGGATTGCCCTGCTGGCACGTCAGCTGCTGCCGCTGTGGCATGGCCGGTCTGCCACGCATGCAGCGTTTGCACGGCCTTGTTGCCAACAACCCTTCATTCCTCACCCTCCTCTTCCCGCTTCTGCTCAAGCTGCCCAGGATACAGAGGGGATGTACACGGTTGTGCAGCAGCGCCTGGCGGCTCGGTTTGGCAAGGAGTTCACCTGGGCTCTCAAGGCCAAGATGATGGGCAAGAAGGTGAGGGCGCTGCTGGTGGCACAGCAGGCACAGCGGCTGTCAAACTGAGCGCCGTCTCGCCCCACCCTCACCTGCCACTCACTGCTTTGGTCAAGTAGGCAGCGTACAGCCAGTGCGCAGCTGGCGTCAGGGAGCACAGCCGAAGGCTCTGATGCGGCCCACTTGTCGGATCCTCCTGCCTGTGCTTTGTTCGTGTTTTGTTCAGGCCATCGGGGCGGCGCGCATCCTGCCTGTGTTTGCCCAGGCCATTGAGTCTCGGCACCTCCTGCCCATGTGTATGCGCAGGCCATTGAGGCGGCGCGCATCCTGGTTGCAGAGCTGGAGCTTGAGGGGAAGACCACCCCGGAGCAGTTCCTCCAGGAACGCGAGGTGGGTGGACCTCGCTCAGAGCCTGAGAGCAGCACAGCACAGATGCGCCCAACGCGGCAACACACACAGCCTTTCCAGGCCTTCCTCGGCCGGGCTTGACAGCGAACTGAACATGCTGGCATGCAGGAGGCGCTTGACGAGATGTTCCCCACGGCGCAGCTTATGCCAGGGGCAGGTGGGCTGCCATCCGGGCTGCTGCGCTGTGCTGTGCTGCGCTGTGCTGTGCTGTGCTGCTCTGCTATCGTGACGGCCCTGCTGTGCAGGGCTTGCTGGCACGTCGGTGGGTCTGATGCAGATGCAAGCCTGCGAACCGCAGCCGGGTGCTGTGCCTGTTCAGAGGGGCTCCCCCCTCGTGCAGCCGCGCGCGGCAGCGCCCGCGCGGCGCGAGCCGGCGCGGCGCCTCACCCGTCGCAAACCCTGCTCTCCAAATCCTGCAGAGCGGCTGCTGCGCCACCTGGCGGCGCACAGCGTGCCCATCTGCCTGGCCACCTCTTCGCACCTGCGGCACTACACGCTCAAGACCACAAACCACGGCGACCTCTTCTCGCTGTTCAACCACCGAGTGACGGGTGAGGCATGGGCGCATCGGCCGGCACCAGCAAGGGGGGTCGGTCGACTTTGATGCCAGGGTGGCGACCCCGGCACCGAGGCTCCCCGGCCCACACTGCACCGCAGCTATCTGGCCCCAAGCCGCCGCGCCAGCGTGCTTCCTTGCTTGCATGGGGTTGAAGTCTGCCTAACCGCACTGGAACTTGCGACAGAGGGCCCGCGCGCCTGCGCTGTCACCGACCGCCGCTGCTGCGTGAGCCCCCTTTGCAGGCGACCAGATCAGCAACGGAAAGCCCGCGCCCGACATCTTCCTGCACGCCGCCGGAATGTGGCAGCCCGCGCCCGACCCGTCATCCTGCCTCGTGTTTGAGGACGCGCCCAGCGGCGTAGCGGCGGCCAAGGCGGCGGGCATGTGAGCCGCGACGCAAAAACGCTTGCAGCCGCTTCTGCTCTGGCTTTTGCGCCTGTCGTAATGCACAGGCCAATGCGGCAAGCGCGTTTGCAGCCAGGGCCTGGCTGGCGGGCCGAACTTTGCCAGCGCTCGACCTGCTGCTGCTGCCCCACCCTCAGGCGCGGCCGCACGTGCCTGGCAGGCCGCATCCAGCGGCGCCGTCCAGCCCCTGCCCATGGCTGCCAGGCCCCCTGGCCATGCAGGCAGGAGGCAGGGCACCCAACGGCGCCAGACCTGCCCCCACCCCCTCCCATGCACCCCGCGCCAGCGGCCTGACGACGGCCGTGCACTCTGCTGCGCGCTTGTGCCCCGATCTCTCTCTCTCTGCAGGCGGCGCGTGATGGTGCGAGACCCAAACCTATGCCGCGCACTCAGCTGCGCGCTTTGCGCCCCACTCTCTCTCTCTTCGCGCGCTTGCACCCTGCCTGCAGGCAGTGCGTGATGGTGCCGGACCCAAACCTGGACCCTGCCCTGTGCCAGGAAGCAGACCAAGTGCTGCGCAGCTTGGAGGAGTTTCGGCCCGAGCAGTGGGGCCTGCCGCCCTTCCCGGCAGGCGGCGGCGCGCCCGGCGGCGCTGCCAAGGCCGGGCCCGCATGATGCCAGCTGGCCCCTGGCTCTACCTTCGGTTCCGTGACTCTCTTTCGCGCCAGCTGCTGCTGCTTGCTGCTTTGTTATCTTTGGTTCAACCCTGCCTTTTGATAATCTGCCATCTGCCGTTTCACTCCTGTGTGCCGCTCCCCTCGCGCCATTCTTCCCAAAACTGCTACACTGTACCATGCAAGACTGAATAAGCATTCACGCATCGATTCAGGAGGCACACGTTGATTCAGGGGGGAGTGTCACTGAAGGGGCCAGGGCCGATTTCTTCTGCGGCGAGGCTGCTTGCGGGCTCAGCGCAGCACCCACAGCGCAGCATCCTCAGCACAGCTTCCAGGCGGCCCCGGGATAGCGCGTGGACTGCAGCGACGTGGCGCACCGGGCCGGCTCGGAAACGTAGCACAGGCTGCATGGGGCGATGACGGGCGGCAGTCGCAGTTGCGTAGGAGGACTGGGGGTCAGGTGGGGCCACCAGGCAGTGCTGCCGCGCGCACAGCATTCAGCCCTCGACCTCCAGGCCGCCCCACATGCACAAGCCCCGCTCTGCACATGCCCCTGCTGAAGCCTAAGAAAGGCTGTGCACAGGGACCAGCTGCAGGGCGCACCTGACAGGGAACAGGAAGCCGGAGTCTGTGCGGGGCCCGCAGCCAGCCTCCCCCGTCTGCACTGGGCCGCTGCGGCCGGTGGCGGTGCAGGCGCAGCCGCCGGCCAGCTGGGCGGTGAGGTCGGGGGCGGAAAGCAGGCCGGTGGTGCCTGCGGGCCATGGGGTGGGGGGTGATGTGGTGCTGGGTGGTGGTGGTGGTGTGTGTGGGTTTTATAAGGGTGAGGGGAGGACGCTGCAATTTCAGCTGAAGTTGCAGTCGCACTGCTCTGCGCGCAGTCGGCAGCAATGCTGGCCCAGACGAGGAGCGAGGGGATGCAACCTGCGCTGTGGGCTGGCCAGCCATGGCCGGTCGTGGGGCTTGCCTGGCGGTGTGTTGGTCGCAGGCGGGGACGCGCTGGGCAGGGTGGGCACGGGGGCCACTGTTTGGCCAGATGGGAGGGCAGGCGGCATCTGAAATAACGCGGGGACCAGGAGGGATGTCGGCGCCGGGCTGCACCAAGAAACAGGGCGGGAGGGGAGGGCCAGAAAGGTCTGGGGCGTTTGGCCATGATTTGTGGGGCTTCCAGGCCCCTGGCGTGCCATTCAGCTAGCTGCAAAGCTGTGTGCAAGGCGGCAGGGCAGCGAGCCATTCAGGGCCCCGGGCAAACCTTGGAACAGGCGAGGGTGGGGGCAGCGGCGAGGGGGATGGGGAGGCAGGGGAAGGGATGGGGGTTGGCTTGGTGATGGGGGCTGGCGGGAAGGCCGGTGTTTGTGGTGGTGGAGAGGGGAGGGGGGAAGGTGGCGGCGAGGGCAGGGGTGCAGGGGACGGGAGGGCTGGAGGCAGCGAGGTCGGGGTCGCAGGAGGGCTCGGGAGGCTGACGGGAGGCGCCAAGGGGGGAGGGGATGGCAGTGGCAGAGGAGAGGGAGGCAGAGCAGGAGGAAGGGTGGCAGCAGAGGACGGGGGTGATGGCATGATGGGCGCAGCCGTCGCCGCAGGCAGCGCCTCGGGCGAGGGCGCTGCCGCCGGTGCCAGCGGGGTCGTCGTCTGCTTGAGGGGCATGGCAACAAAACCGTCTGCAGCATCCGGGCACAGGAGGAGGAGGCGCGCTGGGTCGGCGGCGCTGATGGAGTGGGGCACACGTGTCTGACGACAAAGCACAGCGGGCTGAGCGCACCAAGCCTGGCCAGCACCCCTTGCTGCCCATGCTCTTGGACTTTTCAAAGCGGCAAGCCACCTAGAGGCAATCCGACCTGTGATGTGCACAATCCCGTTCTGTGCTAGCAGGTTGGGCAGCACCACCCCCGCGTCGCCGACGAGGGTCTGGCCTGCAGGCGGGAGCCAGAGAGCGGGGGAGGGCCGGGCCTTGTCTGCGCAGGGCGGAGATGGGTCGCGTTGCCGGTACCCCGCAGCCTGCAAGCCCCCCAAGAGCACAACACAAGCATGCACAGGGCCAGCCTGGCGCCGCTGGCACAACCCCGCAGGCAGGGTGCCTGCGTAGCCAGCCGCCAGCATGGCACTGCCTTGTGTCAAGCATCCCAGCCTCACCCCCCGACTGCGTCCGAACTTTCAGGTTCTGCTTGTCGAGAGCCGTCACGTTGCCCAGCGCAACCATCTGCAAGCGCAGTTTTGTGGCATGGCGGGCTTGAAAAAGGGGCGCACTGCGCCACGTTCATGCTGGGCAGGCCGCGGCCGGCGTTCGCATGCATTGCAATGGGCATCGAGAGCTTGAGAAGCAGGGGAGCGACGATAGCAGAGAGGGCGGGGCGAGGCACCTGCTCCAGGGTGGCACGGGCCGGCACGATAGAGGCCATCATAAGGCCTTGCAGGAAGGCGGGGTCCTGCATGGCAGCAGGGTTACGCTCGGCAGGGGTCGTGTCGGCACAGACACCCAGGGAGTGCTGCAGCCCGGAAGACCGGTGGATTCTGCGACAGAAGTACCTTCAAAAGTCCGAACGACCGGCTTTCAACGGCTGACTGTGCGGGGTGCCCGTGGGGACTCTGCCTCCGCCCTAGGGCTGCAACCCCCTGCTGCCGGCTCCCGCCCCGCCTGCCTGCAGCTGGTCCCGAGTGACCTTGCCAGAGTAGACGGCGGCATTGAAGGCCTGGTTGGATGGGGCACAGACTGCGGGAGCAAAGGAGGCAGCAGCGCGCTGCTGGGGTCAACTGCAAAGCTCGCACGCCCGGGCTGGCGCCGGGCGCCTGCAGCAGACCGGCTCTGCA
Source organism: Auxenochlorella pyrenoidosa (assembly GCA_001430745.1). Lineage (NCBI taxonomy): Eukaryota > Viridiplantae > Chlorophyta > Trebouxiophyceae > Chlorellales > Chlorellaceae > Auxenochlorella > Auxenochlorella pyrenoidosa. The sequence continues at coordinate 44,970 of KQ481977.1, forward strand.
TGCGCCCACTTGCGGCTGCTGCATTCCGGAGCATGCCCTGCTTTGCAGAGCAAGTGCCAAGCAACACTGGTGGCGTTCGGAGGTGTGGCGGCATAGCAGGGGCCCAGCCTGGCAGCCTCACTCGTGACCTGGTCCCCCGGGATGGACGACAGGCCAGAGAGGCGCAGCGCACTCACAAAGCTAGCCAGCTGCAGGAGGGGGGATGCAAAAGGATGGCCTTCAAGGGCATGTTTTTCTGTGTGTGTGGGGGGGCCACGCACGCGCAGCGGGGAGGAGCATGGGGCGCGTGCCCGCTGGCCTTCTGCCGCCACCGCGGATGCGCGCAGCCGCCTCCACCACCCACCTGGGGCGTTTTTTACCAGCACTTTTCCCCTTTGCCTACTTTTCTCAGCACCCACCTGGGGCGTCCTGACCAACAGTTGGCTGACGGTGGGCAGGGACTGTTGCGCCTCGGCTGCGGTGCACGCCCGCAGTGCGGCGCCGGGGTAGGCGGCCGACGGGGTGAGCTTGACGGTGCCGGTCGCTTCGCACCCAGCCGGGTCCTGCGCATGGAGGCGCAGCAGTTTCGGCTCAGTGGGTGCTGCAATCGCCGCGGCATCCCTGGCTGTTGGGTGCTGGGCAGCTGAGCTGCTGGCTCGCCAGCACTTCGCAAATTTTCCCACAACGCAAGCACAACTTGCATGGTGTGCGTTCCACCAACGCTCGCCCAGAGGGCAGCAGCCAGAGCGCGCGCACAGAGCAGCACCCACACCCCAGCAGACCCACCACAACGAAGCAGGTGAAGCGGTTGGAGCCGCTGACCAGGTCCCACTGCCCGCAGCCCACTGTGCTCGTGTTTGCGCCGCCGCTCACGCCTGTATCGCTGCAGGCGCAGGGCCCCTGGACAGCTGCCACGCCGGCCTCGGGGGCCGGCGCGGCAGCACCTGCCTCGGGCGCTGGCGCAGCAGCGGGCGCCGCTGCTGGTAGGAGCGGCCCTTCTGCCTCGGGGGAGGGAGCAGCTGCAGCTTGTGAGGGCGCTGCTGCCAGGGAAGGAGAGATGGGAGCTGCGGGGATGGGCCCGCCGCCCATTGGAAGGGCGGCCGCTGTGGGTGGCGGCGATGCCCCCACAACACTGCCATCTGGAGCTGCTGGCGCTGGGCTGGCTCCACTCCCTGCTGGCGCCAGGAACGGGTTAGGGGAGGCTGTCTGCGTCAGCCAGCGTCCAGCAAACACTAGGCATGGGCCCTGGACGGCCGTCAGCAGCAGGCAGCACCCTAGGAGAAAGCAGGCCCGCATGCTGGCAGGCCAAGAAAGAGAAGTGGGGAAGGGGGAGACAAGTGGCAAGACTAAGAAGCCGGCAGAGGAACGTAGGGGACAGGTGTTCTGCATGCAGCACCTTGTATTCACAATAAGATTCTTGCATAGAAACGGCGTCTTAGCAGGTACAAACGTGCGGTGTGAGCATCTAACAGGCAGGGGGTGAGGGAGGGCCACCTGTGCCGACTGCCGTTCCCGCCTTGCAGCGGCACAATACCGTCGGCTGACGCTCTGTGTTGCATGCGCAATAATGTGTATATCAAGGTGACTGACTGTTTTTTGACTGTCGCCAGGCCTCTTTTCTGCTCAAGGCGCACCGCTGCGCTCGAAGTTGGATGGGCACCTACTCTGGTTGCACACCTGCGGGAGCAGGAAGCGTCAGACCTGTGCTCGGAGCAAGCTGGATTGCTTCCTAGGCTCAATCCATCTCCTCACTACCTAGCAGGTGCCGAGACACTTCAGCTTACACTTTTGAATACGTGAAAAGAAGTTCAAAATTAGTAAGGGAGTGGCAGGGAGGTTTACTCGGCACACGCGTGCAGGGTCTGAGACAGAGGCTTGAGGGCGCGTCATGGGTGATGGCGGCGTGCTTGGCATGGTTGCGGCACTGCAGGCGCAACCCCTGGTGGAGTGCGGGAGAAGCAATGAAATGGTGACGTTCTGGCAGGAGCATGCCTTGTTGCATCTCAGGGGATGCTGCATAGGAAAGTGCGGACTGACTTGAAAGGATGGGGGAGGGGGGGGGGGGGGGCTGAAGGAGCCGCCGTGATGTTGCGGCTGTTTGTTGGCAGGGGTTGGCACGCAGGCCTGTGCTGAGAAAGTGTTGTCTTGTTGCTGAAGCCAGCTGTCGCCAGCAGGGGCGCTCACGGGCGCGCTGCCCATGCGGCCGTGGCCAGCAGAGGGGTCGGACCATGGTGCAGAGTGCGAGAGTGTGGCGCGTGGTTGGGTGCATGAAAACGTGGCGCATGTTGCGCGGTGTGAAAAGGCGCGTTCCCCGGGCGCCTCCATGGATGGCTTAATCGGTCGTGGCCAGCAGCAGGGCCAGCCTGTCCTGGATCTCGCCAAAGGTGGGCCTCTGGGTGTGGTCCTCGCTCAGGCAGGCCTCCACCAGGGCCTGCGTGGGCGGGGGAGGGGGGGGGGGGGGCAGGGCGCGCACACGCGCGCATCAGCCTGTGTGGAGTTGGCAGAGCATGTTGGGCAGGCTGGGGCACAAGCAAGGCCCCTGAGAAGGCGAACATGCGGGCATACAGGTGCGCGGCGCAATCCTTCACCAGGCTTCTGCTCCCTCCCGCCTCACCCGCAGCCCTGGCGGGCAGCCGCAGGGCACCTCCAGCTTCTGCTGGGCAATGGTGCGGGCATACAGGATCTGGGTGGTGTTTCGTCCGGCCCAGGCCCGGTGGCCGGCCAGCATCTGCAGCAGGGCAGGGCAGGGCAGGTGGCTGGGGGCCCTGGGGCATGCCCACGCGCGCTGAAGGGGCGGCGCCCTGACATCCGATGGCGCCCGGCTGCGTGCAGCAGCAGCAGCAGGGCATGGGCGCGGGCAGCGAGGCGGGGCCAAGCAGAGGCCCGACAGTGCACGGCGGGCACAGCAGGGCGCAGCGCGCACCTCGTAGAGCAGGACGCCAAAGGAGAAGACGTCTGCGGCCTTGGTCAGCAGCTGGTCATTGATCAGCTCCATGGGCATGTGGGTCACTGCAGCAAGGGAGGGGGTGTGGGTGGGTGGTGGTGGTGGGGTGGGGTTGAGTGGGTGGGTGGGGTGGAGCGGGCGGTTGGCAGAGCCTCGATTGCGGCACAGCGCAGCGAGCACCCGCAAGGGAGCCTGGCCCAACCTCCAGCCTGTGAGGCTTGCCTCCGCTCTGCCCACACACCTGTGCCGCAGGTGACGGTCTTCACCTCGCCGCCATCCAGAACCCGCGACAGCCCAAAGTCCGCCACCTGCACCATTGGCAGAGGTGCGCCGAGGGCAGCAGAGCCAGTCGGCATGCCGCACTGGGCGCAGCGCGTGTTCTGAACCCAGCCTCCACACGCCCACCACTGAACAAAACAGGCCTGGATCTGCGGAAGCCGCGCAGGCTGCCTGGGCACCGGTTTGTGGCACTTGAAGCCCATGCCAGCGCGGTGCAAGCCCGCACCCAGCCCGCTTTCGCCTGGCAGCCGCATGCGGCCGCGCTGCGGCCACATGCCTCGACATGGCATTGCAGCCCTCCGACAAGTGCAGGCCTGCGTGCTCCGGCCCCGCCCAGGCGCCCACCCACCTTGGCCTGAAAACCGCGGGGGTCGCGTGGGTGGCGCCGCGACTTTGGCGGCGGCTTGCACAGCAGCACATTGCCGGGCGTGAGGTCGCCGTGCAGGACGCTGCGGGAGTGCAGGTACGCCAGTGCGCCCGCAACCTCCTGCAGGGGCGGGCGCGGAGGTCGGGGTGCGGCGAGGCGGTGGGCGGCCCGCCAGCGGGGCTCTGCCGCGGACAGGCAAGGGGGCTCGCACACTCCCCGTCGACGCCCCCCTTGCCTGCGCTGTCAGCAGCACTGCCAGCAGGTGAGGCGGCGCCTCCTGCGTGCGCCGCGTGCGCAGCCAGCCTCGGTCCACAGCGTCGCTCAGCGTGCCGCGGTCGCAGTACTGCGGGCGAGTCGAGGTGCGCACAAAAAAGGCTGGTGTGTGTGTGTGTGTGTGTGTGTGTGTGGGGAAGGGGGGGGGGGGGGGGTTACCCTTGAAGCCATTGTGCTTTGGTGGAGGTGGTGGGCGCAATGTGTGTATCAGTCGGAACAAGGCGGGAAGGCTGGACAGGCCGGCATGCAGCAGGTGCATCAGGGACATGGCAGCAGGGGGCTAGGTGCCTTGTGCGCTAGGCACCGCGTCGCCTGGAGCACAAAGAAGCATCCAGCAGGGCCACCACTCTCCCGTCATCAACAGCCCTCCTTTCTTTGGGCCAAGGCAACATGGCCGCTGCATGCCTCGGCCGGCCCCAGCCCTCCCCCGCACCTCCTGCACCATCCAGAGCTGCTGCTGCTGCTTGCCGGGGGCCATGCGCGTGCCGCACTGCTGCTCCTCCTCAGACCAGCCCTCGGGCAGCAGCGCCTGGGCGCTCTGCACCGTGCCGCCGGCCTCGCAGGCGGAGGGCTCCTGCAGCGCAGGGGCCGGCAAAGTTCCAGGTTGCTGCTCGGCGCACCGCAGCGCAGGGACTTGACCAAGGAGATGCCATTCACAGCCTGGGTGCAGGCGGAGCAGCGGCTTTGCTGTGTTGCGACAGGGGGCCGAGGTTTCGGCAGGCCGCTCTGCGGCGTTTCCAAGAGTGTTCTGAGTCCCTCCCCCAAAACCTTCTTTTGGGTTCAAAAACCCTCAACCCAAGAAATGGCAGTGCAGCAGGCAAGCTTGCGCCCACACGGCTCACCTCCATCAGGCAAACAGCAAACTTTGTGGTGAGGACGACGTTTGGGTGGCGCAGGTCTTGGCTGCAGGCATGGCACAAAGAGGCGGGGCGTTGCGCCGGGGCATGGGGGCCCTTCCTGCACTCAGCGCATGTTCCAGCCTGGCCCCTGTGCTGCGTGGCAGGCAAGTGGCAAAAAGCGCAGCAGCAGGCAGGGCACGCCCTGCTGAGCATGCTTTGCATGCTGCACGCGCCTGAGCAGCGCCTCCAGCTGTGCCTTTGAGGGCTTGGCGGTGCCCACAGGCACCCAAGTGTCCACAACCTGCAGCGGGAGAGCAGGAGGAGCATTGCAAAGATGCCGGGGTTGGGGGCTGGGAGCATGCACGGGCGGATGCACCGGAGCACAGGAGCGGACCAGAAGCAGCAGGCGACGTTGGGGCCTGCCATGGCGAGATCAAAGGCTTGCAGAATGCTGGGTGCCGCACTGCGCGCAGCGCCGGCTGAAATGGCAGCAGCCGGGCAGCGGCGATGCCTTCTGCACCCTGCTCACCTTCACTGCGACAGCGGCGCCGGCGGCGTCAGTCCCGCGGAACACTCGGCCGCAGGAGCCACTGCAGAGGGCGGCGCAGGGCAGCAGAGCACCGGGTCAGCGCCTGCGCACCCGACACGATGGGCGGGGCAGTTCTGCCGCGCCACGCAGCCACGCACGCAGCGCCGGGCTGCAACAGGCTCTGCTGGGGCTTGCTCTGCCTGCAGGCAGGCCTCACCTGCCAACCTGGGGGCCGATCTGAATGCCCAGCAGGTCCTCCGGGCAGTGCAGCCCAAAACGGTCCAAGCGAGCGTTGTCGCTGCTGCGCCCGCTGGTGCCGCCCCAGAAGCTGCCAGAGTCTGGGAACACGGCCTGCGGCGCGGCGGCATGGGGAGGGTGGTGGATGTGGTGGTGGTGTGTGTGTGGATGGGTGTGTGGGTGGGGGTGGGTGGGTGGGGAGGGGGGCCGGCGGGCGGGCGGCAGCAGCGGCTCTCCGCCGGTACAGGCACGCACCCCTGTGCGCAGCAGATGGAGGCCCCGCCCCGCAAGGGTCGCAATCCATCCCGCGCTGCCCTCAGCTTTTCTATTAAAAAAAATCCAAAAACCTCGCCATGCCGGCCAGCGTAATAAAAATTAGATACCACCCACCCGAGCGGCGTGGTCGATCTCCGCGCTGGAGGCACTAGACAAAGAGGGGGCGCGGGGGCGCGGCTCGGCGGGCACGGCGGGCACGGCGGGCGCCGCCGGCGGCGCCCCGGGGCTGAGCACCGCAAAGTACAGCGACCTCAGCGCCTGGTCCTCCTCGGGGCCTGCCAGGATGGGTTGGGTTGCGGACGGTTTTGGGGAAGTTGAAAGGAGGGAAGGG
>KQ481977.1:85545-110241 GCA_001430745.1 Auxenochlorella pyrenoidosa
CGTTTGACGCGCGGCCCAGGGCGGCTCTGCGCTTGATGGGTTGGGCTGGCGGTGGTTTCAGCAGTCCTCGCTGGCAGGAGCTGCATGCGGCAGTGCACCGCAGTCAACACCAGTGCCACATGGTGCTCTATCGTGCCCTGGCACGCAGGCAGGCACACGGGTCATTTTATCCACAGCCCCGCTGCCCGTCGGGCGGCAAGCGAGTGCGGGCAGTCGACCACAAAAACGCCCGTGAGGAAATTACAGACTCATTCACTTCATTTCAACATATCAACCGGTGTGAGCGGGAGCCTCACCGGCAGACAGCGTTGTGTTGACGGCCACCTGCGCCGCCACGGGCATGCAGCCAAAGAAGCATTGTGTGGAGCCGGCGTTGAAGCCGTACCTGCAGGGGAAGGTGGGGGTGGGGATGGGGGTGGGGTGGGGTGGGGTGGGGTGGGGGAAGCATTATTCAATTTCAATTGTATTTCTTACTAAATTGTTGAATTTTCTAAATTCTTTAAGAATTACGAATCTTGAGGTTTTGTGTGATTTTGTTTTTGGTTAATTACTCCTTTTGAATTTTCATAAAATTCTAAGTTTTTGTTGGGGGTTAAAGCTGTTCCTGCAACAGGCGGTGGGACTGAGGTCGGCCCACCGTCCTGGACCCCTGGCAGGGTGTGGCGATGCCGTCGGTGCGGATTGCTGCCCCTTTGGATGCCGCCCCCCCCCCCCCGAAACAATGTGGCAAGTGTGAGTGCGCAGCCGCTGGGAGGCAAGGAGGCCAGTGTGCCCCTCACTTGGATTGCACCAGCTCCTCCCTGAGCAGAGCACAGGCAAAGCAGAGGCAAAGCAGAAGCGGAACACAGGCAGACCACTTGCAGCACTTATTCCGCACGAGCCGAGCCAGAGAATGAAGACGCGCACAGAATCCCCCCACCCCACCCCACCCCACCCCCACTCCCACCCCCATACAGAGCCCACAGGGCAGCGCTTGCAATTGCTGCGCACCAGCCGAGCCAGAGGATGAAGACGCCAAGGGCCATGTTGGCGGGGGAGGCGTTGGAGAAGTGCACCACGGTGCCATCCTGCGGGCAGGCAGGCAGGCAATCAATCAAAAAATTACGTTCTAAGTCCCAACAGGAAGGGGAGCAACTGAAGGGAGGGTCCCTGCCACGGAATGCGGCTTTGGGTCCGCGGGCCAACGCGCCTGCCAGCTGCGCTGCTGCCTGCGGCGCCAGAGGGAGCCCGCCATAAGTGTGGCCGGGAGTCGGGTGCGGAGCTGCCGGGGTCAGCCCTGCCGTGCCCCTGCTTGCTTGCCTGGTTGAAGCGGCCGAGGCGAGGTCCCAGCAGGGTGGCGCCAACCAGCGCGGCGCCACCTCCCACCTGCACAGGGGCGGGCACCCTTGTTTCAAGCGTCAAAGCTGCTCCTGCTTGCATGCTCGCAACCCGTGTGCACCAGCAGTAGCAACAGCCGCATGGAGCAAGGCGGAGGGCCTGGGCAGAGGCGACCCGCAGACTGCAGGAACCCCGTTGCAGGCGCGCGCGTGGTGCCAACAGCAGCCACCCCCTGCCGCTCTTCCTCACCATGTGCACCACGCCGCTGCCTGCAAAGTCCATAGTGCCCATGGTGCCCGCAAAGAGGGGCTGGAAGGCCCGGGTGCTGCAGTCTGGTCTGCAGGGCAGTAAGTAAGTGAGTGAGTGAGGGCGGCGGGTGAGCGAGTGAGGGCAGCAGCCAGCGGCGGTGGCCATCAGCGGGCAGGGTGGCGGGACTCGCTGTCACACACAGGCTGTGCCCCATGCACGCTCTGCCAGCGCGCCTGCAAGACAGGCGGGCACAGGGAGGGAGCAGGTGGCGTGGCTCACATGCGCTTGGGAGACAGCCAGCCGCTCTCAGACCACAGCCAGTGCGCCACCTGGGGGGTGGGGGTTGGGTGGGGGTGGGGTGGGGTGTGTGGGGGGGAGCACCAAGGCAGCACAGTTGGGGCCAGGCATGCAGGAGCCGGCAGATGGCAAGTGGGCGCACAGGAACGGACCACGCAGGACGGAAGGCAGACGGACAGGCAGCCCAGCAGGGCATGCAGCAGAACAGGCGGGCGGCCATCGCGGCCTGTGAGCAGGGCTGCAGCAAGCGGCGAGTGCGACGGGCAGCGGTGCAGGCCTCACCACGGGGTAAATGAAGGAAGAGACCAGGACTGTGTACAGAAGGTATGCCCTGCAGGCAGGGGGGCGCAGGCGCTTGCAGGGGCGTTACCGCTCTTGGGTGTGTCTATGCGACTCATGCTGTTGCAAGACTTCCATGATTCTGGTTCTGCCTTGAACCCTGCAGGCCGCATGCTTAAGCCGTGCCAGCTGACCCAACAGGGCAGACAGAAGAAGCACCTCCACGGGTGGGTGTGGGCTGGACTGCTGGCCGCTTGGCCATGTGCACAACCGGTGCTCAGCCCGGCCCACGTACCTGGCGTCCGAGCCCGGCGCACCTGCCTCCCAATGAAACGCACCTGTACTCACGTATGGCAACTCCCCCTCGCACCTGCCACAATCTTGCTTCATCACCTCACTCCCACCTCCACCACCCTCCAACCTCCCTGCCTCTTCCGACGAAACGCACCGGAACTGCGCGCGCTCCGCCAGCGCGCCGCTCACAATGGTGGAGCTCGTTGCACTGAAGGCCCAGCCAAAGAACCAGAAGGCCCAGAAGGCGCCGGTGTCGGGGCCGCCGGCGTCGAAAAAGTAGTGGTAGCCTGCGCGTGTGTGGGGGGGTGGGTGTGGGTTGGTGGGTGGGTGTGTGGGTGGGGTGGCGCGTGTGTGTTTTGGCGGGGTGGCGTGTGTGTGTGTGTGTGTGTGTGTGTGTGTGTGTGCGCGTGTGTGGGGTGGGTGTGGGGGTAGGTGGGGGTGGGGGGTTCCAGTGCACCAGGCATCGCGGCTGCGGCGTGCACGGGGCAGGCCTGCTGCCGCTGTCGCGTGTGACCTGCAGGCGGTCAGGGGCCGCCGCCATGCGGGTGGACGGGCCGCGCAGCAGTGGGAGCAGGCAGTCGGGGGGTGCTGGTGCTGCCATGCGGGCGGGCAGTATGGGGTGCTGGTGCTGCCAAGCATACAAGCGGGCGCTGCCCGCACCGATGAAGCCGCTGTCGCCGCAGCGCCCCATGGCAAAGGCGTAGCCGACGGCCCACCAGGCCAGGGAGCTCACGCAGGCATCCATCACTGCAAGCAAGCAAGCAAGCGGGTGTCCATCAATGGCGGGTGGCGCGGGGAGGCAGCGTTTTGCTGGGCAGTGCATGTCAACTGCGGCGAGTTGTGCTGCGCAGCCGGCCTTGCCATGCCTGCCTTACAGCCACACGCCCAAGCCGCGAATGGCAGCACCTGGGCCCCTGGTAACAGCGCGCGCGCATGCCCCCCCCCCGGCTGCCGCTGGCGCAGCCCCACTGCCTGCCACCCCTGCCCCCACCGTTTTTGAGCAGTATGTTGCGCGTGTTCTTGTGCCGGATCGTGCCCGCCTCCAGCAGCGCAAAGCCGCACTGCATGAAGAAGACCAGGAAGGCGCACTGCAGCACCCCTGCGAGGGGGCAGGTGCAGGGCAGGTGCAGGTGCCAGGGGGGCAGCGTGCACTGGTGTCAGCAGCGCTGCGAAAGGGCACCATGGCGCAGTGGCACCGCCCCTGATCAGGCTGGCTCCACCCTGATGCTCACCTGATACAGCCGAGGTTCAGAAGCATGCGATGCAACAGCTGAAGAAGGCCGGCTGGTGCTTGCTCGGCCTGGGCTCTAGAACCGCTTACCTGCGTACGGTAAGCAACCGCGTCTGCACACGCGCTGCCCTCCCACCTCCGCCCTTGCACTCACAGAGCTGTGTCAGCTGCTCATCCAGAGCCGCGATTGCCGAGGTGTCGGTCGTTGCATTGCCAGCGGTGTTTTGTTGGAGGAGAGCGCGTGACGCGGTTGCTACTGCCGCGGCGGTTCCGCCGGCCTCGCCGCCGCCGCCCCCAGCCAACCCTACCGACGTCTCGAGTGCCTCATGCGCTGCACCTAGAGCTTGTGTGGCCCAGTGCATGGCGCCCGGAATCCCCCGTAGGTGTATGAGCGCCTGAGCAGGGTGGTCTCTTGCTCAGCGGAAGGCCCACGTGCTCACAGTACTGCACTGCCGGTTGGCGATTATCGGCAGCCTATTAACACTTCTTGAGAGAGGGGGATTGAAGGAAAACCTGTATCTCGGGGAGAAAGGGACGGAGGGGACGGAGAGGACACCTGCAGCACGCTAGGGGAGCTTGCAGAGGCGCACCGCACACGCGTTACAGAGGATGTGATGTGCACAGCTCGTATTTTGAACCCGGAAGCCGCTTGGTCGCCGATCCCCCTGCTGCGCGCCTGATGCGCCCTCTTTGGACAGCATTACCTGTGTCTGCTGAGGCGTTGCATGCAGTGTGCACACCGAAATTTGGCCGAAAGGCGCTCAGCAACCCGCCAGTTAACTTGCTGTACCTGCCAGTCCGTGGCCGCTGGCAGCGGCACTGCCGGGCGCGCAGGGAGCACCTGCACTGAATCCTCCATCTTCGCTGACAGAATGGCATGCCTCTGCCCGGTTCAGCCCAAAATGTATCACTGCACAGTGGGCATACAATTTGTTACACATGGTAGACTCCCCAGTACAAGCTTGCTTGGTGAGTGGTGCGGTGCGGCAGCATCCCAACAGAGACGCTGATGCGCTGCTCCGTTGCCCAGTCGCAGCCAGCCCGGCTACGCACCTCCTCTTCCACATTCTGCCTCGCGCCTGCCTCACTGTCGAGGTCCCGGAGGACCCGGCGAGGCCAGCGCGGCCATGAGGTGAGCACCCACCAGCGCCGCCGCGGCCGCCCATACTGCCACGCCAGCCAGAAGGCCGGGGCCCGCCAGCAGGCCGGCGCTCAGCATGGCCCAGCGCTCCCGCGCCAGCTGTACCAGCTGCTGCCGGGTACGGGAGCCACCACAACCGCGGGGAGACCGTGGCTCTGGAAGGATGAACAGCGCACCCATCCGCACTGAGGGATCCTCGGAAGCCAGCATGTCGGCAAGGTCAGCAGGCACCCAGTCAAGGTGGGGGCGCCTGCGAGCGGGCTGAGCGGCCGCGGCGCTGCCCGCTGCGCCGCCGGCTGGCGCCGCCGCAGCTGCCAGGGACACAGGCTGTCCAGCAGCCTCTGCGGGAGGCTCGCCAGCGCTGTGGGCAGCGGCTGCTGGGCCGCCGCCCTTGCCGCTGTCCGCGGGCAATCCGACTGCCAGGCACTGCTCTCCGCTGGGAAAGGCGCCCTGCCGCCCTGCGCCAGCACTGCCCGTTGGCTCAGTGGCTGGCTTGCTGGGGAACCCCGGCGGCGCCGGCGCCGCAGCCTGCGCCGCCGCGTCGCCGGGTGAGCTGCTGGCACCAGACTGCATCAGGCGCAGCGCGACGGCATCGCCCCCAGGCAGCACACGCAGCTGCGCTGCGAGCGGGGCAGCCCCCCCTGCCTGCTGGCTGCCGCCTTGGTCGTCGTCGTCCGGCGGGAAGTGGAACTGGGGCAGGGTCGATTGGATGACGTGCACAGCGTGCGCCGACACATCAGCCGGCGCGCGCATCTCCTCCAGCGTGCCTTTCACGTGCTGCACGGAGGCAGGGGGCGCAGCTGAGCGAAACCAGCACCGAGCCTGGGGCGCAGGGCGAGCACTGGCCGACGCCAGGCCGGACGCTTTGGTGCCGGGAGCGGGGGTCTGGCGACTTCCACACACGGCGGGGGGAGGCACGTACAGCACGCGCTGCAGCATCAGCATGCGCCAAGACATGTGGCCAGCCACCCCCTCAAAGACGTAAAATAATGAAATAATCCGCACCCAAGCACCTGCAGGACGGCGTCAAAGTGCCGGCGGCGCAGCCCCTGCTCCTCCACCATCCGCCTGTGCACCTGCAGCAAGTGGGAGCCGGGAAGCATCGCCCGCATGTCAGCTGTGTGCACGCCATTGCAGCACTCTTTAAGGCGCTAGGGCAGCCGGCGTCGCCTGCAAGCCACCCGGGCAGGCATCTGTCGGCCAGCCCCAAAGCGCAGGCAGCAGGCTGCCGCCAATTGGGCACCAGAGGAGATGAAAGGGCTTCTGTACATCCCCACACCTGGTCCGTGGAGGCCCCTGCATGCGGCGCATGGCGCAGCGCGGGCACAGCGTGGCGCAGCACCCACCTCCCACATGTCCCTCCCTGTGTAAGCCTCCTCCCCTCCCAGGATGTAGAGCACAAAGGTGGACTGCAGGGGGGAGGCAGGACGACCGGGTGATTTGTCATGTGAACCTGGGCGCGCACCAGGAGCGAGCGCGTTGGTGCCAGGCTGCCAGGAAACTCAGGCTGAGGTCTGCAAGGGCTGCAGCATGACGTTGCATCATGGTCTTCTTGATTTAATTGTTCCACGTTCTTTTTTAAAACAAGCTTTATCAGAAACTATTACATTGTACAAAGAAGCTCCGCTCAAAATGCAAGGCCGAATTCCATACGGTGAACGAGGTCCCCTACGAGAGCAAAAAACTATGTGTGCGTGCCACAAGAGCGACGGCTAGGTGCCTGTTGACATCAAGCTGCCTGCATCGCAGCGGCTGCCAGGAGCACTGTCGGTAGGGGCAGGATGCTGGAGGCTCGCCATCTTGTGGCGCTGGCGCTCCATGTCGATTTCTCGGAAGAAGGGCTCCAGTGAGGGGTCTTCCATCACCCGGCGATAGAACACATCCACCGCCTGCTCTAGCGCGTCCCCTGCAGGCAGCAAGGAGCAGGGCAGGGGCTGCAGAGGCGCTGGGTGCTGGCCACGGCAGCAGGCAAGACGGAGGAGCGGCGCGAGGGGGCTCGGTGCCCCGCCGCCCCGAGGCCTGTCGCAACGCCTCGTCCCCCCGCCCCAGCGCACCCTCCTGACGGAGAGAGGCGCCTGCAGTGCCCTGGCCGGCCGCCTGGGCGTGCATGCGGGTGTTGAGCGAAGACGTCAGGGCATCCACGCCTGCTTGGCCATCAGAGAACTTTGTGTCCATGGCTAGCCAGCCTTGGCAGTGACAGGGGCCAACCTTGGATGGGAATATTTCCCACAGAAGCAGTGCAACACCCTGTGTACGTTCTTTCCACCTGGTGCCCCAGCGCAGCAGACGCCAGCAGCAGGCCTGCACTCAATCATTAGCAGTTCTCAATTGTGACCACCAAACAACTATGCAAGCAAAACTGTATGCATGACGGCACTTGCAGGCGATTGTCTGGTCGTCAGTCTTGCCACTTGCTGCTGCTGCTGCCGCCGCCGCTGCCGCCTGCCCCGGGTGCCTCGCCAGCGGGCGCCCAGAGGGCTTCGATCTCCTCCAAGGTCTTGCCCTGCACAACAGGTGGACACCCTCACAAAGGCGGGTGGAGCCGTGAAGATAACACATGCATAGGGAGCGCCTGCAGGTCCAACAAGCAGCAAAAAACACCCGCATGTGTGGTGGGCGGTGCCGGCCTGCGGTGCCCGGCGGTGCCCGCTCCCCTCCCGCAGCACCCGCCGCAAGGCAAACCAGCTTTCGCCCAGGCCGGCGGGCGACCAGACCCTTTGCACACAGCTACCTTGGTTTCTGGCACTATCGCGTGGATGGTCACCACGGCTGCCACGCCAATGGCCGCAAACGTGAAGTATGTGGCTGCAGCACAGGAAAATTCTGGTTTTCTTGTTCATCAAACAGGGTAGCTGGGGAGGCTGGGCAGCACGAGAGCGATCCTCCCTAGTCCCGCCACAGCAATGGGGCCCCGCCCGCGCTGGGCCAGCTGCCTCCGTACGGCAGGGGCGATGCTCAGGTTGATGGCTGGCAGTCAGGCGGGTTCCCAGCAGGGCAGCCAGCAGCATGCAGCGACGACGACGCACCGGCCTGGCCAAACGTCTCCTGGATGCTGGGCAGCAGCAGCGAGACCAAAAAGTTGGAGCCAAAATTGGTGAGGGTGGCCAGCGCGATGGCCTGGCCCCTGCAGGCAGACAGGGCAGGCCCGGGCTGGGCTGCTTCTCAAGGCGCGCGTGCGTGCGCCAGGGTGTGGCGCGCGGCGGCGGCGAGCAGGGATTGCCGCCCTGCTGCAGTGCTCATGCTTGCAGTGCGTGTATGGCATGCCGGCAGGCCAAGGCCAGGCGGTCGACAGCCCATCCAGCCCCTGCTGCAGGTCGCATGCCGGCTGACGCTCTCCCGCCCAGACTTTGCTGACAGGCGGCGAGCCCACAGGCAACATGCGAGCGCTGCCCAGGGCAGCGTGCGAGCCGCCGGCAGCTGCCGCGCAGGGCGGGGCCCCAGAGCAGCACCACTGCAGCTCAACAGCTTGCTTGCTTGGGCTGAAAGAAGCGCTGTCCCCAGGGCCCACCTGACTTTCAGGGGGAACACCTCGCCGCACAGCAGCCAGGAGATGGGCCCAAAGGACAGCTGGTAGCAGCCCACGTAGAGCAGCAGGGCACCCAGGTTGGTCCACGCCAGCAGATCAGACGGCACCGGCAGGCTGCCCAGCTGCAGGGGGGTCCGTGGTGCAGGGGGGAGGGTGCGAAGTGCGGTGGGCAGGGCAGCGCAGGCAGCTCCGACGGCACCAGCAGGCTGCAATCTGCACCATGGCAGCAGAGAGGAGGGTGCGGTGGGCAGGGCAGCGCAGGCAGCCCCGACGGCACCGGCAGGCTGCAATCTGCACCATGGCAGCAGAGAGGAGGGTGCGGTGGGCAGGGCAGCGCAGGCAGCCCCGACGGCACCGACAGGCTGCCAAGCTGCAGGCGGGTCGGCGCGGCGACGGCGTCAGGCAGGGTGCATCCGGGGGCGCGTCGGGAAGGTCAGCGCAGGCAGACAGCACCCCCGGCGGCGGGCCGGGCAGTGCATGGTGACGCAGCCTGGCAGCCTGACAAGGGGAGGCCGGCAGGCACCGCTGTGCTGCAGGGCAGGGACAGCACGATGTGCGGCTCCCACGGCCGGCGGGCACCAGCCTCCCCCTTGCCAGCCCCGCCCCAGCCTCCTCCCTGCCAGCCCCCGCACCTGCGTGGTGCCCAGCAGCAGCAGGGACAGCACCATGCACACCTCCCACGGCCGCTGGGCACCAGCCTCCTCCCTGCCCGCCCCGCCCCAGCCCCGCCCGGGCCCCGCCACCTGCGTGGTGCCCAGCAGCAGCAGGGACAGCACGATGCCGCTGACACCGTAGAGCAGCAGCGGCCGGCGGCCCCAGGAGTCCACAGTGGCCACGGCGATGCCTGCAGGTGGTGGTGGTGGTGGTGGTGGTGGTGGTGGTGAAGTGATGCGGTGGTGTTGCAGCTGGCTATGCCGGGGCCCAAGGCCCAGTCGAGCCCCCGGGGGGCTGTGCACTGCTCTTTTCCGCCGGTGCACAGGGGCTGCATGCAGCGGCGCCGGCAGGCAGCTTCAGGGCCCAAAAGGAGCCAACAGCGGGGCGCCTCAGCAGCCCGGCCCGTCGTGCGGCGCACCCACTCACCTGTCATCACCAGCTTGAAGAAGCCCAGCACAAGTGACACCCCCGTCGCCTCTTCCGCCCCCGCAAAGCCGGCGGCCTGGAAGATCTTGGCTGCGGGGTCAGGGCAGGTTGGGAGGAGGGGACGAGGGGCGGCAGCGAGAAGCTGTGAGGCAGGGGCCTGGGTGCATGGGTGCTGCGTAGGGAGGGTACACAAGCATCCGGCGACCCGGGACCAACCCAGGCGCTGGTCCGCTGTGGCACCGTCAGCGCTGCCGCGCCCGCCCTGCCCTGCGCAAAAGGCTGCCAGGCACGCCGCACAGCGCTTGGGCTCGGTATGCGCGCTGCCAGGCGCGGCGCACGCGCGGGCAGCAGCATGAGGGCGGGGGAAGGCAGCGCAGGACAGCAGGGGGCCCCACCTGCGTAGTAGAGCACGCTGGGCTGCCCGGTGATCTGCTGAAACAGCATGAGCGACATGCCGATGGCTAGGGGCCGGCGGTACCGCGGCCGCAGCAGCTCCGAAAAGTCTGCAGCGGGGCCCGTAGGCGGCGGGTGGGCGGGGGGTGGGCGGGGCATGGCCCGGCTGGCAGGGGCGGCGGGTGGGCGGGGCATGGGCCAGCTGGCAGGCAGCGGCGGCAGCGCCGCGGGGCATGATGCATGGCAGCAGCGGCAGCGCCGCAGCGCACGTCGCCTGGCAGGGGCGGCAGCAGCACGTGGCCCGCCTTGGCAGGGAGGCAGCTGCGAAGGCTCACCAAAGGCGCCGCCGCCGTGCGCCGTGGACAGCGGGCTGGCTGCCATGGCTTCCACAATGTCGTCCACCTCGGCCTGCGGGCAGTGGCAGGACCGGGGTGCACAGGCGCTGAACATGTGCAAGGCGCGGCACAGGCGAGCGCAGGCATGCCATGCACCTTTGCTGGCTGGCGAGCGTGGGAGCGCCAAAACGGGGTGGGGGGGACGGCTGGAGGGTGGGTCCGTCCCGGCATTGGGCGCAGCCTGCTCGACAAAAACAGCAGCCGGAGCCGCTTGGCCAGCAGCTCCTCGCACCCACACACTGGGCAGCGGGCACAGCGCCCAAGCAGCGGGCGCAGCACCCACAAGCAGCGGCTGTGGCACCCACAAGCAGCGGCAGCGGGCACAGCACCCACAAGCAGCGCCCACAAGCAGTGTGCACAGCACCCACCTGCACCACGCTCTCGTTTGCCACCCGCCCCTTGGCCTTGCGCAGCGCAGCGGCGGCGGCCGCGGGGCCCGCCCCCGAGAGCAGCAGCCAGCGCGGCGACTCCGGGAGCCCCGCCATGCCTGCTCCAGCGGCGGGCGTGGGTGCAAACAAGCGGCGGGGTGAGACCAGGTCAAACTTGCAGACCGGTGGTAGCCAAGAAAGTTGGTCGGGGCTTCCGGCCACTGCCGCTGGCAGGCCTGCTGTCAGCCCCTCCTTCCCCAGGGCCCTTCCTGCCTGGCTGGCTGCTGTCCAGCTGCGCCCAGGCCTCACCTACAGCACCAGGCGTGGCAGTCAGACTCACCAAGCGCCCCTGAACAGCCCGCCCCTGCCCTGCCCTCCCGGCCGGCCCCACACGTACCCACAGCTAGTAGGACTGCGGGGGCTGCAGCCAGCCCATACATCCAGCGCCAGCCCCCCACTTGCTCCACAAAAGCGTACGAGGCAGCGTAACTGCAGGCAAGGCAGGCGGAGAAGGCAAAGTGATTTCAGGCAAGGCAGGCAGAGGAGGCGGCTTAACTGCTGGCAAGGCAGGCGGAGGAGGCTGTGTGAATGCATGTAAAGCAGGCAGAGGAGGCGGCATGGCTGCAGGCGAGGCAGGCATAGAAGGTGGCGTGACTGCTGGCGAGGTGCCAGCCAGAGGCTGCACCCCGCAACACTGCACGGGCGGGCGATTCCGCCATGCCAGTCTCGCAGCAATAGCGGGATGTGTTGGCATCACTCCTGGTGGCGCCGAGGCAAGAAGAGGGGGCCCTCGGGTGGGTGCCCTCGAAAGCCGCCTCCGCGCCCCCACACACACGACCCGCGGCCCCCGCTGCCAGCTGCACCGGCCCTCACCCTGCCAGGATGCCGCCAACAATGAAGGCCTCCTTCAGGCTGATCAGCAGACCGCGCACACGGGCCGGGCTGGTCTCTGCAGCAGGGGATGGGTGGCAGGGCTTGGCGGGGAGGGGACTGGGCTGCCCAGGAGACCCACCTGGCTGCAGAGAGAGCAGAGGCATCCGCCCGCAGGCTGCTCGCACCCCCTCCCCTCACCTGCAATGTAGGCAGGCGCGGCATGCATCGCAAAGCCGATGCCCACGCCATACAGCAGCCGGCCCGCCAGCACGACAGGCAGGCCCGGCGCGAGCGCCACCACAAGAGACCCAA
This sequence comes from Auxenochlorella pyrenoidosa, assembly GCA_001430745.1. Lineage (NCBI taxonomy): Eukaryota > Viridiplantae > Chlorophyta > Trebouxiophyceae > Chlorellales > Chlorellaceae > Auxenochlorella > Auxenochlorella pyrenoidosa. The sequence continues at coordinate 97,301 of KQ481977.1, forward strand.
CGCCTGCAGAGCGGCACCCGCGGCGCGGGTTAGCGGCTCAGGGAGGCACTGACGATGCGGGAGCCCCTGAGACGAGGCTGCGGCTGTTGTGCGGGGTGCATGCAAGCGCCTGCAGCAGGGTCCAACCCGGCAAAGGGCACCGACGTGCCCTCTGGTGCCGCGGCACCGCCCGCCTGTGATATACAGCTGTGGCGGCACACCCAGCGGTGCTGCCGGGGCGCTGGGAACAACTGGACGGCGCGCCAAACAGCACCATACATTGAGGGCGCACCGTACAGCCCCGAGGCCAGCAGCAGCTCCTTTCTCCGGCCGAGCTTGTCGCCATACAGCAGGGCACCGCCTGCACAGCGGCCAGCACAGCCAGCACACACAGTGAGGTCAGAACACACACAGCCAGCACACACGGTCAAGTCAGAAAGGTGGTTAAAACAAGGTGAAGCAAGCGACAAATCAAGGAGGCCGACCGATCAACGAGGGGGGGCCCACACAGCGGCCAGCGCAGCCAGCACACAGACGTGCTTGCCTGTGGCACGACGAAAAACGGCGGCAGAGCGGGTGGGCCGTGCAGCGGCACAAAGGCAGCCAAGGAAACCGCCATCACAGCAGCCGTCCACCCCATACGCGCACCCGTGGCAGCGGCAGGCAGCCCACCTGAGCCCAGCAGCGCCCCCGCCAGCGACAGCGACACAACCAGGCCCTGCTGTGCTGCGTTGAGGCCGTACCAGTCGGTGCCCGCTGTCGCAGCGCTCGTCATGGAGACAAGAGCACCAGAGGTGGCTCCTGCAGGGTCGGGCAGAGGGCGGCAGATCGGGGGGCTGGGCGGCGAGGGCTGGGGGGTGCCGGCACGGTTGGCGCGGCGCCGGGAGGGCCGGCAGAGTGCGAGGGGGACCATTGTCGCGGCACCCACATGCACCCCACCTGCTCTCCTCACCAATATCATATCCAAACAGGAGCCCCCCCACGGCTGGGAACAGGAACAGCAGGGCAGTCATCAGCCAGTCCACGGGCTCATCATCATGGCTGGGGGGCTGGCCGGGGGCGCCCCCTGCGGCCTGGCGGGGGCGGCGCGCGCCGACAGGCGCCAGCAGCGGCGCTGCCTCCACCTCCAGTGTCTTGCGGGCCTGTCAGATCAATGAGAAAGAGAGCGCGCGAGCTCAGAAGGCCTGCGCATGCATGCAAGCGGCCCGGAGGCGCCCATCAGGCAGCACGAGGCACGCATGGCCGAAGCGTCTCACCTCGCCCCGTCCCTGGGTGCCCGCCTCGTCATCTGGGGAGGCATGCCTGCTGTGCCTGCCAAACCGCGATGGCGAGCGGTTCCGCTGGTGCGGATACGAAGCCATTGAGGCGGCCCTGCTGCTGGTTGGGCGGCGGCTGCCGTGCGGGCGGCAGCTGGCGGGCGCGGCAGCGCCTGGTGGCGGGGGTGCTCTGGCCCTGTGAGCGGGAATTGTAGGGAAGATGTGGCTGGCAGGCCACAGGCAGAAGAGACTCTAGCTGCAAGCAACCCAGCTGGCTGCCGACAGTCGAGGGAGCCATAGTTCGCAGGCTGCGCCATCTGACTCACCTTGGCAATACCTGTAGACGGATCGCGGTCCTTCTGCTTGTTTGCGCCCCCGCAACAGCCAGCGCGCAGCCTCCTCCGCTCGGCGCTGCGCTAAAGGCGCCCCTCAACAACTCATGCATTGGCGATCAGGGGCTTGTGTCAGCACAGCACGCCGATGACGTTGCGCCTGCACCAAGAAGACCACTGCAGGCGCACGGCCGGCGTGCGCAGCGCGGCCTCCTGCCGCACCCGCGTGATGGCTCAGCACACAGTGCTTCCAAGGCAAGACATGCAGCAGCATCACAGACAGTGCTCTGTAGCACGGCAAGCTGCTCTTGATGGCACAAGGAGTCTTGAGGATTCAGCGCGGAGTCGCCCGTACGCATGATTGCAGCTGGTGTTGCACCAAGGATGCATCACCCCCAGTTTCTGCCGCAACATGACGTCCTGAACGAGCTGTACTTGCTGTTGGGGCAATGGCCATTACAGGAGAACGAAGTGCAGTACAGAAAGAGGTCCAGGTATGCATAAATGGGGACCGGTCCTGAGGAGATCACTGGGCCAAGGAACGATACACTTACATGTGAAGGTGGCACTGGAAGTGCGGCATGGGACAGGGCCGTGAAGCAGTGAGGGTGCATTGCAATTCAAGGGCTAAAACTGGCGCCACTCCGACTGTCATTTGAGGCCGGCGGGCAACGAAATCATGGGCATGAGATTGGCAGACAGAGGAAGGAAGACTCTGCAGGGCTTGTAGAGGGTGCTCGACTGCTCGGCATATTTCCAGGTCCGCTCGGCAAGGAAGGAGAATAATGGGCTCGCAAAGAGAGGAGAAAAGAATGGTATGCCATGGGAGCGATCCTTGTACTATTGAATGGGGGAGACTGGCAGGAAAGCAGTCAGGGTTGGGATGCAAGGCAGAGGACAGAGACGAGGGATGGTGCCAAAATTGGTGGGCCTGTGTGCGCGGCCAGCGCGGCCAAGAGACCCGATGAGCAAGTCATGTTCAACGGCCGTTTGCAGGGTGAGAGTTGCGCTTAGGGGGAGCGGCTTGCATGCCGTATCGTCCTCAAGTGTCTAGTGCCTGCGCCTGGAGGTGGAGGCGTTCAAGATGTGGAGCACCCGAGTGGGGACGCCAGCAGGGAGAGTGGCTGAGCTCACGTGCCAGCTCAAGTCGAGGATGATGATGGTGCTGGCAGGGACTGCTTCATGGCTCCCTGGACGTGGCCAGATGCGCAGCAGCCAGTGGCAGGCCCATGAAGGCGGCAGACTCTGCATGCCGGGCGAGGTGGGGAAGGGGAGAGAGAGGTCAGCGAGTGGACCAAGGTCGGCAACGGCGAAACGACTTGCACGCACAGTCCCTGGTGCATGCCGGCTGAGAATGGCAATTGAGGATCTTTGGGAGTACATGACTGGTTGCCTTGGGCCGGCACACTCACCGCTGTGCGCGTGCAAGAAGCCCGCGTGCGGGTGCACCTCTGGAGGCATGCATGGGTTGGTGTACTTGGCGGGCCGGCCGGAGAGGCGCCCAAAGTCTGCTGCACGCAGCCTGCAGGATGGGACGTGGGGGTGTGTGGCTCATGGGCGAGGCCCGGCATGGGAGTTTACGACCGGTTAGGCAGAGGCGACGCCCTGCGCGGTGGCAGGAAAAAAATCCACCTCCTCTCCCGCCCAACTCTTGCCTGTCATGAAGGTCTTTGGCTTCCGCGCTCATCTTGCGAGCAGGAGCGGGCTTCCACAGTGTGGAGTCCGCCGAACGCTTGGGCGCGCTGACGCGCCTCTGTACCTCTGCCGCCGCCGTGGTGCTCACGTTGCGCAACAGCTCTGGCAAGCATGTCGCGGCGGCGCAGAGGGCCATGCGAGGGACGCCGACACCACTGGCGATGAGGCTGTTGGCCAGCGACAGCATTTGGGGGTCAGGAGACTGCTGGGAGGGTGTATCGAATGCTAGATGTGGATTGGGATGGCGAGACCGATTGTCCGGAACGCGCCTATGAGGTGCGGTCACGCGTCTCCCCATGCAGGGCGCCAGAGTGGCGGCCGGGCGCCGCACCACTCCCAGATGTCGCTTGCCAGCTGTGATGCTCCATGCCGCTGTGCTCTGCAGGAGATTGCCAGGGCGATCCGACCCAGCACAGCAGCCAGCAGGTGACGCGCCGATGCATCTGTGTGGCAGCAGCATTGTGCCGTGGCAATGACCCCACGCTCCCGCGGTTCCCCGCCAGCAGGGCAGCGGCTTGTCCGCCGCTTGAGACTCTGCGTGCGATTGCTACGGAAGAGTTTTGGTTCCTTCTTCTTCAGTTCATGCAGAGTGGCAGTCTCGACATTGGTCTTTCAAGCCCCGGCCAAGAGCACAAGATCCTGCGGCATGGCACCAACACTGATTCTGCGCTCAGCATCCAGACGGCCACATACCTGCACCCAGCCCACGCCCATCCATGAAGCAGCCTGAACATTGAATTGGAAACCATAATACCACTCAATTTACATTGAACATCCACCGCAACACAATGTATAAGGTGGATCAGCCGTGCAAGGACCAGCAGAAACGATCCCGCTGCCTGCCCGCCCGCCCGTCCGTCCTCAGCTGGTCTCTTTGGCTGCTAGTTCCTTGCCACATACCAGCACTAGGAGGTGATTCATAGTGCCAGGGTTCTGGCTCCTCGCCAGGCGTGGCACGCGGTCTGCTGGCATTAACATCAAGACACTGCCTGGCACATCCTTCCCGCCCGCCGCCGTTGCCAGGTCGGCATCTTTCGCTTAGACGTTGTTCGCGGCTGTCCGAGTGTGTTTTCCTTGCCCAGGTAGCCCAATTGATCGCTGGAAACGCTCGCGAGCGCGGGCCTGCAGCAGGGCCTTCCGCCAGGAGCGCGTCCTGGGGCTTTCTTGCGCGGAGCCGGCCGCAGGCGCGCGGGTGAGCACTCGTTTGCTAAATGGGAGGACGTGACAAGCGGGTCTGTCCCGTGGTGCAGGGGGAAAGACGCCCGGCATGTGGTGCAGCATGTAGGCTGCCCAGCCCCTGCCCTCCCAGGCTGACCAGAATGTCTTGATCGCAGGATGGCGCGCTGCCCCGCCCGCTGGGCGGCAGGGGCAGCGGTGGTGCTCGCCTGCGCTCTCCTGATGCCACGCCTGCCGGCGGCGGCCGCTATGGGCGGCTGCCAGGACGGCGATCTGCAGGCCAAGGATGAGGCGAGCTGCATCAAGTTCTGCAACGCCAATGCGCCGATAGGCATGATGGCAGTGCCAAGCGTCTACGCAGGTGGGGGCCCAGCGCAGAGGCCAGGACGCAAGGCACTTGCAGCCGACACTAAGCTGTCCCCCGCCCACCACCTGCCAGCCTGCTGGCCTCTCAGCCCTGCCCACCTGCGGGGCGAGGCGTCGACGCATATATGGCCTGGCATGTGGGGCCGGCCTAGCGCTGTAGTTTTGCTGCCACGCGCATGCTGCTGCTCGCACCTTGGCGGTCGAGCCCCAGCCAAGCCCGTGGCCGGCTGTATGCATTTGACGTGCACAGATACTTGTCTGCGAGTTGTAGCCTGCATTTGGCTTGCCCTTATCTGGGACTCTGCTGCTTCATTGACAAGCGACAACCGAGGCATGCAAAGCCTTACAGTACCTCCCGCATGTGTGCTGGGAGCCGTGTTACCACTGACTGAAGCACTCAAATGGAACCGAGGACTGCCACCACCCCTCCCACCCCTGCAGGCACAGGGCCGCTGCCCTGCTGCAGCTGCAACTTCCAAGTAGCGCCCTCGCCCCCGCCGCCCTCTCCGTCGCCGCCGCCGCCCTCACCCTCGCCGCCGCCGCTGTCTCCCTCGCCGCCGCCGCCTTCGCCATCGCCCTCCCCGGTGGAAGCTTCGCCGCCCATCGATGCGCCGTCGCCAGAGCTACCGCCGCCAGAGGTGCCTCCCACAGAGGCGCCGCCGCCCACTGGAGCGTCGCCGCCCGCCGGCACGCCTCGGCCGCCGCTCGAAAAGTGCGCGCAGCCTGCCGCGCCGCGACTTCCCCCCCTCGCCGCGTCGCTCCTTCCGCATGCTGCTCGCGCGCTCGCCTGGCACTGCTTTTATCTGCGCTAGGCTAGCTTCTATGGGCTTCGCTCGCCTGAGACCTTACCCTGAAGGCACGCGCACGCTGCCATGCGCACACTCCCGCTGGCAGCCCCCCTTGCAACACACGCGCACCCCACCCCCCACACCCTTTTCCCTTGAACCCTCCCCAGGTGCGGCCTCACGGCGCCCCCCACTTCATTCCTGGTGGACAGCGAGGACATGTGCTTCACAGAGTGCGAGTACCAATTGGAGGACCTGCCCAGCGGCACCACCGACAGCCCCCGCATCTTCCCCGCCGACAGCTGGCTGCCCTCTGTCGGCGCCGACTTCAACTCCACTGCCGTCTGCTGCGACTGCGGCTTCTTGGTGCCCTCGCCGGCGCCCTCGGGGGCCCCCGCGCCAACGGGCCCGCCGGCAGGCTCGCCGGAGCCCACTCCAGAGCCCTCGCCGGAGCCCACTCCAGAGCCCACACCGGTGCCCAGCCCAGCGCCCACGCCGGCGCCCACGCCGTCGCCCACCCCCAGCGCCCCGCCAATCGGCTGAGCCCGTGGAAGCGCCGAGCGAAGTGCGAGCGCCGCCGCGCGGGCAGCATGCCAGCGCTGCACCGGCAGCGCGCGGCCGGCAGGGGGAAGCCTGGATGCTGGGTATGGCCTCGCGCCGAACAGGCGCGCACGCCCATGATGCGCTGCGCCACCTGGCACAGCCTCCAGTGCTGACGCTCTGCCAACGCTCTGCTCTGCTAGCTGCACGCTGCGCGCCAGTTGACTAGCAGCAGATGAGCGGCACCTCACCCAACTGCCGGCCTCCCATGACAATCGTGCCTGAGCACTCGACTCTTCCACCCAAGCCTGACCCAACCCCGCCCACTCCCATGATCCCTCCATGATTCCCTTGATTATGATTCATGCTCTGTCTTCTCCTTTTGCACCCTTCTGTATATGTCAATATGCTGAATCGCAGGCGCCTGATGCTGCCATAGTACGCAAGGGCTGTTGCTTAGCAGTGATCACTTAAGAGCCGCCTCGCTCAATGGGATACCACTGCCAAGGTGCGAACGTGTTTCTGTTGGAGGCCTGCTCTGATCCTTCAGGAGCCTTTTCTGGTGAAATACCCCGGCGAAACCCTGGAGAGGAGCTTAGACTGGGGAAAACCATGAGACACATCCACCTGCACTAAGCGAGGCTTGCAGCAGTCGTGTGCTGTGCATGGGTCTTAACGGCGGCGATCTGAGCGCCAGCACCTGAGAGGAGGAGCGGGCCATCTTTAGCCGCCAGTCTCGCTGCACCCGGGCCGGCAGGTTTTACTGCCGAGGGGACCATGGCAGAGACGTGTCCGGGAGTGCTTCGGCGCGCAGGGAGACAGCCCCGGCAGCCTTCCCGGCAACAGCGGGAGGCTGCCGCTACCGTCTCTCCCCCCGCCGCCACTGCCGCCGACGACGACGCACCACACGAAACCCAGCCGGCCCCCTGCCTGCCAGGCAGCCCAGAGCTGCCATTTCACACGCGGCTCAGCATGCAGAGGGCCGACCAGAACTTGCTCAAGCTCATCCTGCTGGTGCGAGGTGCAGATGCACAGGGCACTGCCACTGGCCCCGCCTGGGACGCGTTGTCAACAATGGTCCCTGGGAGCAAGCGTGCATGCACACGCTGACCATAACCATGACACCCTGAATCGCGATGCACGCAGGCCCTGCACCTCTCCCTGCTGCGCCACTGCTGGGCCGAGGCGGGGTGGCGGGAGCTTGCGTGGCGCACGGCCACGGTCGCTGCTTTCGCGGGCGACCTGCTTTGGAGCCTGCCGGCGAGGTGGCGCCCCTCCTACCTGCGCTGGCGCGACGCCCTCGCCGCGGCGCTGCGCTTTGCCTCGTTAACTCCGGGCCTGGGCAGCCGGGCCTTTTGGCGCCAGGTCAACGCCGCCGCGCCGCCGTTGACCGTGGTCAACGCCGGCCCGGCGGCGCTGGCGCTGCATGCTGGGCGTCTGGTCATCGCCTCCAGGGCTGTCCCCCTTGTCATGGGAGTTGTGGCGCTGCGCACCAGCCTGTGGTGAGGGGCACAGACCGCCGCCAGGGCCGCACACGCCCCGCCGCTCCTTCCACAGGGTTTGCGTGGCCGAGCATGCCGGTCGGAGCGGCTGCTCATTTCACACTAACCCGATCTGCTTGATGCGAGCCAAGATCTGGCAGGGCCGCGCCAAGTGTCTCATCGCTGGCCCCCGCTGCGCCATGCCCGCAGGTGCAGCCTGCTGGCGCAGGCGGGCGCGGCAGGCAGCGCCCTCTGGCACGCCCGCGCCGGCTGCGCCGGGCCCCTGCTGTCGCACCCCGGCGTGCAGGCGCGCACGCGCAGGCTGTACCGCCTGCTCAGCGCGGCCAGCGTGGGCCTGCCGCTGCCGCTGGCGCCGCTTGCGACGCCAGACCCTCTGGCCGAGTGCGCCACCATCATCTCCTTCCTCCAGGTGTGCTGCTTCTGCTGTCATGCTGCTGCTGTTGGTGCTGCTGCTGCTGCTGTCATGCGCGACCGTCATCTCCTTCCTCCAGGTGCGCTGCCGCTTCTGCTGCTGCTGCCACTGCTGTCAGTGGTGGTGCTGCTTCTGCTGCCGCTGCTGCCATGCTGCTGCCGCTGCTTCTGCTGTCATGCTGCTGCGGCGGCGGCTGCCGCTGCTGGCGGTGGTGCTGCTGTCATGCTCTGCTGCTGCTGCTGCTGTCACGCTGTGGTCTGCATGAACAGCTGGGGTGTGCCAGCGGGTCCGAGGGAAGTCAATTGTTTTTCAAACAAAAAATGGCAGAAGAGGGGCCGTGGGGCAGTTTCGCAGCATCCCGGCAGCGGGGCCACAGGCGGGAGGCCGGCCCCCATCCTGTCAGGACGGGCCCGTGTCTCACTGGGCTTGCATTGACCCCCCCGGCCAGGTCCTGGCCTTCCTGCTGCCAGCGCTGGTGGAGGCGGGCCTGACGGCGCGGCTGTGCGCGGCGCACCAGGCGGAGCGCGCTGGTGCGGGGCTGCCACCCGAGCGCGGCGCGCGCTGCGCCGCCTACGCCGCGCTCCACGCCTTCTACTGCGGCGCACCGGGCCTGCCGCTGGGCGCGCTGGCCTGGCCCGCGGTGGCGGTGGCCTGGGACTGGCCCGCCTTCCTGCACGCCCACGCCTCCAGCCCGCCGGCGTGAGCCGAGGCGCGCTAAGGCGCGCAGCCCGCCTGCCTGAGTCGAGGCGCTCAGCCTGCCTGCCGCGGCCTCACCCGCGGGCCGCTGCCTGGGTGTGGGAGCCCCGCTGCTCGTCTCGACCCGCCCAGGACAGCCCCGCCCGCTGCCCCCCCCCGCCCTCCAGCGTCCTAGCGCTTGTGTCACCTTTGCCTTGGCGCACCAAAACACTGCACCCGCCTCTTGCTTGCGTTGCCCTCTTGCTTCAAATAAATGCACGGAATGTGCCGCTTTTCCCAGACAAACGAATTGCTAATGCAGCGGCTGTTCTCGTCCCAGCCCTGATTGTCCATCCACTTTTGAACTTGGATGGTGACAACCCTATCCTTCCTGAATAACGGCCGTTGCGCGATGCCTCAGCCTCCCAAGCATAGACATGCACGTATTCCTTTCAAGTCATCTTTGCTCACTTGCTCTACAACGCCCCTGTTAAACGCCATGTAATTCACCGTAGGTACTATGGTAAGGTAGTGCGAGGGAAATAATCTCCTCCCCCGGTTTTCTGGGGGCACACGAAAGGGTGCCGCCAGCAGCACGGCAGGCAGGGCACAGGGGCAGGTGATTGGTGATTGGATACAAGACTGGCAAATCTTGCCACTGTCGGTGGGTACATGCGCCCGCAGGCGCAGAGGCCACCCGGCCTCTGAAGCATCCCGGCAGGGTGCCATCAGCCGAGCAGCCATGCAGCCTGCCCGGGCTCGGCAGCCGAGGGGGGGGCAGCATCACTCAGGAGAAGGCTCGGCTGATGCGCCGGAACACGCCGCGAACGCCCCTGCCGTGCCTGCCCTCGGCGCTGCGCGGCGAGGCAGGCGGCACCGCCAGCGAAGCACCAGAGGGCCGCCGAGCGGCGGACAGCGAGCGGCCCAGAGCGGCGCCGGCTGCGGCGCCCGCCCCGCCCGCCGCCTTGGCGGCGCTGCCGACGGCCTCTGCTGTGCCTGCTGCGCCTCGGAGGAAGCCCCTGGCCGAGCCCTGCAGGCAGCCGGGCGGCAGGCGAGCAGCAGGAAAGTGCATCAGCTTTGTGCTGGCGGGCGCCGGGCAGCAGCGGCTGGGCCGCAGCTCCTGGCCCAGAGAGAGGCACAGGCATTCATGCTGCCCCAGCCCAGACGGGAGGGACTCAGCCTGCCCGTGATGCTGAGATATGCCAACCCCTCACACTGAACTCATGCAGCGAGTCTGAGACGGAATTTGGAAAGGGAGTACCAAGTCACCCTGCGCTCCAGACCCCTCACCCTGAACTCGAACAGCGAGTCCAGCACTGAATCGAGCAGCTGGAGCGCCTCGGGCAGCGGCACAGCCGCCAGCCGACCGTCAACACCCTCAGAGGCCAGGCCCCACTTGAGGATGGCGGGCAGCGCCTGGGGGAGGGCGGGGCAGCGGGGGAGGAGTCGTGGGAAGGAGGACAGAAGGGGTAGGAGCCGCTGGGGAGGGCAGGAAAGTAGGGGAGGAGCCAAGGGGCAGAGGAATCGAGAGGAGGAAGCTTAGGAGAGAGGGCAGCGCTGGGGGGAGACAGGATGCCGTGCTGCCCCACCGTGCCTTGATGCGCACATGCTGCCCTTGCATGCCCTGGCGTGCACAGCCGGCAAGGCCCCCGGGGCCCAGCACACCTCCTCGCAACAGAAGTCGATGCGGCAGGCAAACTGCCGGGCCAGCAGCTTCTCGCATGCCTCATCCAGCTCGTGCGCTGCACAGGGCAAAATTGTTTTGTGGACTGTTTTGGATTCAATCTAGTTCTGGCGTTGCATAGCACGCAGGCGAGGGGCAAGGTCTCGAGGTGGGGGGTGGGAGGTGAGAGGTGTGTGTTGCTGGTGTGGACGCACACACTGCGCGCCCGGTGCGGCTCCCTGTGCAACCCAGCCTGCAGGGGCAGCCCCCAATGGCGCGCGCCCGCGCGCCTGTGAGCGGCTTGCCGCTGCTGAGCAGCACGCAGTAGCACACAAAGATCTCGCGCATGCGCTGCCTGCGGGGCACAGGTGGGCACAAGCAGGGCTGCAATGAGGTTCCGACACCGTGCTGTGCACCGTGGCAAACACAGAGCTTGCACATGCGCTGCCAGCAGGCGCAGGGGGCCGGCATGCGGGCCATGCGTGCAAGCAGGCTGCCCAGCGCAGTCATGAGCAGTTGCGGGCCGCGATGCCGCCTCATGGCAGGCAGCATTAGGCAAGCGGGCAGCGGAACCTGCATTATTGGTCATTCAAGCCCAGGCGGCGGCTGCGTGGCTGCGCCGATGGAAAAAAAGGGGGGTGCGACACACCCCGCCCCATGCGCTCACTTGCACACAGTGTCCACCAAGCTGTTGAGCACCGTGGAGCCGCTGCCCACGGTCCGGTCGAACAACATCTGCAGCAGGGAGGACAGAGGCCCTGGATACCTCCCTGATGCGCTGAAGGCAGCTGCCAGCGCGGCACAACCCAACGCGCGGCAGGCAGGCCCCTGACACCTCACTGATGCGCTGAAGGCAGCACGCAGCACACAGCACGACGCCTCCCCACCTCCCGTTGTCCTCACCTTGCTCATCGTGTTTTCAATCAGGTTCTTCTGCGCATACGCGCTGCTGTACACCTGCATGAAGGCAAGCCCACAGAGATTGATCTGGGCGCTGAAGTTTCTTCTTTTCTCAGACGCTGCTCCCCTGTGGCTGCGGGCAGGCACAGCACCACGGCGGGTGCGGCAGCACCCCAGCGACCAGATTGTGGCCCTGCCCTGAGCTGCCTTGCCTAGCTGGCACCGGCATGGCTAAGCTATCGCCCCGCCTCGCCCCGCCCAGCTTCGAACACGGCCGCCGCCAGGTTCTGCCGCCACCCCGGCGAGCCCCCAGTGGGACAGCCATTCGTGAGGCTGCCCGTGGCTCTGGGCGCGCGGCTGCACCACAGGCACAGAAAACTGGCTGCCAAGACTGCATGCAGCGGCGCGCCGCACCTGCGCCGCGCGGCCGCCCAGCAGCGAAAGGGAGGTGTAGGCAGCTGTCATGTCCAGCCCTCCCCCCTTGTCGCTGCCCTTGGCCATCAGGCCTGCGGGGGCGCGCGAGGGCAGGGTGGGGGCGGAGGAGGTGGCAGCCTTGGACGGCAGCACAAGGGGGTCCTGATGCAGCGGGGCATGGCCGACCGCTGTACACGGCCTGAGATCGGCGCTCACTGGCGGGGCAGTGGGCGGCTTACACTGCTGCTGCAGGATTGCGCCTCGGGGAGCGGGCCCCTCACAGCAGCGATGTGTCCAGTGGCAGCTACCTTCCCTGCCCCCACCTGTGATGACAGCCACCAGGCCGCCGATGAGCGTCACCATCATTTCCACGAAAACACGCGGCGGCACAAATACCTGCAGGGGTGGGGCGGGGTGGGTGGGTGGGGTGGGGGTGGGGGCGTCGTTCGAGGTTGAATAGGACTGTGGCGTGCGCTGAGCTGGCTGGAGAGCGCAGCACGCCCAGCGCGCCCACCTTCTTCTCAGGCATGACCATCTCCAGGTCGGCCATGGGGATGCCGCGAAACTGCTTCAGCACAATGTTGCGCTGCAGGGGGGGCCCGGGCGGTGAGGAGGTTGGGTGGGTGGGTGGCTGGGCAGCTGCGGCTTGCGCACGCGCGCGCGCGTCTCGCTGCACACCGCCCCTGACCACCGCCTGTGGAGCATTGCCAGGGCACGACACCTGCCTGCATGAACTTTGGGTCAGCCTCCTTGACCACATCCACCTCTGAGGCCGGGACCTGCGGCACAGGGGGGCCCAACACACATGATGCATCAAGCCCGGAGATTGCAACTCTACCTCGGATGCGGGGACCAGCGGCGCAGGGGAGTGCAGCACAGGGGGGGGCCATTACACGCGACGCATCAAGCCGGGAGACTGCAACTCGGATAGGCGCAGAGGCTTTGAAGGCAGGCAGAGGCTTCGAGACGGCCACTCGCTTCGGAGCGCCGCAGGGTGGGGGGCACCGCGCAGGCCCGGCGGCGGGGCAGCCACAGCCGCGGTGGCGGGGCAGCACGCGCGCGACCCAGGCACGCATATCGCACGCCCAACAGGCAGGAGCGGGGTGTGCTGTGCGAGGCGGCAGCTTCCAGGAACTTGCCGGCTTGTCGGGCACGGCTTTGCGGTACAGCACCACCACATCCCTGAAGCACGCCTCCTGCAGCTTGACCTGCATGTGTGTGTGGAGGTGTGTGTGTGTGGTGGGGG
>KQ481977.1:186834-200032 GCA_001430745.1 Auxenochlorella pyrenoidosa
GTGGGGCCTGCCTGGGCAACCTCCAGCCGCGCCTGCCCCGCGGGCTCGCCGGTGAGACCGCCCGGCCGGACAATGGTGTAGGGCACGCCGCTGCGGCGCAGGGCCTCCTCCCCTGCAGGGCGCGGGCAGGCGGGGCGCGGCGCTGTGCAGGCAGGGACGGTGTGCAGGCCCAGAGACAAGACCCTTGGTGCAAGGGGCTTGGGCCGCGCAACCGGCTTGGTCTGGCCAGCATGCCCTCTCATCAGTTCGCAGCCAGCATACCTGCGCAACCTCGACCTCTGTGTGTGCTCCCTCAGCACCAACTGCCCCCCACCCCACCCACCCTTCCCAGCCTTTCGTATCCGCGCGCCCTTGCTCTCTATCTGCCAGTCCCATTCCCCAGCCAAACACCACCTACATCCACCCCACGCACATCCCCCCACCCACCCCCACCCCACCCCACCCCACCCCAGGCCCCCCACACCCACCCACATCCACCCCGCCCACCCACACCCCACCACCCACCCACCCCACCCACCCACCCTGGTACTTGTAGTCCATCAGGCTCCAGCGCAGGTTGTTCAGCATGATCCGGATTGGGTGCCACCGGTTGTGCGGGCTGCGCAGGAAGACCCGGCATCGAAAGAGAGGGGTGTGGGCCTCAGGCGGGAATGCCGAGGGGCTGGATGCGCACGCCGGCGTCTGCTGTGCAACGAGCGTGCCCCGCCATCCACTTTGCAGCAAAAGAGTGTGTCTTTTGCGCACGCGCAGGCGGGCGCGTGCGTTCAGGCGCAGCCCCTGCAGGCAAGGTGTGCACCCTGCAGGCGAGGCGCGCACCCTGCAGCCCACCTGACCAGGCAGGAGGAGACGAGCACAACGTGCTGCCGGCCCCCCGATTCCTTCACAGCCTTTGCCAGGTTGGCCACGCCCTGCAGCGCCAGGTGGCATCGGGGAAACAGGGACCTGCCACATTTTGCGGCGCCAGGTGGCAGCGGGAACAGTGTGTCTGTGTTGAAAGAGACGGCGCTCAGCGTCTCTGTTCAGTCGAGTGTAATCCCACTGTTCAACAGTCTGCCACATGTTGCAACGCGCCCGTCCACCACCACCACCACCCTAGGTAGTGCAGGCAAGGGTCGGCGCTGCCGTCCTCAAGGCCCACCCCACTGGCCGGCTGCTGGGAGGGCGCTGCCTGGTGCCGTGGCAAACACACAATGGCACGCTCACAGCAACTGAGGTGGCAAGAAGTAGGAAAAAAGGCCAGGCCGCACCTCAAAGTCCACCCCCTTGGCGCTCCAGAAGCCGCTCCCGCTGGCGGCAAAGATCACGCCGCTGGCGCCGGCCAGCGCGGCGCGCAGCGACTGCACAACGCGGGAGGGGATGAGTCGGGCAGGCAGGCAGGCTTGCTGGCCAAGGCATGGCAGGCGGGCGGCCACCGTCAGAGGCAGCTAGCCCTGCGCGTGACCGCTGTCAAGAGCAGCACACCGCGAGGCTCGTACAGCAGTTGTTCACCAAGCCAAAGGTGCAGCGTGCGCCGCTGCCCCGCCGGCCAGCCTCGCAGAGGGCAGGGCGGCAGCCAGGGGTGCCGGCCCTTGCACCTGCGGGTCCGAGACGTCGCCTGCCACCAGCTCCACTCCTTTGCGGGACCCCAGGCTGTCGGCATACTTGGAGGGGGTGCGCACCACGGCCCTGCTCCGAGAGTGGGGAGGAGGGGGGCAAGTGAGGAGGGGGGCCGACTGTAGCAGCGGCTGCAGGGGCAGCACTTGCAGGTGCGGCCTAAACATAGCGAGCCCTGGCCTGGCGAACCGCAGCAGGCACGCCTAGGGGCACTCGCCACTGCTTCAGTTTCGCCCGCAGGCAGCGAAGCTGGCTGAGCGGGCGGCCTGAAGCCCAGTCAGCAAGCCGCGCCGGCGTATGCCGCCACCGCACCTCACGTCCTTCGATGCCGCCTCTAGGGCTGCCACACACTCTGCTCCGGTGCGCCCACCGGCGCCAAGCACAACCACAGGCGCCATCAGGTGGCAGAGCCAACGACCAGGGGGATGTGTAGACAAGGGCGGTGGTAGCGGCACGACAAGGCGGTGGGTGGGAGAGGCTGCTAGAGGTCACGGGTTGCTCGTGGCGGACCTGGATCGACCGATCAGCTCCTTTCAGAGACTTTGCTGCAAGACAAGCCGGCAATGGCTCTGCTCTCGCTGCCTGGAGGTGTCGGGGGGGCAGGGCAGGGAAGGGGCTTGCAAAACGAACTGTGTGAGCAGGCCCAATTGTGGCTGAAGGCCGGCTGGACCACCAATTAGAGCCCTCGCGCGCTGCTGAGCGTGCTGTCGCGTGGCACCTGGCGTTGCTGTTTTGCGCACGGCCATGCGGCGGCAGGATCACTCTCTGCCCACTTGAGACTATCTCTGGATCCTAGAACTCCACTCATAGATAGCAAGCATGCAGAGGGTGAGTCAGGCCTGGTGGTTGCGGAACGATCGTGCCTCATCCCGGTACTTGACGCCGCCTTGAGCCAATTGGTCGGGCTCGGAAGCGCTCGAGATGCCAAGTATCGCGCAGGAGGGCTGATCGAGGAGCGGGAGAGCATCCCGGCGCCGGCGCAGCTGCGGCGCCTCCTTTCTTGTCAAGGCCCAACCACCTTTGCAGCTGCTTCTGTGGCCGTAGCTGCATGGCAGCAAGCCCACGCGCCCGAGCTCTGCACGCCATCCCCGTAGGCCCGCCTGCTGCTCTGCCTGGCGCTGGTGGCGGCCTGCACGGCCACCGCTGCCGCCTCCGACCTGCCCTGCCCTGCTGGGCTGGTGGGAGAGAGCTGCGGAACCTGCACCACGGGTGAGTGAGTGCTGCCGACCAGAATGCAAGCTTCAAGCAGCTGCAGCTGGCGTTTCCTGCACGTACTCCCGCTGGAGCAGCCGCACGCCCATTGCGTGCTGAGCACAGAAGTAACCGCATGCTGTGCGCTGAGCATGCTGGGCCACTCTTTGGAGAGCCCAACGCGTGCACCAGGCTTCCCTAATGTCGGCCTCCCTTGGCGCACCCCGCAGACAAGGCTTGCGAGGCGCTGAGCACGCCGGATGCCCCCTACACCTGGTGCTACAGCAACCACACCTTCACGCCGGAGAGCCGCAGCATGAGCTATGCCTGCTCCACCGAGGTGCGAGGCCTTTTCTGGTTTTATTTTTTTAGGTTTCAGGGTTCGGCAATGAGGCGCTTTGTCTACCCCACTAGGCAGGCCTGTGATCCGCCAGAGTGCAGACAATTGCAGATGCCCAGCAGGCAGCATGCGCGCCTGCTCCAGCCAGAGGGGCGTGGTCTGGCAGTGCGCGATGCATAGGCCGAGCGCAGCCTCTGCTGACTTGGGGGCGAGGGTGCCAGTTCCCGCCCCTCCTTCATTCCAAAAAACTAGGGCTCGAGTTGCTTGGAAGCCATGCATGCCCGATGCAATGAAATGAAGCAGCGGGCCCAGCGAGCCCACCAGCGGACCCTGCCTGTCCTGCATGCAGGGCACCGACTATGAGTCCAGCATCAGCAAGGTGTGGGCCCAGTGCCACACCGACATCCAGAAGTGCGACTTCCACTTTGCCATCGCGTGAGTGTGGTGGGGCGAGCCCTTGGGGCTGGAAGGGCAGCATGCAGATGGTTGGAACGCCACAACAAATCTGGGGCTTCAGAGCACAGTCCAAGCTCATGCCCTGCCCAGAGGGTGGTTAGGAGCAGCGCACACGCGTCCCTACCAGCCTCACTCAACAGGGGACGTTTGTGACTGCTACCCGATGCCCCACCTCACACATACCATGCATGATCAAAAGATGCCCTGCTGCACCCTCTGCCTCTGGCATGCAGGGGCAACGCCCTCACCTGCAGCGGCCTGCAGTGTGACTTTGAGGAGGGCAGTGAGTGGGCAGGGGGGGCCTGCCAGGCCCGGGCTGGCACTGACTGGCAGCCGCCACCGTGCTGCCAGGTGTCGAAACCCTAAATTGGTGCTGTGGTGTGCAACCTCCGACACCCCATGGCAGCACTTACGACGCGTGCCCCCGGGCTGCTGCGGCCCATACCCCCCACTCGACGTCTGAGCTCCAAGCGTCCTGGCCAACCAACACCCCTCCTCCCTCCCTTCTGCCCCTGCCACCCCTTCAGCTGTGTCCTGCGGGTACACCAAGTGCAGCTGCGACGGCGCCTGCCCCATTGTGCAGGGCGTGTCGCTCGGCTACATGCTGCAGCGCCTGACGTGAGGGGTGGGGTGGGGGTGGGGGGGGAGGGGGCAGGCCTGTCCCTGTAGTGTAGTTGCTTGCGCTGTGCGGCAGATGCGCGCCGTGGTGCTCTGCAGCCGGTGCCGGAACGGCCAGGCGCGCTCTCCACAAACCCTCTCCAGGAACCCCTTCCTTGCTCACGGGCCGCAACGCGTGTGCTGCCCACACCACCCCACCAACCTACCCTCACCCCACCCCACCCTGCAGTGGCACGGCATCGCTGAGCTGCGAGCAGGACCAGTGGCCCTCTGCCCTGTGCACAATCGACATCCAGGGCCTGCAGGTAGGGACACCCCGCCGCCACTACAGAATCACAAGCCAAGACACAAAATGCAACAGCTTCCAGCAATGCCATCTAAGTCGTGCTGGGTTCTGCAGCCATGCCACGAGCATAGGCTGCTAGGGCCTCTGCTGCCCCTCCCCTTGGCCAGGCAGGCGGCAGGGCTCTGACCCGGGCTCTGTCGCAACCCGTGCTGCAGGCCTCCAGCGGCGGTTTCCAGGCCTACTGCCAGGCTGGCGAGTGCCGCTATTAGGGCTCCCGTTGCAATCCTTGGAGTTGGACCCCAGCGGCACTCAGCGGCTTGAGCAAGACTGGGTGGAGCAGCGCTTGTGATCCAGCAAGGCAGTACAGGATTAGTATGGCCGGCAGCGCCTCCCGCCAGCATCAGCAGGCAGCCAAAGTAGGCAGCGTGAAAGCAGTTCTTGGCATTAATCAGCGGCAAAGGCGGCTACAGGGCAGGAAAGGTAGCAGCAGCTAGCAGGCCTTCCAAGCCAAATGGAAAGTGGGCACCAATGTCCCTCCACTCGTTCAGCACATCACCAACTCATTCCCTGATCTGTCCCTATTCCCTGACTTTGTACTTTGTTAACCAGCATCGACCCTTCTTGATACTCTGCCGTTGCGCCGTGAGAGCGCCTTCCTCCTGTGTATCTCCCTCGCACATGCTGCGCCCGTAACACATCTCCCTCGCACACGCGACAAGTCAAGCAAGGCGTAAAACTAAAAAAAAACAGCATCATTCCGTTTTATGGGCCAAGGAAGTACAGATATCATCAGAGGCTATGCTGGCAAGGTGCCAGGAAAGGGATAGGATCAGATGGCTTCTGTGCGCGTTTGCAGCTTTCAAGTCAGGTCGGAAAGCAGAGCAAGGAGACAATCTGCAGAGCTTAGAAGGCAGCGGGCAGCTCACCACTGCCTGGGCTGTCTGCCAGCTTAGCCGCCAGCTCAGCTGCCTTTACAGAGGGCGGCCTGCCAACCTCCAGCGTCGCCTGCGGCGCCCCTGCCAGCGGCGGCTGCGCCACGAGCAGCTCTCCGGTGGGCAGGGCAGCCTCGCCCCATGGAACCCCCTCTGCCTCCTCAGCAGCCCCAACACCCGCGCTGCCAGCGCTGCCGGGCACGGCGGCTGCAGCGGGACCCTCGACTTCTAGCTCGCTGGGGTTGGCTACCAGGTAGGGATCAATGAGAGGGGCCCTGGCTGCCCTACGCCCCTCGCCGTCCTCCTCCTCCGCCTGCCCCTGCTCAGCGCGGTCGCCAGCCAGCTCAGCAGGCACAGCAGGCTTGCTGGTTGCTGCAGCCAGGCTGTTGGCCCCGTCGGCGGCAGCCAGTGCGGCAGCAGCCGCTCTCGCCTCTGCCACCGCCTGGTTGGCTGTGCTGGTGGCAGACTCTGCAGCAACTGCCAGCATGCTGGCCAGAGGGTCCATGCTGATCTGTGGGCCGCCGCTGCCCAGCCCTGCAGGGCCGTCCCCAGAGGGTTCACCAGCGGCCACGTCGGCGCCCACCACCAGCGGCTGGCGAAGGCCCAGCCCAAGGCCCGCTGCTACTCCGCCGCCCGCGCCCTCTGCCCCCGCCACCGCTGCCCGAGCCGCCTCCAGCACCTCGGCCGCTGAGGCGGCGCCCGGCACGATGCCGCCGCTGTCCAGCGCTGCCAGCAGGCCGCTGTCGAGGGAGCCTGACAGCAGGGCTGCTTCCAGGGCTTCCAGCTTGGTGCGTAACCACTCGACCTCATCCAGGGCGCCTGCGCAACGGGCGGGGCAGGCGGCCACGGGAAGAATGGTAAGAAAAGCAGCTAGAGGCAGCAGGGCAAAAGGTCCTGACAGAGCTGCAATGCCGGAGCAGCAAGTGCAGGCATGCCGCGGTTGGAGGTTGTGGGCAGAGGGATAACAGCTGCCTCGTGTGCACATTGTTTGGCCAGTGACAGGCCAGCCGTGCTTGCATCCTGTTCGCTCTCTCCCTCTGCTTGTCCATGATCCGACCCATCCTCAGCATCCTCTGCACCCCAGGCCCACCCTTGTAGTCGTTTGCCACCGCGGTCTTTCCGCTGCGCAGGCGGCCATTCTCGCCCGCCAGCCTGTCGTTCTCCCTGCTGAACTGCACCAGCATGCGCTGCGTCTCCAGCAGGCGCCGCATCAGCTCCTCGTTGCTAGGCGCCCCCGCACCGCCGCCAGAGGCAGACCCGCCTGAAGCCGGCCGGCTGCCAGCAGCGGTGGCATGCACAGCCGGCCCAGCGCCCGGGTCGCTGCCCGGCAGCAAGCCGTGACTTGAAGGCAGGCGGGAGCCAGGCAGCAGGGCGGAGACCATGGCGGTGCCACCGGTGGGGCCTGCGCCAGCACCGGCGGCACCCTGTGGCTGCTCCCTGGGCAGGCTGGCCTGGAAGAGCTGCTCCCGCAGGAATGCATTCTCGGCCCGCAGCAGCTTGACCTCCCGCTTGAGCCCAGCCATCGCCGCCTGCTCCGGATCGGTCTGCAGGCAGGGCGTGGCCGGGGCAGCAGCGGCCGCACAGTGACAGAACAGCAACGACATGATTTGTGCTTCTCGGGGACTTGCGATTGAGCCGGCAGCCAGCCCGCTGGCGTGCTGCAGCACTGCAGCAACCAACCTGCAAGGCCGGCTGGTTCCTGATGTTCTTGGCGCGGGCGGCGTAGCTCAGCGTGCTCAGCGTCTCCTCAATGTGGGCGGCTGCATGGGCGGGTGCATACTGTAGCTGCAGTGTTTGCAGCTCTGCTAGGAAGTGGTCCCATGCTGAGGCTGCTGCCATCCAATGCAGCAACAGCCATAGCTGCTGCCGCGGCCACAGCCACAACTTCCTGTAGCCGAGGTGTCAGTGCAACCTGCGTCCTCCCTGATCGGCCCTGTGCACAGCTCAGGGCTCGTCACCGGGTGGCACCCCCGCGGACTGACCGACGCACCCGAGGGAGAGCAGCAGGCGATGAGCAGAGACAGCGAGGAGCCGCCCAGCGAGTCCTGCAGCAGCTTGGTCAGCTTAGACTCGCGGTAGGGCACGCGCGCGCCCTGCGTGGGGGGCCAAGGGGTGCGGCGGAAGTGAACAACCGCAGACGAGGCAGACAGGGGCGCGGCAAGTGGCAACAGCGCAGTGCTGCTGCTGATCCCTCAGCGCCCTGCGCTCTGCTCCATTCCAGCCTGCCATCCATCTCCTCACGCACGCACACTTTTGCTTGACCCCCAGCCCCTCCTGCCAGCGCGTGCCTGAGCCCCGTCTGCCAGCGCGGCGATGACCTTGCCCAGCATGAACAGCGAGCGGTTGATGTTGGTGGTCTCCCGCAGCGTCTCGCCCACCGACTTGCTGTCTCGCAGGCGCTCCGAGCCGGCCAGGTCCACAAACGACACCTGCAGTGGTGATGGCAATGAAGCAGGGCTCCCGCCTGGGTCGCTACCCTGGTCTGCTGCTCTGCAGAGCGGGGTGCTCGGCTGTGCACACCTGGTGTGCAGCCAACACAGCGGGGGCCCTGCAGCAGGCCTTCCCACCTTGCCGTAGCGCATCAAGCCGTACTCGTGGTCATCAGGGCGCGTGGGCGTCGCGTCAATGTGCACTGCAGCAGGAGCAGCAGGGACAAAGGGGCGCCTGGGCAGGTGGGATGCCACTTCCCTCCGGCACCTGCTGCTGGCGCGCCGCCCCTGACCGGCTAAAACCCGTCCACACATCGCCCTCAAACCAACAAATGATTGTGGCACAGACCCTGCCCCTGCTGGATTCCACGGGGCAGCCATCAGGCATGGCGACCCCGCCAGGCCCCCCACCCGTGAAGATGGAGTGGCTGCGGGAGGACTCCATGTTCATCTCGTGGCTGCCCACCCTGCGGTGCCGCACCGCCAGGGACAGCACCTGCAAGTTGTGCGTGTGGGTGGTGGGGGGGTGGGGTGGGGGGGGGGCGCTCGAGTCACACCAACAAAGGATCAGGACAGGGCCAAACAGAGCACAAGCTGCCGTCGCCCCTTGAGTCCGACCGATTGGACGCTGTACATGACGGCTTTGTTGCGGTTGCCAGAAGCAGAGTGCCTCTTTTCTGCCTCGGCGCACCTGCAGCGTCTCCTCCAGGCTGGAGCACTCCTTGCAGAGCAGCTCGGGCACATGGAAGCCCTTGGCAGTGTCCCAGCGCACCTGCGCAACACGGTGGGGCACGCCAGAGAAGGGAGCATTGCATGGAAGTGCAAGGCATGACCCTGTACATCAGTATCTGCCATCGACCACAGATTTCCACGCAGGCAGGCAATGCAACACAGGAGCAGGCAGGCCGGGGCGCCTCGGGTGTGCACCAGCGCTGCGCGGGTGCGACACAGCGCCCGCCCCCGCCTCACCGCCAGCTGGCGGCGGTCAAAGCGGATGAGGTCGTAGATCTGCTCGTTGTAGATCTCGGCAAAGGACACGCGCAGCGAGTAGCGGCAGCCGTCGCCGGCGCCGCAGGCGCCGCCGCGGGCCGCCAGCTGCTCAAAGAGGTACATGAGGGAGCGAGTGATGATGCCGTCGTCGCTGTCGCCCAGGTAGCCCTCATCCATGAGGGCGTCCTCCCGGCCTGCGGCAGCAAGCGCGGGCAGGCACCATGCGGCAGGATGAGCAGACGGTAGGAGGGCAGAGCCTGTCGTGTCATCCGCCACCTTGCCGCCTTGCAGGCAGCACGCAGCCTACGGTCGTACTGCTCACCACCAGCCGTCGGCTCCCCCGCTGTGCTGCTGGCAGTTCTGCCACGCTGAGTGATGAGATTCCCCCCGACAAGCCCCTGTCATCTGGCTGCCACCCCACCCCTGCACTTGCCGCTCATCGTGAAGGTCTTGCCAGACCCTGTTTGCCCGTACGCTAGGACTGTGGCGTTGTAGCCATCCAGGGCGGCATCCAGCAGCTGGGTGATGCCGCACAGGCGCAGCACATCCTGGCAGAGTGGCGTGCACGAGCCGGGGTGAGCGAGGCGTCACAGCCTGGCTAAAGCCGCACCCACAAAACATGCCGCAGCACCGGTTCGGCTGGTCGGAAGCACCCGCCAGCCCGCCCTGGAACTGTGCCTGCCAGACCCACCGGCCAGGCCCACCGGCCCACCGGCCGTGCCGGCCCACCGGCCCATCGACCATGCCGGCCCACCCGCGCCCACCTGCTGCCGCGAGGCCGGGGACAGGCAGGCGTGGAAGGTGAAGTTGCGTGTGGCGGGCGCGCCGTTGCGCGAGTAGCCAGGCGGCACTACCAGCTGAATCTGCGGGGCAACACAGGGACCAGCACAGCTATTATCATGCCGGGGGCGATTGTAAGCGCCAGGTAGGGCTGTCCAAACAGCGGATGAACGCCCATGGCAGGCCATGCAGGAGAGCCCCTGAGGGTGGAGGTGGTGGGGGCGGGGTGGGGTGGGGTGGGGGTGGGGTGGGGGGTAAGGTCTGCAGCTGCAGCGCTGACCTGGCGGTGGTCGACCGGGTTGACAAACAGCGCCTGGGCGTCTCCGCGGGCCAGCTCCTGGGCGTTGGGCGGCCGCACGCGCACCGCAACCTGGCAGCAGGAGCAGGGGCGCGGTGTATACTTGTGTGTCGGCTGGAGGGCGGCAACCATGGCCAAGGAGTTTGACAGTGGCTGAGCGAGCCTGGAGGGGCAGCCGCCCTGCAAACCGTCAGCTGACCAATCCGACAGGGTCGCCAGAAAGAGCCTGAAGCAGGAAGCAACTGGCAAGCGATGTCACCTTGATGTTGTCGTACTCGTCCAGGGCAGGCGGCGCGCCACCACTGGCGGCAGCACAGCCGATGCTGCGCCGCCCTGCCGAGCCCGCTCGGCTGCCGGGAGACGATGCCTTGGGCAGGCCGCTGCCGCCGGTGCGACGCGGCGGGCTGATGCCGCCGCCCAGCAAGCCCCCGGCCATGCCGCCAAACTCCATGGAGGAGCGCAGGCTGCCTGCGCCGGCAATGCTGCCGGCGCTGTTGGTGCGCACGAGGGCGGTATGCACGGACGCGAGCCCAGGTGCAGCTTGTGC
The DNA here is from genome assembly GCA_001430745.1 of Auxenochlorella pyrenoidosa. Taxonomy (NCBI): domain Eukaryota; kingdom Viridiplantae; phylum Chlorophyta; class Trebouxiophyceae; order Chlorellales; family Chlorellaceae; genus Auxenochlorella; species Auxenochlorella pyrenoidosa. The sequence goes on from KQ481977.1 coordinate 197,295, forward strand.
CGGCGCCATGAGCGGTTCCATCAGCCCACTGCCATAGGAACCTCCCCTGGCATGGCCGAGCAGTGTCGCCGACGGCATTCGGCTGCCCGCAACGCTGCCAGGCCCGGCGCTATGCAGCGGTCCCGCTGGGGGGGGCGACAGTGTGTCGGGGAGTATGATGCCCGGCGGCGGCTGCATGAGGGGGACCGCCCCCTGCTGCAGCTGTGGCGCCAGGTGTGGCGTGGCGTAGCCGCTGGTGCTGCCTGGCGGGCCACCGGGTGCCAGCACCATCATCTGCGCACTGCCACCACTAAGGCCGCGCTGCAGGGGATGCATGGGCGTGTTGGAACCCGAGCCTGCCCTGGCTTTGGGCGTGGTGGCACCTGAGCCCACACGAGGCGCTGGCGGCTGCTGGGGGGGTGCATAGGTCCCCAGGGGCATGCCCGGCGGCTGCTGATAGGTGCCAAGATGAGGCGGCGCCATACTGTACGCTGGCTGCGGCAGCGGTCCGCCTGACATCTGGCGTGGCAGCAGCGGCTGGAAGGGCTGCATGCCAGGCAGCGGTGGACCATAGCCTAGGCCTGGCCCTGCCACAGGGCGGCCAGCGCCGCCTGCCGAGCCTGCCCGGGAGAGGGGCGTGGGCGCAAACCCCGGGGGCCCATACATCTGCTGCGGGCCCCCTGGCTGGCCTGGTGGTGGGGCGTGCAGCTCGCTACCAGGAAAGCGTGCCAACCGGATGGGCTGCTGCGGGTACATATGCGGAGCACCCAGGAAACCTTGCCCGCTCGGCGGTGCGCCGTAAAAGGCCTGGGGCGGCGGGGCCATTGGCCCACCAGCATACTGCTGCTGCAGGCCGGGGTAGCCCTGCATACCTGCAACATGACGGGGATGGCAAGCAGGCCAGCTATCTCACAGAGTCAGGACGAGCCGGCTTGGCGGAAGGAGTGTGGGGCGCCGGCGCCGGAGCGGTCCGCAGGACAGGCTTTGGACGGCGTTCCACCTGCTTCCTGTGTTCTCTACGGAGCGTGCATTCAGTGGGGCGCCCCAGGCGGTCAGTGGCAGAGGCCTGGCGAGTGCCGCACAGGTGGTCAAACAAGTCGAAACCCTCTGACCGCGCTCCCAGATTGTGCGGTATTGGGTGAAGGACGAGAATTGCGTGCCCAAGGAGAACCGAAAGAGTGGTGTGCATGGGGGTGGATGTGTCTTGCTCGCCCTCTTCATCTGGGAAAAGGGCCGCTGCTGGACCAATCACCAAACCATGAGTGGCGATGGATCGGCCTTTCCGGGCGTGAAGAGGTGAAGGCCTGAGAGGGCGCTGGACAGACGATCGCGCCTCGGGCTGCCCTCCCTCACGCTTTGTGCTGCTTTGCAATGATCACATTGCCGATCCCACCCCTGCAGCCTCTTTGGGGGACGAGGCGGCTTCCCCGGCAAGCTGAAGTTTGTGCGCAGAGGCCAGGGCAGCGAGGCAGGCGAGGGAGAGCCACCTCAGGCAGCAGGCAGGCCGCCGGATGGATCGGCTGCATCCGCGCAGCAGGGGATGGCGGCGCTGTCGCTCGACGGCGGCGGTGGGCGGCGGCCCATGGTGAGTGTGCCTCCTAGCTGTCCTCTGGTTTGCCCGTGCTCGCTTCCTTGCCGGCACCTGTGGCGCCTCGAGCGGTGTGCTGCCACACTGGACATCTAATGCTTCGCTGACCTTTGCTGCTGTGCAGGAGGCCGTCAGCAGCAGCTCGCCACCGCAGCCATCGTCTGCGCGGCCCAGCAGTGTCGGTGGGGCCGGCAGCAGCGGCAGCTCGCGGCGCACCACGGGGGGTTCGGTGCACGAGGAGGCCGGCGCCGGCGCCGGCGCGGGCAGCCCGCAGGCAGAGGCGACGATACGGCCGCAGCGCGACGGACTGCAGGTGGCCGCGCTGCGCAGCATGAGCGAGACGCGAATATCCAAGTTCAACCGGCTGCTGGATGAGCAGGCGGGTGCTGGGTGCTGCTGCCGCTGGGAACTCAATGCCGGGGCGTCCGCGCCCTGGGCGGCGGGGTGCTGGGTGCTGCTGTCGCGTGGCCATCCGGGCCTTGTTTGCCGCCCCTGGCCTGCCCGGCATAAGCACATTGCAGGTGACCAATCCAAGTTTGCCCCGCCTTTCTGCCTGGCCCCGCCTGGCTGCCTGGCCCCGCAGGTTGTGGACCTCGAGGCGCTGCGCGAGCTGGCCTGGAGCGGCATCCCGGCGGGGCTGCGCCCCACCTGCTGGCGCCTGCTGCTGGGCTACCTGCCGCCCAACCGCGAGCGGCGCACGCAGGTGCGCCTTCCTGGGCGGGAGGCTGCCGCGCCCCCTGCACTCTGCTGCTGCTTGGACCGGTGCTGATGCTGGGTGGCTGGGCCGTCATCCCGGCCGCGTGCACCGCGCACTGCTTCTTGTCGAGCCGCGCCGCATGCGCCGCCGCGCCATGCTCGCCCCCCCACCTGCGAGGCTGCGCAGCTCGCCTGTGCGCCTTCCGGCACCCACAGCCCGTGCCGCTGCTGCACCAGGGCAGCGAATCGGTTGCACGCCTGGTGCGCGCTGCCGCTGCCCGCGCCGCTGCTTTGAATGCCCCGCGCCGCGCCGGGCCGCAGCGCCGCTGAACTTGCCTGCCATGCGCCGCGCCCCTGCCGGGCAGATCCTGGCACGCAAGCGGCGCGAGTATCGAGACATGGTGCCCGACTACTATGACCTGGCGGCCAGCGGGGCAGACCAGATGGGAGAAGAGCTGGGGGCGCTGCGGCAGGT
>KQ481977.1:227687-241993 GCA_001430745.1 Auxenochlorella pyrenoidosa
GCCCGCCGCCGCAGCTGCCGAACCCGGGCGACCCCCGGCCGGCGCCCGTCGGCCTCATCCCACGCCCGCAGAGGCCGGTGAGTGAGGGGCTGTGAGGGTGCGCTGCCCAGCGGGCGACCCAGGAAGGCACCGCCAGGGCCCGTGCAGGCCGGCGGGCAGGCATGCGAGCTCGTGCAGATTGCAGCCATCCCCTCTGCATGCACGTCCCAGTGATGTCACCATGGACAGCACCCATGGACAGCACATGTTCCTCACACGGCTGGCACCTTGCCTTGCAGCGCGGCTGCGGCGGAGGCGTGGTCGGCACCGGCGTGTGCGCCAGCCCCCGCTCCTGCTGCAACAACCAGGGCCTGTGCGGCACGGGTGAGGGCCGCTAGCGGGGGAGGGGCTGCCTGTGCACAGCGGCCCTGTTGTCCAGGGGTGCAGGCCTGCCCGTGCCCAGCCTCCTGCCTGCACAGTGTGCACCACAGCACGGGGGCACTGCTGGCCAGCGGGGAACAGGGGTGCAGAGCCGGGGCGCGCCTGCACAGCCCGACCACCAGCCTGCCAACCTCGCCTGCTTCCCTGGGACCCCCACCCACCCTACCCCACCCCACCCCACCCCCTCACCCCTCCTGCAGACGCCACCTTCTGCGGCGAAACATGCGTCGGCGGGCCTTGCTTTCCGCTGGCGTCCTCGCCGCCGCCCACCCCCTCCGCGGATGGCGCTGTCAACCCGATTGCGAGCGCCTACTGCGGGGACGGCGCCGTGGGCACCGGTGTGTGCCTGGACGCCTCCAAGTGCTGCTCCATGTGGGGGCACTGCGGTACCGGCTTCACGTACTGCTCGTCGGACCGGGGGTACTGCATGGTGAGCCGGCCTGCTTCCTGGCGCTGCCGACACAAGGGGGCTTGCCGAAACAAGGGGCGCTGCCGACACAAGAGGGGCCGCGAGTGCGCGTGCCTCCCTGGCTGTTGCAGCATGGTTGCCCCCCTGCCCGCAAAGCGCGCCGACATGCCCGTCCCGCCGACGGCTCTGCTGCTGCAGGGCGGCCCCTGCGTGGACTACTCTGGTTCTGCGGTCGCACAGGTGAGGAGCCCGCCAAGCCAGGCGGCAAAGAGCCAGCCAAGCCAGCCGGTAGCCCGCCCGCTGGGCTGCAGATGGGCGCAGCTGGGCTGTGAGTGCCGGCCCGCCAGCAGCGGGCCGCCGAGCATGCACCGCCGAGCATTCGGTCCTCATACCCTGCCCCGCCCTGCGGCCCCCGTGCGCCTCCAACCCCCCCATCCCCCACCCCCCACCGACTTCACACCCACCACACCACCACCTCAACCCCACCACCCTCCCCTGCAGGCCGCTCCCCAGCTGGGCAACGGCACAGCCATGTTTGACAACCAGTTCGACTATGCCCGCTACAGCCAGCTGAGGAGCGCCCTGGGGGCCAAGGCCTACTTCGCACGCTGAGCCCGCTGAGCGGGTCCCAAGGCCTACTTTGCCTGCTGAGCCCGCTTAACGGGGGCCTGTCCCTGCGGGGCATGGCGCGCCTTGCAACTCACCCAGGCGCCCGCGCTGCTCCCCGACTGCACCAAGAAAGCAACAGACAGTGAGACAGGTCACGCTGGTTTGGGGCGCCCCTGCAAGTGCAAGCCCCTGCAAGCGTCGATGCCACGCCCCATTGTGGCACGCCCACGTCGTGCAGACCCTGTCTGATGAGTGCTCCCAAAGCACAATGCCTTTCCCAATTGCTTGCCCGTCTTGCCCTGCCCTGCCAATCCCTTCATTTGCGCTGCCACCGCTGCACGCTCCCCGACGCCCTTCTTCTGACAGCCACCCGCTGCCCTCCATGCTTGCCTCTCTCCTGGGCCACCAAGGCCAGCAGTACAGCAGTACCTTTCGATACCCTTTTCTTGACCTCCATTTCCTTTGACCCTGCCGCACAAACCCAGAAGGAATCAGCTGGGCGCCTGCACTGACGTGACCCTCTATTCCACTCCCTGCCTGCTGCCCCACAGCACGAATGCCAAACTTTTTTGTGTTGCCCATTGCACACCGCTGCCTACTGCACACACCTCGCCTCGGCACGACTGTCCCTGTCCTTGTGAGACGTAGATTTCCGTTTGCCTCAAACGCTGCATCGAAGGCTCAGCATACCTTTCATCCAGAAGCGCAAACCAGGGCAGCTTGACTGCCGCACACCATCCACAGTGCAGGGCCGGCTTGCTTTGCCACCACTGTATCACCCGAATACCTCGCGACCTGGTGTGCCTGCACTGCGACCATAGCAGCCCGGCAGCACGCATGTGCTGGCATCTTTCTGCTGCTCTGAGGCGGGGACGGTGCCAGGACAGATGGTTGCCACCTCTGCTGGCTGCCTAAGTCAAGCGGCCCGCTGCCCCAGTAGTAACAGCTTGGGCTCCCTCACGGCACACCCGGGTAGGTCACGTCTGCTTAGGTCGCTGATGGTCACGGTCGACGTGGCTGGGCTCCATTCGCTGCACGCCCAGGGCCCCAGCCCAAGGCTTGGGCAGACCCACCCAAGCAGGGAAGCACTGTAGGCCCGGGTTCCTGGGATGGATTGACAGGGATTCAGTGCTCGGGAGTGCTTCCAGGCAAGCGGCTCCGGCACTGCCATGGCATCAAGGAATTGATGACCATCACAAGACGACCAACCTGAGGGATGGCTCTTGAAGGTGCGCCAGCGATATCCAGCAAACGAAAGGACAGGAAGGGCCTGCAGCAGGTGCCGCCCCGGGAGGAGGCGGCGGCAGACGCTGAGCCTGCTGCAGTGGTCGTCAATGGCTCGGGGCCACACACGCACACAGTGGCCGCAATATTGTCTATCGAATCACTGCGTGCTTTTGCGACCCGTGCCAGCTCCAGCCTCGCCCCCGCCCTCCCGCTCAAAGACGGTCATCCCACCTCCTGTCCCCGCATGCTGCGGCCGCGCAACCCAGCTGCGATTTTGTGCTCAGCGCTAGATGCCGCGACTACACACCCTGCTGCCGGCGGTTCTTGCGGTGCTGCTTGCGAGCAGCAGTACCGGGGCTGCAGAACCGTTCCGCAGCGTTTGCTTCATCACAGATTGGGCTCAGGCAAGCTAGCAGCCAGCAGGGGGTTGCACAGCTGCCTGGCACCGGCCTGGGCACTGCCGCCGCCACTGCCGCCAGCTGCCAGCACAACTGCTGTTCCTGAATTGTGGGGCCAGCGTACCGCTTGGTTTTCAACAGAACAGCCTATGCTGGGGTAGCCCCCGGAGTGGGCAGCTTTTCGCAAGTTGACTGCTGAGGCTGTGGATGCTGACGTTTGCCCCTGTTTGCCGCCCCAGCATCTGCAGTACCGGCCCTGTGATGCCTGGCAGCCGCGCCAGCTGAATGCCACGCTGTGCACCCATGTCCACTTTGCCTTCGCCTTTTTGAACACGGGTGAGGCACCGCCAGGCAGGCGCTTCGACAAGCTGCCATTTATCAGGCTCCCGGTGCACATGCACCACATGCGTGTGCCCCCAGCACTGCCCTCCCCCAGCACCCAACAACACTGCGTCCAGCGCTGCTCCGCTCACTGCAGACTTCTCCCCCTTGCTGCGGGAGTGGAACGATGCCAGCGTGCTGCTGCCCCAGACGCGCGCGCTGCGCGCGCAGAACCCGACCCTCAAGCTGCTGCTGGCCATCGGCGGCTGGACAATGAACCTCGAAGACTCCCCGGTGGGTGCAACTCCCCCGCTGTGTTGATGATTGACCAGCGCCGCAATGGTTCAGATGAACTAGGCTGAGACGCAGGTGTGCAGCTGCGCGGGCCGCAAGCAGGCGGCCCTGCGCTGCCACCCTGCCTCTGCTGCTGCTCTGGGGGCACAGCCACCAAGCCCCTCTACTGCCTGCCACTACCACACCTGCAGTACCGCTTCAGGTTCAGTCAAGCAGTGGCCACGAGTGCCTCTCGCGCACAGTTTATAAACAAAACAATGGCCTGGCTCGACCGATTCGGCTTTGACGGGTGCGTGCGTCGCGCTGGGCTGGCCGGCGCACAGGCATGCACTGTATGCCTGGCCGAGAACCGACCCTGGGGCCCATGTTGTGCCTGCCTGCGCTGCATGGCGCGCCAGGGAGGGCGGCCACTCGGGCCGGCCCTGTCGGCATGCGCATACAGCTGCCCTCAGGCACCCTCCCGCGCCACCTGGTGCAAGCAACGCCGGGCCTTGCCTCTGCGAAACGCTGCGCCCCCTTGCAGCCCCGCCATCTCTTCCGATCACCCCACACCTCCTTTGCCCTGCCCCCTGTCCCCGCAAACAGCCCCTCCTGCCCCCTGCCCATGAGTGCAGCATCGACATTGATTGGGAGTACCCGGGGGATCTGAACCGGGGTGGCAGCCCCCAGGACAAGCGCAACCTCGGTCTGTTCTTCCGGGAGTTTAGGGCGGAGCAGCGGCGGAGGGGCCGGCGGTACCTGCTGGCCATGTCGACTGCGGCAGCTGCCTCTGGGCGGGCGGGTGAGTGCGCCAGGCCCGGCTTCGTGAGGCTGGCACAGCCTGCATGTGTGTGCCAGCGAGGGGTATTGGCATGCCCCTCTGCAGCGCCCCACGGGGCCGGCCGGGCTGCTGCCTAGGCGCGGCGCCAGGGCCGCGCGGGCAGCGGGGTCTGACCCATGTGGCTGGACCTTGCTGGACTTGCCTCTCCACCACCTGCCTTTTTCCGCCTGCACCGCACCACACTGCACCGCACCGCACAGCACAGCACAATTCCTCACACTTCCGCGCCTTGCGCTGCAGGCCTGGACATGCCTGCCATGATCGGCACGCTGGACTACATTTCAATCATGACGTACGACTTCCATGGAGCCTGTGAGCAGGGGAGGGGGAGGGGCGCCAGGTTATGTGCAAAAGGGTGGCGGAGGGAGAGCGGTACCCATGCTCGACTTCCACGGAGCCTGTGAGCAGGGGAGGGGCCGGGAGTGCGGCCGAGGGACGCAGGGGACACATGCTGCATGGCCTTGCACTCCCACGGAGCCTGCAAGTGGGAGCAGGGGGTGGGGACCTGAGCAGGCTGCCCCAGTGGGGATGGAGAGGGGCTTTGCCCTCGAGGCGCCCTGCCTGTGACTAGCGCGCACGCCGCCCTGCAGACCGTGCGCAGGCAAGGCTGCCAAGCCGCAGGGCGCTGCTTGCCGCGTTGCAGCATGTGCCGTTGTTGACGAGCCCGACCCGCTGCCTGGGCTGCCCTTGCGCTGCAGGGGAGACGCGGGTGTACCACCTGGCGCCCTGGAAGGACCCTCAGGTGGGGAAGCTGTTTTCTATCGAGTACACGGCATCCATTTTTCCTCCTGCCGCAGGCAGGCCCGCCCTGAAAGCAGCGCATGCGTTGCTGGGTGGAGAAAGCCTGGCCCAGCCCTGCTGCGCTGCGCCTGCTGCCCGCCCTGCGTGCCGCCTCACTGCGCGGGCAGGCCGGCAGTGCTGTGACCACAAGTTTGTGAATACCCCGCAGGGCGGGACGCTCGACATTGTGAGCACACTGGACTATTACATCCGAGTGGCAAAGTGGCCAAAGAGGTGAGAGAAGGGCGAACTCGCGTGAGTCAGCCTGCCAGCTGGCATGCGTGTGCTAGCCTGCCAGCTGGCATGCGTGTGAGCCTGCCGAGGGCCAAAGCCTGCGATGAGGACACCTAACCCACCTAGTGGGGTGGTGTTGAACAACACAGGATTGACTGTTATGCCAGCCAGCATGCGTGCGTGCCAGGCTGCCCAGGCACCTGCCGAGCCGGCCGGCCACCTGCACGCCAGCCCCTTTGCTGCTGAGAAAGCGCGCCAGCGTGCAACGCGTGCCTCAGTGCAACGCGTGCCTCACGCCGCCCCTACCCCCCCACATCCCTGTGGCAGCAAGCTCAACCTGGGCCTGGCCACCTATGGACGCTCCTGGAAGCTGCTGCCGACGGCGTGCGCCGCAGCGCCCGGCCTGCCGTCGCCTCTGGGCTCGCCAGCCAGCGGGCCCGGCGCCGCATCGCAATGCACCAGTGGGTTTTCCGAGGCGGCCGCTGTGGCACTTTGCTGCCTGGTCATGGCAGTTACTGTGGCCCTTTGCTGCCCATCCATGGCAGCTAGTGGGCCGCTTTGTTGCCTGCCTGCCAGGCTGAGCACCGTACGGTGCATTCCTCAACCGGTGGCTGCTGCGGGCAGGCAGGCGTGGCAGGCGGTAGGCGCAGCGGAGCTTGGCTCAGCCTCGAGCTTTCCTGTAAGCGCACAGCTGCCCGCCTCGCCTGCCCCACCGCGCCGCCTCCCCCGCGCCGTGCTCCCTCGCTGCAGGGGAGGCGGGCTTCTCCTCCTGGTCTGAGATCAGGCGCATGATTGCCACAGGTCGCATGAAGGTGCGGCGCTGCCAGGCCTGGTTTTGCGTCACAATGGACCGACGCGCCTTGCAACGTGCCCACGGGTGGCCCACCCCCTTTAGGGCGTGCTGACGCCGGCTCAGGCGCCTGCCCGCTCTTGCGCTGCAGGTTGCAATTGACAGGACAGCCAAGGCGGCGTACCTGCAGACCCCGGCGGGCATATGGATCTCCTTTGACCTCCCAGAGACCCTGTGGATGAAGGCGGCGGCCGCTCGGCAGATGGGCCTGGGGGGGCTGATGGTGAGGCCGTGAAAGGCCGTGCAGCTCTGCGATGGGAGGGGAAGGGGGCCAGCGAGCGAGATCGACGAGCGACATAGGGCCGCCGGGTGCATAGGCAAGCAGGCCGGCTGCGCCTGCACTCCGTGCTGGCGCCCTTTTGGTCAAAGCGGCACCGGCATGCCCCCCACAGGTGTGGACCGCTGACCTGGACGACAGCTCCCACACGATGCTGAAGGTGGTCAAGTACGGGCAGAATCCGGGCAGCTACCTGCAGTACCTGCCGCACCCCAAGGCGCCGCCACCTGTCAAGCGCCCCGCAAAGCCAGCCTCTGCGGTCACGGCGGCAGCAGGCACGGCAGCCTGCGCCAGCGGCGCCGCCGTTGCCGCCGCGGCTGCGCAGGCAGCAGCAGGTGGGTGGCGTCGACCTACACGGCGTAGCCTATGAAAGCCCTGCCCGCTGCCCTGTTTCAAGAGGCCAGCTGCCCCGCCTTGCTGTCTCCTTGCCAGATGCTGCCGTGCACCTGCGGCCCTTGCAAGGTGCGATGCCACCCTGTCTGAGCCTGCCACCCCTCCCAGGCAGCCAGCCCTCGCTTCTCAGTCACCTCGCGCCAGCGCTGGCCCCTGCGCTCCTGCAGGCGTGCGCTGCGGGCGGGGCGCGGTGGGCAACGGCGCCTGCTGGGCACCCACCCTGTGCTGCTCTCAGTGGGGGCACTGCGGGGCGGCGCCGCTCTACTGCAGCCTGGAAGCTGGCTGCCTCGGCGGCCCCTGCCGCAGCTACGCCGGCACTCCTTACGGCCGGGTGGGTTGGCGGCAGGGCACCGTGCCTGGCGGGCACTGGCCCGTAGAAACAGGGTCAGCGTTGGTGACGACTCGGCTTCAGCGAGGCATGCATGCCGTCGTTGCGCCAGGGTCACACAGTGACGCAGCCAGCCCTTGTGCGACGCCCTGGGCAGCCTCGCGAGCCGACTGTTAGGGCGGCTGCCGCTGTACTGCCCTCGCCTGCAGGCCCCGCCCGCCAACGGAACCTCCATGACCGACAGCAGGGCAGTGTATGCGCGCATGAGGTGGGTGGGAGGAAGGGCAGACTCGCCTTGCGGATGGAGGGCGCAGGAGGGTCCGTGTCGCAAGTTTTATTGCGGATAGACAGTCTTAAAGCCCAAACAATCAAGGGGCCTCAGTGGGATGGATGGAGTGGTCGCCTGGCAGGGTCATGTGCCGCCCTGCCGGGCCAAGAATCAAGGCTTGAATACGATGAGTGTTGTGGACATGGCGTGTCCAAAGCAGCTTGCTCAAGCTGCCGACCCCCTGACTGGCACTGCCTGCTGCTGCAGCGCTCTCAAGGGTGCACTCGGGGGACGATGACGGCCAGGATAGACAGCCTGCCAGCCCAACAACCGTCCTACATGGCAATTACTTGCATTCTGAATGTACCCTGCACCTGACTTGCACTGACTTGCAACACTGGCATTTTGATTGATATTGGTTGACTATCTAGATGAAAGCGCCTCTTCGCTGCTGTTCTGGGAGAGGGCAGCGGCGGGCAGGTGGCTGCGGTTGGCTTTCCAATGGCAGAGGCATGCATCGAGTAGCAGAGTGTCCAGCAGACGTACACATCCCACATCGGCCAGCTCAAGCATGAATGTACTGCAAGCTGTTGGCGGGAGCGAGCGATAAGGCTGAGGGCCGTGCTGGCCTTGCTCAAGTGTGGCTGAGCAGGGGCAAGTGCTGCGCAAGGCGGCTGGCAGGACAGCCAGCCCAGCAGCGTGCGCGCTCCCGCTGCGGACTGGCGGATTCCGGCTTGCAATAAGACCTCTTCTGGTGGTTGTGGGGGCCTGTTCGCCTGAAATAAGACAGTGTTCCCCCTGGCGCCTTCCTGCTGCGTGCGTGCTGTGCGAGTTTCAAGCCCCCACCGCACGAAACTGGTATGCGTCGATAAATTGAGCTGCCCAATAACGTGATTCGGCCACCATACAGCAAAATACTCCTTTGCGAAAACGTTTATGCGATCTGCGACTTCCCCCTTGCTTTCCTCAAGCCCTCACAGTGTTTCGCCCCTTTTATAGCTTGATGTACCGATGGAGATCAACGAGGACGACGTGATCCGCATGTTGCTGGGCCTACCAAAGGGCAAGCAAGTGGAGCACCCGCTCTGGACCGAGGCGGAGGCATCACAGCCCGAAGTTTTCATTTACCATCTGTCACCGGGCAAGAAACACGGTCGTGGCTTGCTAGATTCTGCGGGTGAGGCCAGGCCGCATGTGTCAGACTTGTGCACTTGTTATGATAGCTGTGGAGGCTGCCAAAGGCCTGCCAAAGGCTTGTTGCGATGAACCAACGGCTGTGATCTACAGCTTTCAAGAGTGACCGATCGGCCGCCCGTGAGTCTGCTCACTCTTGCCCCCCCTGATGCACCACCATCGGTGGTCCACCGGCAGCTGCCGCTCGCCTGCCGCTGTCGCTGCCACGTGTGGCATTCCACACACCTTGGGCACCCATCCTGCCTGCAGCCGGCTCAATGCCAGCAATGTTGGCGTGCTGCACATTCCTGGCGGCGGCTCTGTGGGTGGCGCTGCTGATCCAGACGCGGCGGCTGGCGGGGGCGCGAGCGCGAGCAGCGCACGGTGAGGGAGGCAGGGTGGCACAGGGCGGGAGGCGCGCGGTGCCTGCACCACGGCACTCCCTTGGGCCCTCCTAAGCATGCAGTGCCTGGCGCTGTGGTGCAGCCCATGTGGCAGACGCACGCACACGCGCCCTTGTCGGCTCAGACGCATGCATGCCGCTCCTATGCCTTTGTCTCGCTGGCATCCCCGTGCCATTGCACGGTGTGGCCCCGTGGTGATGCGATCTCTGCAGCTTCACCGCTATGTGGCCCTGCTGCCAGTTGGGCGCCGACGAGCAAGCCGCAGCTGCTGGTAATGGCCCGGGCGCCAACAGCCACACCCCCTGCACCCCTGCATGCAGCCGCCGCCGCTGCCGCCGCCGCGAGCATCGCCGGCCCACCTCCCATCCTGGTGATACAACCCGACGACAGCGTGGGACTGGGCGCCAAGCTGTACCGGACAGACAGCGGCAACATGCGGTGGGTGCTGCCCATGCCCTGCTCAGGGCTGCTGGTGGGCTGCCGAATTTCGTGCAGCTGATGGGCAGCAGTCGACGCTGGGAGTGGGATGCCCGGAAAGGCGGCCCTCCATCTGCCCAGCCGACCTTACCTGCCGGACCACGCATCAATGGATTCGGGCTAAGATGCAGATATTGGCAGCTGCCTGGTAAACTTACGTGCTTGGGAAGGCTGACCTGAGTGGTCCCGCCGATGGTTGCTGCCCTGCAGGCCACTTCTATGCATGTATGTCGCCGCGAAGGCTTCGAGCAAAGGTGGAGGCTGCGGCCCGCTGGAGCCGTCTCCATGATCTGCTGCAACCACAGGCAAGCCTTCGAATATATGTCCACCTCGTACTGGCGATACCGCCGCCTTGCAGCGCCCGATGGCGCCACCACAACCCGGCCTGGACTGCCTCTGTGACTGGCCAATCCTGTTGTGACCCGACCCCGCTCGCGTAGCTGCGCTCCTCCTTCTTTGAGGCATGAGCAAGAGGCGGCCATGCCGCCACAGACCTCCCAACGCTCTGCCACAAGAGCCTGTTTTGTGACTAGAGGACCTGACACCTACCGACACTGCATGCCGCACCTGCCTCACACACACTCACCAAACGCACCCACCCATTTTTCTTCTCCTGAACGTTTTGCACAGTCACCCCTGCAGCTCTTCTGCACGGAATCAATGGCCCCCTTCCCTCCTTGAGCCTGCACTGCTCTTGCGAAACCAGTTGCGTCGTGCCGCCCTGCAACCATGCCTGCCCATGCAGCTATTGCTTCTGCCGCATGCACCGTTGCAGGCCTGGCCTGCTGTCACTGCACATATCTGCACAGATATGGAGGCCTCCTCCCTTCTTAAACCCCTGCAACCTGCTCCTCTCGACTTCTTGCTCCGCGAAAATCGCTTCTCGTCCTAATTGAAATGATGAAGTTGCATGCGTACCCTCAACCCTGCCATGTTTCTTGGCTGCCACGACCCGGCATTCAAAAGCTGCTGCCGGGGTCGCACTGCCATTCATTCCCAGACCGCTCTGAGCCCGGAGCTGTAACATGTCCTGCACGTCTGCTGTCGTCGGTGTGCTGTCCTGGCTGCAGCTGTTGCATTCAGGCTGTGAGGGAGGAGCTCCCCTCCCTCACAGGTGTGGGCAAGCCTGGCTCGTGCCTGTATACCCGCTGTTCCCCACAAACCACAGCACTGGCACTGCCTGCCGCTGTGAGAAGTTGGGCAGATTTGGGCAAGCAGCATGGTGTGACAAGAAATGTGAGGAAAATAATGTACAAGCTACCATGTTCCAGCGTTGACCATGCATGTGTGCTGTGCGGCCGGTGCGGCACCGACACTGGGAAGGATGGTGGGCGCCCCGGCCGCCCGCCATCGCGACTGCTCGCGGCCAGTCCCGGCAGAGCAGGGCGCAGCAGCCACGCCGCATCATGGCCATGCCAGCCCAGTCCCGCGCAGCGGCTCGCAGGCGCGGCGCCGCCGGCGGCTAGCGCGCCTTGCGCAGCACCAGGCAGCGCCCAAACTGCTTGAGGTCTGTAGCCACGCAGTCGGCTGCGGCAAAGCCGGCGGCGACGGCGGCGCGCTGGAAGCTTGAAACCTCCTCCGGAAAGTCAAAATTCGTGATGTGTTCCATGACGGTCTCTGCCTCGCCAGGCTCAATGACGCCTGCATGCAGGGGAGGAGGTGTGCAGCACGGCCCGGTGGTCCCGGCACTGTCGCAGCCTCGGGTGGGGGTGGCGGGTGGGGTGGGGGGGGTGGGGTGGGGGGGGGGCGGCGGCAGAGGGAGGGGCGAAACACCCGAGGCAGGATGGGAGGTCGCAGCCAGCCCAGAAGAGCAGGGGAGGGCCCACCTGCTGCCACAGCATCATCCATGTTGGCCTGGTAACGCTGCATGTAGGGGGTGCGCCCCTCGCCCTCCTGGCGGAACACGTCCACTAGCAGGAAGGCCCCGCCTGCGGTGTGTGAGTGTGTGTGTGGGGTGGGGGGTGGGGGGAGGTTGAAGCATGCGCGCGTGGGTGTGCATGTGCGCGCTGGGGGGGAAGGGGGGTGGGGGGCCAAGAGGTGGGCGCAGGCAGGCAGGAGGGTGGGCAGCTGGGGTGCAGAGCTGGCGAGGCTGGTGGCAGATGCAGCGGCCGAGGCAGGGGCAGGAGTGCGGCGAGGCCGGCGACTTTGGAAGGCCCCGCACACAGGCGCCGGCCATTGGCTGCGCACCCGGCGACAGGCAGCGCGCCGCCCCGGCCAGGAAGGCCTGCTTCGCCTCCAGGGTGCTGCGGCAGGGGGCCCAGCAGGCAGGGCACGCCCGACGTGGGTGGTCGCGGGCACATTGGGCCTTGCAGGGGGTGGCCTGGCGCCCACGCGCAAGCAGCAGCTGCAAGGGGCTTGTCGCCCCGCCTCGTGCAGGCCACCCATCGATGCTCTTCACCGCAGGCGCAGTACCCTCACTGTAGGTGGTGCACCGCAAAGGAGGCGAATGCAAGGTCAAAGCTGCTGGTCGGGCAGCTCTGGACAAATGCGTCCATGTCTTGCTGCATCGGGGAGGGGGGCGGCAGGGCGGCAAGAGGGGTTAACGCCAAGCCATTGCTGGTAGCACCGCGCCCGCACAAACAAAAAACCCGAGCTTGGCGACAGCTGGGCAGCAGGCCGCTCGTGGGGCTGGCCAGTGCGGGCCAGCAGCACCAGCACGCAGCGCAGGGAGGCTCCTGCATGAGCCTGCATGTGCCCGATTTCACCCACGGCTGGCTTGTCAGCCAGCATCGCTGCCCATCAGCCCCCACATTGACCGCCGCCCACCTGGCCCAGCACCCACCTTGACCAGCGCCACCTGGCAGGCGGGCTGCAGGAAGGCCAGGTGGCGCGCCGCCAGCGCCAGCGCGGGCGCCGACACATCCACACCAGTGTAGCTGCGCAGCGGCACGCCGCCACCGGGGCTGCCGCAGAGCTGCAGCGTGCGCGCCAGCTGCAGGCGGGGGGCGCCGCAGCGGCGACGATGCTGTCCACAGTGGTCAGGCTGGTAGAGGAGCTTCTGCAACAGCTCATGCACCGCGGCCACACCAGCTCACTGCAGGCTTTGTGGTTGGCTGTGCATGCGGCGGGCCTCCACCCACGCCACTGCATCGGGGCGACACCCTGTCCACGTCCTCCACTGCGGCCCCACCTGCATTGCGTCGCCGCAGCCCAGGTCCAGCAGTCGCAGCCCGCTGGGACCCGCTGTGAAAGCTGTGTCCGCTGAGTCTGCCGCCGCTGCTGCTGCCGCCGATGCCAGAGATAGCAGCTGCTGCTGCACTGCCTGGTACAGCAGGCCGTGCTCGAGGAAGTCCACCTCAAGCAGGTTTTGGTAGGTCTGCCGAGGGAAAGCAGGATGGCACATTGTGATGTCTGGGAAGGCGGGCCGAGGATGGGCAGCAACAGCGGTGCAGCAGTGAGAGCCAGGCGCAGGCACCCAGGCGAGCGTGCCAGCGCCGCTACCCCTGGACCACCTGCCAGGACTTCTGGAAGAGTTCCACAGACTGCTCGTCCTGCGCCTTGCCAACAGTTGGTGCGCAGCTGGCGTCAGCGGTGCCAGCTGGAGTAGCGGCGGCGCCGCCGGCGGCGGAGGCACCACAGGGGGTGTTGGTGGCCTGGGGCGAGGGCATTGTGTGACGAGGGACTTGTGTAAGAATCTTATGGGAGAGTAGGGGTGGGGAGGGGTGGAGGGCGCGGGCCAGAACGTGACAGGTTCCCGAGTGTTTCCGGGACAGGATGGCTTGCAAGTGTAATGACGAGTCCATATGACAAAAGAAGAGCATCAATGCAGGCCGTCAGCGGCACATGGGCATGCAACGAGTGTGCGCTCGCGAGCCCAAGCCAGCTGGCAGGTTCCCTTCCGATGAGCTGCCCCTGGCCCTGGAAACTTGTTCAGTACAATCCGATCGCTGCTCACCGACTTGCGCAGCTAAATGAAGCAAGTAGTGATCCAAGAGGAAGGAACACGCAAGTTGAACCCAACCGTGCAGGGCTGCCTGCTCGTCATCGCCTTTCTGTACACAACAGCAGTGTGCAACGTGGTGAGCGCGGCCGCGCCGTTGCAGCAGGGTTGACCTCCCCACCACAACTGCCGTTGCCTGCCGCCGCCTGCCCTGCCCTCCCCCGTTCTTGCTCCGGCACAGCTTCCTGGCACTTGATGTTCACCCTCCAGCCTGAGCACCCGCCCTGATCGTCGCCCTCGCCCCCATCCCCTGCAGATCGTGCCGCGCCTGGGGTACTCTGTTCAGGGAGTCGCGCACTTTTCGGTGCTGACCGCTCTGACGGCGCTGGCCACTGCAACTTACCTACAGTGCGTTTTCTGCGACCCAGGTGAGCTCCCACCCGCCTGCGCGCCTTGCCCCTTTGTTTACCAAATAAGTGTGGCGCCCAACTGGGATCCCGCGCTGCTGTGGGTGCCACATACATACGCCTGCCCCCTCCCGAGGGGCCCCGCGCTGCACCCGCTGCACACACAGCGTGCATGCACCACCACGGCATGCAGGCCGCGTGCCCGCCGGCTGGCAGCCCGATGCGGAGCAGGACGGCGCGGCGGTGCTGCAGGTCAAGCGGCGTGGCGGCGGGCTGCGGTGAGGAAGCAGCCCCTAGGGGCCGTCCCCAATGGCGGCCATGCCGGCGGGCCGGGGGG
>KQ481977.1:277546-294871 GCA_001430745.1 Auxenochlorella pyrenoidosa
GGCGACGGCGGGTCGGGCGGGCCGGACCGTGCGAGGGAGGGTGAGGGCGGGGGAGTGTGTGTGTGTGTGGTGGGTGGGGTGGGGTGGGGGGGGGGGTCCGGTCGGGCGGCCCTGGGCAAGCCGCGAGGGCTGGGCAAGCAGCGAGCGGCTGCTGCAACCAGGGTGGCTGCCCTGTTTCTCCACGCAAGCCCAGGCGCAGCAACTAGCGCCCAGCTGCAGCAGCGCGCACGCAGCCCTGCATCGCGTGCAGGCAGGCGGACAGGGGCGCGCGAGTGCACCAGCTAAGCTCACGAGGGCGAGGGCGAGGGCGGCGGCGCCGGCGGCGCCGGCGGCGCGTACACCAGGATGGCGCCGTCGCTGGGCTCCACCCCGACCGACGTGTCTGGCGGGGTGATGTACAGTTTGGACTGGGTGCTGTACCGCAGGTAGATGTCGGGGCCCCAGCCGTTCTGCGGGGGCGGGACAGGTGCGCGGCTGGGATGAGCGGAGCCTTACGTCGCGCCGGGGGGGCCACACTCTCTCAACCCCGCCTCGCAGCCCCCGGGGAGCACACCAAGTTCCAGGCGGCCCGCCTCCGCAAGAGCAGGGCCGCGGCCACGTGCAGGGCCAGCGCAGAGCACTCCCTCCGGAGGGCGCTAGAGGCCGAAGGGGGGGGAAGGGGCAGCGGGCGCGCCGCTCGCTCACCCCCGCCTCGCTGCCCTGGAAGGTGCAATCCTCAACCAGCATCGTGTCCTGGCCCTCCATCTCGATGGCAGCGCCGCCCTGGCCTGCAGCAGGGTGGGGCGCACACAAGACGGGAGCGCATGAGGAGGGCGAGAGGCAACAGCCCACCAGCTTCCTGCCTCTCTGCCGTGGCGAGCCGGAGAGCAGGGCTGGCTGCAGGAGATCCGGGATGGGCGCCGCACTGCGTGGTCCACGCTGCCGGCATGGCTCAGCGGCCGGCACGGCGCAGCGCGCTGGACCAAGCATGCACAACGGGGCGCAGGCGCCCAGTGCAGCGGCACATGCAGGTAATCGCAGGAGCTCAGCGCTGCACTGCTGCGATGAAGCAGCGCATGCAGTCGACCGGTGCGGCAACAATGACGGGGCGGGCAGCGGCGGGAGCACTGACCTGCGCTGTTGTCCATGAAGCGGCAGCGCCTGGCGTACGATGTGGCGCCGCCCACCAGAATGGCGCCGCCCACAGTCTGGGCATTGTTGCCCGTGAAATCGCAGTTGGTGAAGTTGGCGCTGGCGCCTGCAGGGAAGGGCGGGCGGCATGTGCGTGGCGTGGATTAGATAAAGTCGCACTGGCGAAGCCGGCGCTGGCGCCGGCGGCCACACACAAGGCGCGAGAGGCAGAGACCTCGAGGCACGGCCGCACGAGGCGCCGCTGCAGGCCGCGGCTGTGATGGCCAGGCAAGGCTGGCCAGGCGCCCCGGGGGGCCGCGATCAGGAGGGGGGCGTTGTTGTGAGCAGCCCAGGCGCGGCCATGGCAGGAGCCTGAGCCGACGTGCCAACACGCCCTCGGCGCCGCGCCCGCTGCGGCGCGCAGGCCGCCATGCTCAGCGGGGCGGCGATGCTCATCCCTGCGGTGCACCTGCGTAGCAAGCCACCGCGCCAGCGCGGCCTGCCGTGTTCTTTGTGAACTTGCAGTCTGTGAAGATGGCCTTTCCCAGGTTGAACACCTCGACTGCGTGTGGGTGTCAGGGTGGGCAGGTTAAAGGGGAAGTGTTGTGAGGAGAGGGGTGTCAGGAGCGACGAGTGCAGGGGCCGGCAGGGAGCAGGCCGCAGGCAAGCTGCCAGCTGAGGTCAGGACTGCGGCGCCACCTGGCAGCAGGGAACGGGCCGGCAAGGGTGCAGCAGCAGCACCGCCGCCCGCAGCCCCGCGACGCACCCGCGCCGCCAAACACGCCGACTGTCGCCTGGTCCTGCCGCCCGTTTGCAAACTCAATGTTGCGAATGTCAGCAAAGGCATAGTACCCTTCTATCTTCATGATCTGATACTTGCCTGCAGGGGGCAGGCCAGGAAGGGGGGCGGTGAGGGGGCGCCCTCTGGCCCCACCAGCAGCCTGCCAATAAACAGCACCCACACCTGAGCAGAAGCACAACCCACTGCAGGCCTGCCAGGTGGATGCCAGCCGGCCTGCACCACACAGACCCCTGCCCCCCTTGGCCCTACAACATGGACCCGCCGCTGCAGCCTGGCATGGGCGCCAGGTTCTGGCGCGTCAGGCAGCGCCACGCCCTGAGCACCCCCGCGCAGCTGCAGCAGCCCACCCCCACGCCCCTCCAGGGCTCACCGCCGCCGTCGATCCTGCAGGTGCCGGCGGCGCATGCACCGGCAATGTACACGGCGCCCGACAGGCGCAGCGTGTCGCCCAGCGAGCCCAGCGTGATGTCGGCCACCAGGGTGATGGTGGAGCAGGGCTGGGTGCAGTTGCGGGCCGAGGCGGCCTTGATGGCGGCCACCATGTCGGGCATCGAGGACACTGTGTAAAACTGCGGGGCAGCGGCGGCGGGCAGCGGCGGTTGGTGGCAGCAGCGGGGGAGAGGCCCAGTAGGCAGGGGCCGAGGGGGGGGAAGTGTGCTGCTGTGCACAGCGCTGCGCGGGCCAGCAGTGCAGGGGCTGCAGGGGGCGCGCGGAGCAGCGCGCTGCGTGCCGCCCCGGAACAAGCCGCAACAGCGGGGGCGGCAGGACGCGGCGCCACTGGTAACAGGTGGCGGCAGCCCACACCACGCGCATGGCGGGCGACAGTGCGCCGAGAGCCGTGCCCAGCTGGTTGGTGCGGCAGCTGCCAGCAAGGTGTGGGCTGCACTGCAGCAGCAGCCGGGGCGCAAACCCATCAGGCATCAAGCTACCAAGGATACCCTCGAGTCACCTGCATCGTATTGTCTATTTTCGAGGGGTCGAGCGCCACCTGCCCCGGCGGGAAGGGCGGCGTCAGGGGCGGCGGCGAGGGCGAGGGCGCAAATCCGCCGCCCAGAATGGCCCCTGCATTCAGCCCGCCCCCTCCAGAGCTGTCGCTCGGCGTGGGGCTGGTCACTGGGGTGACAACGGTTGGCAATGGGCTGGTGCCGGAGCTGGCATCAGTGGGCGCAGGCGGCCCCGAGGGCGGCGGGTTGCCAACAACTGTGACTGTGGATGCTGCGCCGCCGCCGCCATCGGCAGCAGCCTGCTGTAGCAAGTCGGCCACGCCCGCGGCTGTGGTCAGAGGGGGCAGGATGGGGGGAGAGAAGGTGGGTGCACTGAGGTTGACTGCGGCGCAATCGGCCTGGCAGCAGGCGCATGGGCAGCTGGCAGGCGGCGGCAGCCGGGCAGGCGGCGCCGCCGACAACAACACCCCAGCTGAGACCGGGGGCCCAGCGGCGATCCAAACATTGAAATGCTGCTATGGGGCACTGCCAAGGCCAGGCGGGCCCCGTACCTGTGACGCGGGCAGGCAGGTGCGCCAGGCAGGCCAGGGCCAAAGCTGCCAGAGCCCAGCGGGCCGTGGGCCTCCATCTGAGACCCCTGCGCTGCTGCATGGCACCCGCCAAAGGCGGGGGAAGGCCGCCGAGGCTGTCAGGGGCTGGTGGGAGCTGCAGCCTTTGAGCGGGTTGAAACCTGCTGCCGGCCAGGCGCTCCAAAAGCTCTGAGCGTTGCCTGCTGTGACCGATGCAGGGCGCAGGAGCCTCTCCCGCGCCCCGAGCAACATGCTGCGCTCCATGCTGCGGGCAGTTGGGGTGTGCTCAGCAGACACTAGCTGCTTTTGTCCCACTGCCGCATTACCCACTTGCCTGCCAGTCTCCAGCAGGCGGAGGCAGCGCCAAAAGGGCAGCTGGGACGTCGCAGGCACCTAACCAACCCTTACCTGTATGGCCGGCGCGCAGTGAACGGACCCACCCGCAGCGCACCCACATCCTCCAGCAGCGCCCAGGATACATTTGGGCCGCTGACAGCCTGTGGCAGCCGCAGACAGGCCAGTCGCAGGCAACCATGGCCTCCCTGCCGCGGGAGCCCTCCCTGCCCACTCGGGCGCTGACGGAGCCCACCATATCAGACGATGGTGCGCACGGCAGCCACCCAGCGGGACCAACGCGCGCTGCTGCTGCCAACCACCATGCCGCAGCAACCACTTTGCGAGCGTCCCGGGGCAGCAGCGCGGCGAGCACAGCGATCAGCCAACTTTCTAGCATGCCTGATTGCGCGATGGCCAGGCCGGCGGAGCGCCCCAGGCCGGCAGCAGAGTGGGCACTCCCGCCCTGCGCCGCCGCGTCACCCCTCTGCGCCCTGCCTCCGCCCCCCACACCACGCAGAGGAAGAGCGCATGGAGGACGTGCTGGTCACCCCCGACTTCGACGTGCAGCCCTCGCCGCTGAGGGACTACTACCAGCACCTGGACCAGCGGCTGGACGAGCTGCAGAACCTGCTGGGCGCGCAGGGCGCGGCGCTGCCGTCCACGTACGAAAAGTACCTGCACGGCAGCGTGCCCGCGGGAGCGGCCGGCGGCAACCCCGTGGTCTCCGCAAAGGAGTACTACGAGCAGCTGAAGCAGCTGCGCGCCGACAGCCAGGTGGGCGCGTGGGCAGCAGGCTCGCGGCGACGCGGCGGCACGGCCCTCGGGCGTGCGCACTGTGGCTGCGCAGCTCCTGCGGCTGCTGCAGCTGCCGTGCAATGCAGTGTGCTGAGGCACAGCCTGTGGCAGCTCTTGCTTTGACACACCTGTCACACCTGCACTCTGCCAGTGGACAGCGTGCCACCGCAAGCGGCCTGCACAAGACGGCTGCCCCACGCTCACGCCACGGCGCCCGCCCCTGCCCCCCTGCCCCGGCAGGTGTACTACCCCGTGGCCCCCGAGGTGCACCGCGACCTGCTGTGGGAGGATGTGGACGTGGCCGACCCAGCCGAGTACACCTTCTGCCGATACACCCCTATCACGACAGAGGTGCGCCCGTGGCGCCCTTGCCCACACTGCTGGGGCTCCCCTTCAAGCTGGCTGGACGCCCCGGGCATCGTGCCGCCGCCAGTGCATGGCCTGCCAGAAGGGCTTTGCTTGCCGCCGGCGGCAGCGCATGGTTGCACCTAACGCCAACATCTGCACAGCAGAGCACGTCTCTGACCGCCTGCCCAGCCGCCCTTCCCAGGCTGCCAACGCTGCCCACCCTTCTCACCCCACCGAAGCACGCTCCGTCACCCTCCCTGCAGGATGCGCGCGACTTTGGCAGCGACGGCTACAGCCTGCGCGTGCAGCACAAGTTCAGCCGGCACATCAAGCTGCTCATTTGCGTGACCCTCTACAATGAGGACCAGGAGACCCTGGGCAAGACGCTGCTGGGCATCTGCGAGGTCCGCTGGGGGGAGGGCTGGCGGGCTGGGTGGGGGGCATGCTCGCAGGGAATGGCCCAGCATTCAGCAAACATTCAGTTTAAGCGCAAGGCATGCGCTGCAAGTGGCCATGGCACCCCTGCCTGGGTCGCCCTCGGGGGTGCTGTCCACTGCCCCCAGTGCCGCCCTGGTCCCCCCTCAAGTCGCTTTGGTACTGCACCCCCTGCCCCGGTCCTGCAGAACCTTGAGGTGCTGTACCGTCAGTATGGCCGCGATGGGAACAAGCACGGCCTGGACTGGCAGGAGGTGCGGGGTCGATGGTTATGCGCAGCAGCAGCAGCAGCAGCAGCCCCCTTGAGCCGCTGAGCTGTGCACTGCTCGCCCTTCAAGCGGTGGTTTACCCACCATTGAAGCATGTCTTACCACCCCGCCCCTCCCACCTCCCTGCCCCTACCTACAGGTGGCGGTGGCCATCATCCAGGACGGCATCTCCCACTGCGACTCCTCGGTGCTGGCGGCATCCACGGTGCAGGTGCGCAGGGCTGCCCGGGTGCAGGATGCAGCAACACAGCCCGAGGCGCTGGGGCGCTGTGCAGCAGTGGTCTCGTGATGAGGCGCCCACACGCCCCCCCCCCCCACCCCCCCAACTCTGCCCATTGATCGCTGCCAGACGGCGCTTCTTTATGCCACCCCCCACCTGCAGGGCTTCTACTCTGAGAACATGCAGCAGGCGGACGCTGTGGGCCTGCCCGTCTCCATGCACATGTTTGAGTACACCGCCAGGTCAGCTCCCCCCCGATGCACGCGCGCCTGGCAAGCCATAGGCCAGCCTGCCACCATCGCCGGGCCCTCCCCCTTGCCATGGCTGCTCAGCGCCCCTGCCTTCGGCCCGTCACCCTGCCTACTCCTGAGTCTTATCCTTCCTCCCCTGGGCCGCCCCTCCCGCAGGTACAAGAAGCACGCCGGCCTGGACTGCTACCCGCCGCTGCAGATCATGTTTACCACCAAGACCAGCAACAGGGGCAAGCTCGACTCGCACTGCTGGTTCTTCGACGGCTTCGCCTACCTGCTGCAGCCCGACTTCTGCGTGCTCTTTGATGCCGGTGGGTGGGCGGGGCCCCACCCTGCGCACGCAGCTGTGGCGCCTGCATGCTGGCTGGCAGGCCTGTGCTGGTTTCTGGGCACCTGCCGGTGGCGCAAATGATCATGCATCGCGAGCACATGGCTCCTGCCTGCTCCTCTCTGGCGCCTGCAAGTCTGCGCCACCTGCAACTGCGCCGCCACCCGCCCTGACCCGCCCTGCAGGCACCAAGCCCATGCCGTTTGCGCTGCGCAACACGTACGCGCACTTCAAGCGCAACCCCTGGTGCGGCGGCCTGACGGGCGAGCTGCGCGTGGAGCGGCCGTACCGCAACTTCCTCACCTCGGTGCAGTACATGGAGTGGAAGGTGCGCGGCAGCCGCAGTTGCGGTCGTGCCTGCGGCCGTAGGGCCACTCTGTCTGTGCGCAAGTACACCTCTGCCGCAACCCGCCACAGCCTATACAACACCTGCCCTGCCCCCGCCCTGCCCCAGGTGTCGCACTTGCTGAACAAGCCCATTGAGTCCATCTGCGGCTACCTCACTGTGCTGCCCGGTGCCTTCTCGGCCTTCCGATGGGCAGCAGTGGAGGTGCGCTGCCGCCGCTGGGCAGCCGCTGCTGTGGCCCTGGGGGCGCAAATGCCTCAGGCCCTCTGGGCGCGCAAATGCTGGGCGGCGCCGCGTGCTGGCATGTCACACCACAAGCCTGTTTTTGCGGCGCTCTTAACACGCGTGCACCCGCTTGGCCCCCCGCGCTGCCTGCTCGCAGGGCGAGCCGCTGCGGCGCTACTTCTACGGTCTCTACTCCCAGAACGACCTGTCCGCCTTTGAGGCCAACATGTACCTGGCAGAGGATCGTGTGCTGTGCCTGGAGATTGTGGCGCGCAAGAACTCCAAGTACTAGTGAGCAGGGCCTAGGGGGGGGCGGGGGTGCTGGCAAGGGGGGGCAGTGCAGGGCGAGCAACTGGTCAAGTGGCAAGGCTGGCAGGGGGGGCGATGTGGGCAGAGGCAAAGATGGGTTGGTGACCCGCGTTGGCATGCCGTGCCCAGCCGACTCCCCGCTGGCCCGAGCAGCCATGCCTCACAGCCGCCCACCCTCACAGCCGCCCGCCCTCACAACCTCTGCCCCCCCTGCAGCCTGGAGTACATCAAGGAGGCGGTGGCAGAGGCAGATCCGGTCATGGGCCTGGCCGGCCTGATCAAGCAGCGCCGCCGCTGGCTCAACGGCACCTTCTTCGCCATGATCTACACCCTGTCCAACTGGTCGCGCATCTGGACGGAGAGCCACCACACGTGGGTGGTGGGAGGGGTGAAGGCTTCTGGGGCAGGGGAGGCAGCGGGCGGGGCTGCGAAATGCATCGGTGCCAGCAATGGGCAGGGCGGGCTGATGCCTGGTGGGGGCGGTGCTGCTCTCGGTGCCCCCAGTGCTACGCCGCAAGGCCCCCACCTGCCCCCCCACCCCCCAAACCCCCACCCTCTTCCGCCCCGCAGCTTCCTGCGCAAGTGCGTGCTATCCCTGGAGTTTGTCTACCTGATGATCATGACCTTTGCGGGCACCTGGTTTGGCATCGCCGTGTTCTACACCATCCTGGACCAGCTGCTGCAGGCGCTGTTCAACACCTCCACCCTCATGCAGAACGTGGGTGCCGCCAGTGGGCCACCCGCTGGGAGTCCTGTGCTGCCGCCCTGCCTGCTCGCGAGCCTCCTGTTGAGATCGGCTGTTTGGGAGGGGGTTCAGACATGTGATGCATTGTCGCCCACGTTACGCCTCATGCCCAACCCCCCCTGCAGATCGGCCAAATCCTGTCCCTCATCTACCTCTTCCTCATCATCGTGCAAATCATCGTGAACCTGAAGAACAAGCCAGAGGCGGTTGAAAAGGTGCGGCTGGCAGGCCTGCCGCCTGTGTGATTCGCTGACCAGGGCATGTGCAGCAGGGCAGACGGGGGGTGCTTCAGTCCCGCTCAACGCCGCCCTGGCACTGCCCACCTGCAGGTGCACCTCTTCTGCGCCGTCTACTTCATCCTCTACATGATTGCCTTCACGGCCATCACCATCTGGTGGGTGGCAGCCTGCATGCGCAGCAGACGCTAGCGGCTCCCCATGCGGCATGCATGCTTCACCTGCGTTCTTGCCTGTTCATGCCCTGGCCCTCCCTCCCCCGCATCATCTGTGGTCTTCAGCGCTCCTGCCTGCATGCGCTGCATGGCTGACCCGGCGCAACTCTTACTGCCCCTGCCCATCCTCCCGCCCCGGCAGGTTCATGACGGCCTACTCGCTGAACGAGATCTTTGGCTCTGTGGCGCGCCTGGGTGTGATCCTGTCCCTGGGCTCCATGCTCGTCACCGGCTTCCTGCACGGCGACCTCATGGCCTTTGCCGGCGCGGGCCTGCAGTACTGGGTCATGCAGCCGGTGTTCTGGAACATCCTGCAGGTGGGCTGGGCTGCGGCAGGGCTGCGGCACTGCTGCAGGGCTGTGCAGCCCACCTGGAAACCTGATGCCCCGGGCAGCAGCAGGCGCAGCCGGCGGCATGGGCACAAGGGCGGGGCATGGTTGCGCCTCCGTGCCGTGCTGTGACGCCCTGCCGCCCTGACCGCGCAGGTGAACGCCTTCTGCAACACCGACGATATCACCTGGGGTACCAAGAACCTGGACACCAAGAAGGACGCCACAGAGGCCAAGCACCTGATGAAGAGCGGCCTGGCCTACACCTCCAACCAGGTGAGCCCGGGGGCCGGGGCGGGGCGGTGGGGCCTGGCGGCTGCGCTCGGGCTGCGCTCGGGCAGCCGCTGCGGGGGGATGCCTGATTGTGCGCGCTGGGCATGCTGCGCCCCAGCTCACCGGGCTTGCCGCCGCACCCGCCCCGCAGACTAAGGAGAGCAAGTCGTTCTGGAAGGCGATGATGAAGGTGCATGAGAAGCTGACAGACATCAACCAGATCAAGGCGCACAACCAGATCAAGGAGACCAAGCTCAAGGTGGGGGCACCTGCTGGGGGCCCTGCTGCTGGCCTGCCTGCTGTGTAGGCCCTTGCTGGCAGCTGCATGGACAGCAAGGACCGCATGGCAGGCCGCGCCTCGCCTCTGCGCAGCCTGCTCCTGGGCAGGGCGGCAGGCAGCCCATGGGGTGGGAGGGCCTCGCGCACTCACCAGCCCTGGTGCTCCCCTCGGCTCCCCTTGCGCGCCCGCAGTCGTTCGCCACCTACCTCCTCATCGCCTGGCTCACCTCCAACATCATCTTTGCCAAGTTTGTCAGCATCATTTGCGCGCTGGAGTGGGAGGTGAGCTGCCCTCCAGTGTGCTGTCCTCCCCTCCTCCTTTGTGCTGCTGGCAGATCTCGCCTCCGCGCACGCCCTCGTTACTGCCAAGCGGCCCAGGCATTCGCGACAGGGGGTCGCCCCCATACTACTCGCACCCCGAGCATTTGCTCCCTCGTGGTCCGACCCCCCAACACCTTACCCCTCCACCCCCGCAGGTGTGCAACCAGGCTCCCGACACTGTGTATGGCACCATCATCCAGGACAAGATCAACCACGACCTGGACCTGGCGCAGGCGGTGGGGCGCATCGTCTACTCCACCCAGGCTATCGTGGAGAAGGCGGCCGACCAGGTGTGCCTTGGGAGGGGCCGTGGCTGGTGGTGCCTTCAGTTCCTGTCATGGAGCAACTGTGGGGCATTTGCTCTTTCAGCACGTGCGGAGGGAGCAGACAACAATGATGGCGGACAGTGGACAGTCGGGGGCTGCCTGCATGCTGCAGCGGTGTGGAGGGCCACGGCGCCTCCCCAGGCCGCCAACTCCCGTGCCTGCTGCGCACCGTTGCAGTATCCCTTTGGCGGCCTGCCCAACTTCCCGGAGGCCTACCCCATCCTGCTCAGCGGCAGCGCGCAGTCCAACACCTCTGTGGGCCAGAGCGTGACGGGTGGGTAGGCCAGGGTCAGCGCCGTAGTCTGACGCGGCTACACGCGCTCCCCTGCTGGCTGCACATGCGGCCCCAGCGCCACTGCTGCCTGCCCGACCCCCGGATCTGTTCAACCTGGTTGGCCCTGTGACATGTCAAGCCCCTCTGTTCCTCCTTGTCCTCATCCTGCACTGCGCTGCACCCAGCCCCCCCCCCCCCCCCCTGCAGTGCTGGCCGACAGCGGAGAAGTCTTCTCCTCGCTGCCTGAGGCGCTGCCCACCTTTGACCAGTGGCTCAACTACTCGGCGGGCATAAACATCAACAAGACGATCGAGGTGCGGTCGCGTGGGCGCGGCATCACCCTTCTCCACCAGTTTTGCGATTGTGGGTGGGGTGCGGCGCTGCTGCTGGGATGCCGCCTGTGCCAGCCGCGCCCGCCCCTCCCCTTTGTTGCCACCCACCCACCCACCCGCGTGCTGCCCTTCTGCAGGGCCTGGCCAGCCTGAAGCTGCCGCCCCCCGTGAACGAGACGGCGGAGAGCACGGCCTGTGTGACCGAGTCGGGCCGCACCTACTACCTCACGGTGCAGTTCACCTTCCTGGCCTTCCTGGTGGCCATGCAGGCGAGCCGGGGGGGGAGGCAGGGAGGGGCCTGCCGGCTGGCTGGGCGATGCAAGGCTGGGCTTGCCCTGGAGGAGGGGCGAGTATGGCTGGGTGTTGACCTCAGCCGGACACATGATCAGGTTGTGGGTGATGGGTCAAAGCACTCAACGCAGGCTGCCA
Source organism: Auxenochlorella pyrenoidosa (assembly GCA_001430745.1). Lineage (NCBI taxonomy): Eukaryota > Viridiplantae > Chlorophyta > Trebouxiophyceae > Chlorellales > Chlorellaceae > Auxenochlorella > Auxenochlorella pyrenoidosa. Next base: position 288,593 of record KQ481977.1, read on the forward strand.
GCCCCCTGCCCCAACCCGCAGGTGCTGGGCTCTGTGCTGTTCATCCTCATGTACTACTACCGCCGCATCACCTGGCGGCTGCGCAACCGCAAGGGCAAGCAGCGCATCGCGCGCGCCGCACGCGACGCGCTGGCCCTCAAGAAGAAGCACTCGGACACGTTTGACCTGCACGTCACCGCCTCGGCCGCCACCTCGGTCACCGACAAGGTGCGCCGGGCTGGGCCTGGTGCAGGCGGGCGCGTGGGGCGTCGCAGTGCCTGGCTGCCCTCGCCGCGCTTGTGCCGGGCTCCGGGGGCTGCCTGCCATGGCCCGGGGGTGTGCTGGTTCAGGCAGGCCCAAGCCGGCATGCCGTGCACGTCGTTTCCAACCTTGTGTGCACCGCTGATTCCCCTCGTCTTGCAGCTTGGCGCGGGGCTGGACCCCGCCTGGATGGCGCAGCGCCAGCAGCAGCAGCGCGGCCCTGGGGATGACAGCGGCAGCGACCTGGGCTCTGAAGACTACACCCCCCGCAGCAGCGACGCCTCGCCCTCTGCCCGCAGGTGGGGGCACGCCGGCAGCGCGCCTGCCTGCCATGGCTGGGCCTCCTGCACTCTGGCATGGGGCGCTGGTGCCGCCCCTACGACCCTGCTAAACCCACACGTCCCCCTGCTCCCCCCCCTCCCCCGCGCTGCAGCATCCAACGCAACGGCAGCCGGCGCATCTCGCTCTGAGCCCTCTGCGAGCCTGGCGGTCAGCCTGCTGCACTCCAGCTGCGGCGGGCTGCACACCTAGCTGGGCGTCGGAAGCCCAGCCAACGGGGCCTGGCATGGGCTGCCAGGCGTCTGGTTGTTCCCCCCGAGTCGCCCACCCCCATGCCCATCATAACTTTTGCTCCCCACTCTCCCTGCCAGCCTGTCCCTGCCTCACCCTCTGAATGCCCTGCTCGATCTCCCTGTTGCCTGCCTTGCAACAAAGGCTTGCCTCCCTAGACTAGCGGGCAGAAGATGCCCCATCCTTGAATTGCTCCCCCGATTGGAACCAACCTGCCCCTTGACCCCTGACTCCCGCTGCTATTTGCCGTCGGACCGTCGACGATCGACGCCCCGCCCCACACTGCCGCCATTTTTCTTGATGCCGCGCGCCGGCGGCGCCCTCCCATTGGCGGGCACGGCCCGTTTGATTGTAAAACGTCTCGGATAAGGAACAGGCACTGCGACAGCCTTCTGTACAGGCAGGATCAGACTCTGCCAGGGGCTTGTTTCAGCATTTAAAAGCTTGGGACTGCTGTGATGTGGGCTGCACAGGTGGTGGCATGTGCACTGAACAGGGCCTGCTTGTTGTCAATGGTCCATGCTGTATTGAGCATGGAGCACGAGCTGATGGAAGCTATGGACTGTTCAACGTTGTGAACCACGCAAAGCGGAGAACCACTGCGGCGCACACGCCGACTGCAGCGGCGGCACGCTCCGCATGCTCTGCCAGTTGGGACACCGCGTGGTGGTTGTTTGAAGCACTGCTGCCCTCAGCTTGTCTATCGATCCTTCCGATTGCAAAAGGTGGGTGTCTGGGAGGTCAAACGTGGTGCGCCGTCAGCTCAAAGCTCGTTTGCGTGCATCGCTCCACCTTCGTTCCTCCGCCGCCCCTCAGCATCTGAGACCCAGGCTACTGAGACTCGGGGCTTGCCAACTGTCGCGAGCTGGCGAGGCCTGGCACCCTGCCGCAGCAGTCCAGCAACTGACAGCAGCCAGCTGCAAACCCACCGACCCAACCGCCCCACACACGCGCAGGCTGCAACCATGAACAAGGCACTCCTCGCGACCGCTGTGCTGCTCCTGGCCGCTGCAGCGGCAGAGGCCGCGACGTGAGCGGGGGACGGGCCGTGGGTCGCAGTGGGTGCTGCTGTCCATGGCTGCCGCCGCCTGCTGTTGCCTGCCATGCTTCCGTCTCCGCTGCACTGGCGGGCCCGCTGCTGCCGCATGCTTAGGCGGCTTGCCTTCGATCGCGCCGGCCGCCGAGGCGCCAGCTGCGCCCCCCAATGCGACAATCACCGCCACAATCACCGCAGAGCCCCCCCTGCCCTGTTGCACGCCCGCAGCGGCCGCGACCTGCTGGCCCCGCGGTGCAACCTGCAGAAGCAGCTGGTGTGTGGCAACCGCTGCGTCAACTTCCTGGTCGATCCCAACAACTGGCAAGCCCCCCATGCCTGTTGCGCCTTCAACTTCTGTCTGCCCGCCTGGCGGCCCCCTCTGCCAGCTGTCCTGCACCCCGCACTGCTCTCCACAGCGCACGCGCCTGCCTGACCATCCCGCAGATCCCTGCCTGTGCGCTGCAAGCGGTCCTGCCCTGCCGCGCATGCATGCGTGTGCATGCAGCCCACCGCTTGGCCTTGCGTTGCCTGACCATCCCACCGGGCATCCTCTCACGGCACCCCCTGCAGCGGCAAGTGCGGCCTGAAGTGCGACAAGTGTGAGTGAAGGGGAAGCTGTGGGGGCAGTATGGCTTGGCTGGCCGCCCATGTGCTCGCGCATCAGCTCATCTCAGCCATGCTGGGCAGGCGCGTGAGAACCTGGGAGGCATGCAGACCAGCAGCACAGCAAGTCAACCAGGCAGCCCCAGGGTGCCTCCTCCCGCCTTGAAATTGCGCTGCCCGCCCGCCCTCCTTGCCCCTCGCAGCCCACGTGTGCGTGGGCGGCGGCTGCGTGTGCCCCAAGTCCCGCCCCCAGGAGTGTGGCGTGCCCGGCCTGTGCACCAATCCCATGATGGATCCCATGGTGGGGGAGGGAGGGATCAGGCCGCGGGTGGAGCCCTGCTCTTTGGCCCCCACTGCTTGTGTGGTTTCCTCATGCTGCGCACCATTGCTCTGGGCTGCTGAAGCAGCAGAGGCCCACAGCTCACCCAGCCCATGCTCCTCCCCCTCACCCCCCACCCCCGCAGAACTGCGGCAACTGGTGAGTGCAGGCGGCTTGGCGCATCTGTGATCATGGGCAGCTCGCTGCTGAGCTCTAAAGTGCTCAACCTGCCTGAGAGCTCCAGTGGTGTGCTGTGTGCCTGCTCCCAGTGCCCGGCCTGGGCTGTCCCTGGACACCCTTTCTGACCAAGCGCCCTGTCTGCTGCGCCTTGCCATGCGCTGCAGCGGGAACATCTGCCCCTCTGGCCCGTGCGTCGAGGGCGTGTGCGTGGGTGGCGACGACGGCTGCGGCATCAACCAGCTCCGCTGCAAGGTGACTGGTTGACTGAATCGACTGACTGTCCGGCGCAGGGAACCGAACAGATTGACTGGGGGCCTTGCTGTCAATTTCTGCGCCGTGCGTGCCGTGCCTGCAAGTGGGCATGTCGCCTGCATGAACAGCAGGCGCGCTTGTTGTGCACCCAATGCTTTCTGCACGCACCATGCATGCATGTTTGCTACAGGTCAGGCACACGCCGGGGGGTGCACGCATGCCAGCCACATGCAGGGCCGCCAAGGCTTGCCGCCATGCCTGCTGCACCTGTGCAGGGCGTGTGCAGGAACATCTTTGTTGACGAGACCAACTGCGGCGCCTGTGGCGTGACCTGCAAGGGCGGTGAGTGCTCTGAGGGCTGTTGCCAGGGTGCTTGTGGAGGTTCGTGCGGCGCCCCTCAGAGCAGTCGTGCTTGCACTTGCAGCGGTTGCGCCAGCAGCTCGCCGCCTGCCCTCTTGAAGTGCCTCGGTCTGACCCCGCAGCCACCGCCCCACCCTGCCTGGCGTGCAGGCTCCATCTGCGTGGGCGGCGGCTGCGTGTGCCCCCCCAACAACCCCAACATCTGCACCAAGAACGTGTGCACCAACGTCACCAGGGACCCCAAGGTGATGCCCACAGGGGCTGGGCATGGGGGCTGGGCGATGTCTGACGGTTCTGTGAGAAAATAGAAGGCCCTGGCCTGCTGTTGCACCCCAGGCAGGGGCCTGGCAACGGAGCATGCCCTGCAGCGGCGCACGCCCCAGCGTCGCATGCCTGGCCTGCCAAGTGGAGCATATACCTGCCGAGCCATGCGCCTGCACCTGCATTTGTGCCCTGACTCGTCCCCTCCATCCCTTGCTTTCCCCACTCTGGCGCACCACTTGCTCCCGCCGTCTTCAGAACTGTGGCTTCTGGTGAGTGCGCCTTGCAGGCAATTCATGACCGTCGGTGAATTTTGCATGTCGTGGCATGTGGCGCGTTCCCTTGCTGGTTGTTGACTGGGGACCTGGCGTGCCCAGTCGCGCCGTGCGGGCTGTGCTCTGCACTGGCTGACTGCTCTGCATTTCAACTCCCACCCATGCAGCTTCAACGCGTGCAAGACCGGCCAGAAGTGCCGCAACGGCACCTGTGTGCGTGCGTGAGCAGCACACATAGACCACACTCACCAACATGTGTGGCCCCGCCCACCCTTGATAATCGTGACCACCCTTCGAAACCCAACAGAAGGCTGGCTTCCCCCTGCTTGGTCATCCAACCCAGCCCTCCCTGCCTGCCTGCTTGACCCCCTATGCCAGCCCTCTGTGACATGAGGCACACAGGCGGCACAGTTTTGCAAGATTTTGCTGAATGTAAGACCAGAGCAACCTTGTTGGCTAGACAGGGTGGCTTTGTTCAGGACCTTCTGATGGGCAGCAGCCCATCCTGTGGTCAATGGTAGAAGAGTATCTTCAGCCACTGAACCTCTGCAGTTCACGTCTGTTAACATTGGTGAGGCATGTCAGCAGTCTTCCCAGCACAGCAGCGGCTTGATGAGGCTACGAGTTGGCGACAGGCACACTTGCCCACACGCTTGCCCGCATACTTGCCCATCTTCACTGCCCGTCTGGCATGACATGGAGAGAGGCCCATGGTTTGCATGCATGCGGAAATCTGATTTCGACGGCACATGCAGGTGGTTACAAAGCACCAGGCTCTTCAGTGAAATGCAGTGCTGGTGGTAAGGGATGGTCATTGGTTGAGAGCTCATTTCAGCTGCTATGGGGCCTTGATCACAGCTGGCCAGGGTTACGAGTCATACGCTGCTTCATACGCCGTCTTTCAGGCGGGGCTGCCAGGTGCAGCTGTTCAGCTGCCAGCACTCTCACTGGCAGCGGCCAGCCTTGCACTTCTTGCCGCGAGCGCACAAGTTGCCACTGCAGAGCAAGAGGGCAGGTCGGGCCGAGTGGAGACAGTAAGCATGCTAGCAGCAGATTCAAAATCACGAGCCAGTTCTAACACAGGTACCTGAAGCAGGTGAGGCAGCAAAGGCAAGCCGTGACACTCACCAGCTGCCACAGTTGCGGCTGTCAGTCAGCTTGTTGGTGCAGACATTGCCGTTGCAGATGTCAGGCTTGCTCTTGGGGCAGGAGCAGCCGCCGTTGACACACACCGAACCTGCAGGGCGCAGGCCAGGATGTGAGAGCGCTGCCGGCTCTCAGCCTGCTGGCAACGACAGTGCAAACAGCATCCCGGAGCCAGCTGCATGCAACCCCCCCCCCCACCACCACCACCGGACGCCTTTGCACTCACCGCTGTTGCAACGCTTCCCGCAGTTGCCACTGCGAGGCAGGCAGGCGGGGAGGGTGCAGGCTCGCTCGGCATGCGCCAGCTGGGCTCGGCTGCCCAGCTGTCGGCAGCTGTTGCTGCCTGCTGACCTCTACCTCTGCACCTGGCCAGCACACCCTGGCTCCCTGCCCTCGAGTTGCTGTGCCCCATCACCACTACAACCACCCCCCCTACCCAGCGTTCTGCCAGAGTTCTGCCAGTTGGCACTTACCAGTTGGCGGGGTCTGCCAGGAAGTTGACGCAGCGGCCGGCACAGAGCTTCTGGTTGACCTTGCAGCGGCCGGTGGGGATGCACGCGCCGCCGGCGCAGGCGCCAGAGGGGCACACGCGGCCGCACACGCCGCAGTTCTGCGGGCCGGGTTTGACCAGGGGGGCGCAGGCGGTCGGCTGAGGGGGTGTGGCAGGTGCTGCCGGCGTCGCAGCAGTCTCAGGCGGGGGGTTCCAAGCACATCAGGCTTGCACCAGGCGGCCGCGTGCACTAGGCTAGCCGGACGCTGGCATTGGATGACATTGAAGCCGCTCAGGGTGTATATATAGCACGCCAACGGCCCGGCCCCTGGTGCGCACCCTTCTTCACGCTGACGCACTTGGCCGGGGTGCCGCACTCCTGGGGGCGGCTTGCGGGGCACTTGCAGCCGCCGCCGATGCACTGGAAGGCTGCGGCAGGGTGTGGGCGGCAGCTTGGGGCGTGTGTCTGGGTGTGTGGGTGTGTGGGTGGGGGGAGGGGGCGTGTGTGTGTGTGTGGGTGGGTGGGTGGGGTGGTGTAGTTTGTGAA
>KQ481977.1:298187-318036 GCA_001430745.1 Auxenochlorella pyrenoidosa
GCTCCAGCGCCGCCCTCGCCCCCGGCCTCGCCCCCGGCGGTGCGGTTGCGGGCGGCGCGGGGCTGGGCCAGGATGCGGCGCGCGCCAACCACGCCCGGCACATAATGCAGCACCAACACCTCGTGGTTGACGCCCTCGCCTGCAAGGGTTCACAAGTATATTATTGTTCAAATTTTAATTATTTATTTATCATTCATACAAGGGCACAGGGCGGGGAGGGGAGTGCACCGGGATGTGGGGGCCGCTGCCGGCGCACAGATTCAGGACCAGTTGTCACCAGTTTCTGACCCTCGGTCACTCAGCAACTGGCGCGCTGCGGCGCTACTGGCTTTTACTCCGCGCGCCCAGCAGCCTGCGGGCAATGCTTCGTGTGACCCGCTGCAGCCAAGCAGCCCGCGCCCAGCCCGCCGGGTCTCCCAGCCCACCTGGCATGCCCACGGGTCCGCCCAGGAAGTGCCTCAGCGGCACCAGGCCCCCCGCCGCGGCATCACCGCCGCCCAGGGCACCAGCAGCAGGCACAGCAGCATTTCCAGCCCCCCCTGCCGGCTGGCCGCTGCCTGCCGCGGCCGGCCTGGCAGGCTCAGCAGATCCTGACGTGGCGGCGCCAAGGGTGGCTGGCAGTGCCGGTGGGTGGGCAATGGGCTGGGAGAGCATGACCCCCCGGGCACCGCCCCTGCAAGGGGGAAGTTGCACGTGGCAGGTTGGCAGGCCTGGCGCAGGCTGCCTGGAGCCGTGAGCAATCCATGGCCCCCGCGCCGCGTACTCGCAGGCAGGACGAGCCAGTGGCAGCGGCGCACGCTCCTGCGTGGATGGCTAGTCACTCTCGGCACCCCAGCTGGACCACTCCCCACTACTGCCTGCTGGCTGCCCACGTGGGCGTGCACCTTCCGTGCTGGGTGAGCAGGATGACGCTGCGCCTGAATATGGGGGACCGGTCCAGGCTCTCTGACGCCACCAGCAGCACCCCTGCGGCGCGGCGCAAGGGCGCGGGCCAGGGGCGGGCAAGGTCGATGGGCGCATCCCCGGCGCGGGAGGGCGCATGCGCACCACCCCTAGGCAGCGAAAGTGGCAGGTTGCTGGCCACGTCATGCCGCGCCGCGTGGCAGGCCTTGGCGCTGCGCCTGGCTAGGGGCGCCGGTTGGTGGCAAGCAACAAAGGGCGCCCGCGCGGCATGGCTGCCTGATGGGTCCCCATTCTGCCTTGCCTTCCATAATTCAGGCAATACAGTGTTTGGCAGGGCACACACACACACACAAACACATCAGCAGGAGCAACTCTTGTGATCAACAATTTGGGCATCGTTGACGTGCCCCCACCTGCGCTGATGCCGGGCACCGGGGACCCGTGTCGGATGAGCGCAACGCCCAGCCGGCCGCCGCCGTCCACGCGCACCACCAGGCGCAGGCCGCGGGCGTGCATGCCGGCCTGCGAGGGGCAGGCGCCAGCAGGGCGGTGAGCAGCAGCGGCGCCGGCCCAGCAGCTGTCGGCAGCGCCTGTTGCCGGCACGGGGACAGCAGCGGCGCGCGCCGCAGGGAGCGCAGGTGGCGGCGCTGGCCGCTGCACAGCAGCTCGGCACGGCTGCGGCGTGAGAATCGCCAGGGCACGGTCAGAGCAGGCAGCAGCAGCACAGCATCCCACAAGGCAGGCAGGCAGGCGGGCCTCACAATGATGCTGACTCCCAGCAGCAGCCCCAGGGGCAGCCAGTGCCAGCGGCTGCCGCAGACTAGCAGCACAAGCAGCGTGACGTGCGGCCAGAGGGGGCCTGCGACAGGGTTGGGTGCACGGCGGGCCAGGGGACCGGGGTGGCAGCGGCGTGGGGTCGCCAGGCCGGCACGCTGGCAGCCCACAACGGCAGCCCTCACCATGCATGACGGTAGCACGGCGTGGCACGCAGCTGTGCGGCGTCCCTGCCCTAGCCTAGCAACCGGCCGCAACCTGGCCAACAACCTGCCCCCCCGCCCAGGGGCAGCAGCGGGCGGCCCACACTAGTGCCGCCAGCCTGGCGAGCAGGATGCTCAACTGCCCGTCAACACTGCCCTCGTCGCCACCCAAAGGCTCGGCGCTGGCTAGCCAGAGGCTGGCGCCTGCAGCCGCGCTTGCCAGCCCACAGGCGGTGACATGCGGCAAGGCTGCTGCTACGCAGCCCAGCGTCCCAACCCATGCAGCGCAGCAGGGGCTCACCGCTGGCAGCGGTACCTAGCGCATACGCCACCAGCGCGATGATCAGAGCGCTCGTGAGGCCGCGCAGCGCCTGCGCTGCCACGCCCCCGCCGGCGCGCGCTTTGGGCGGCGGCACCGAGAAGAGCGTGCGGCACACGGAGCAGCGGAACGCGCGCTCTGCGTGTGTGTGTGTGTGTCAAAGCGGGAGGCCAGGGCGTGGGGTCCGGAGGAAAAGAGGCCCTCAATGCAGGCAACGAATGCAATGCGCCGCAGCTGCCTACTAGGAAAGAGTCAATAGGGGCCACAACAGGGTTGTGCGCCACACGCACCGTCCGACATGTCGCGCTTCTGCACGCTCTCCTGCCAGCGGCGCAGGCATTTCAGGTGCACATGCTTCTGGGTGCCTGCGGCGAGACGAAAGCAGGGACAGGGGCGCAGGACTGGGTCGACACAGAGAGCAGCCGGCACGTGCCTGATGTGCCCGAAAATAGTGCGCATGCCAGCATGGATATGGCACTCGTGCTGCAGGACATGCATGCGGGCCACACAAGCGAGGGCGCATGCAAGTGCACGGTGCAGTCTGATGCGAGAACATGGTGCAGTCTGCTGCCAGCGGCTGCAGGCCGCCAGCGCCTGCGGCCGGTCCGCCGGCGCCGCAGCAGCGGAGTTGGGCGATGAGGTGCTCGACACCTTGCTCGGTGCTTCCACCCACCCGTGCACAGGCAGGGACTCAACAGGGCTGCACCGTCCTCCAGGGCCCAGCAAAATCGGCAATGCGGGTTTTCTTGCTCGTCGTCACTGGTGAAGACTTCTGTGAGCTTTCCCCGCCCATCATCGCGCCGAGGGGTGCCGGGTGGGGGCCCCGAAGGCGTCGGGCTCGACATAGCGCCGAGACACCCGACTCCCGTGGTCTGCCAAGGTCCTGACGGCAAGCTTTTGCAAAGATCTGGCCTTAGAATAATGTTATGATCAGAAGGTTTCGCAGGCATCACGCTCTTGGAAAAACCCTGGCCAGCTTGGCGCTGCTATGTGGGGCGGAGTTTGGGGGCGTGGCCCGCCTAATCTGCTACATTCTCATCAGATCATTCATTCTTCAGTAGCCCCCTCCTTTGAGCTACAGCTGTTGGTGTGTGGCGTGCTCTCGGCAAAGAATCCGTCCGACGACTGCTTTTGCGAGGATCTCACATTGGTTTCAGACGCTTCATGAAGGCGGAGGGTTGTCTAGGCTCGACAGCTCTCGGCACGACGCTCGGGTGTGCCGAAGGCCCCTGCGCGCCTCCGCACCCGTCTCAGACAGCCCAAGAACGCAGCGCGGAGGGCGCGGGGCCTTTGCAAGCCCCCAGTGAGTGCTGCTGTCAGTGCCCCGCCGCCTCCTCCACTGCCGCTGCCTGCCGCCAACTGCCTGCTGTTGACTGCCAGTGGTTCGTCAGTACGCAACATGAGCCAAGGCAATGCCCAGATGCCAGTGCTGCTTGCGTTGTACAGTTCCCCTGGCTGAGCACTGGGGCACCGTGCCTGCGTATGCCCGGCCAGGCCTCTCACCCGACGCGCGCACCAAGAACCTGATTGCCGCCATCAACAGCCTCCAGCAGCAGCAGGTGTGCTGCTCGGGATCTGACCCATGGCCAAGAGCATGTCGCCGTGCATCGCCTTGCCTGCAGCAGCCGGGCATGGCCTCCAGCGCCACACTCTGTTCTGTGCCAGCACCGCAGGAGCGAGCCGAGGCAGCGCGCCACGCAGCCGCCGAGGCAGCCGCAGCCGCCGCGGCAGAAGCGGCTGCGCTCAAGGCCGCGCTGCACGCGGCGCTGCGGCGCGCCGCCGAGCTTGATGACGCAGAGCAGGCTGTGCAGGCGGGGCTGGAGGCGCGGCTGCAGGAGCAGGGCGCGCTGGCAGAGCAGCTGAGGTGCGCGAGGGTCTGGTGGGACAGCAGCTGGGCGGGCACTCCCGGCAGGGCCGCTGCCGGCATGGAGTACGGCAGCCTAGCGGCCAGCGCAGCCAGCACAGTGCCTGTGCGTGCTCCCAAGCGCAACTGCGCAGCTCCACTGTCAAGCCACCGAGCTGCACCCGCTCCGCTTGAGCTGCCCCGCAGGCTGCTCAGCAAGCGGCTCGCAAGCTTGCGTGGCGCGGGGCCAAGCTCGCAGGGCAGCAGCGCCGCCGACCCGGCCAGCTCCCCAGCAGAGCTGCAGCACCAGCTGGAGATGCAGCAGAAGCGGGAGGCGTCAGAGGAGCTGCAGCGCAGGCTGCTGGCGCGCGGGCTGGGCCACGGCACGCTGGCCGCGCTGTGCTCCGACGCCGAGCACTCTGCCGTGGCCGGCGGCGCCGCGCCGTCGGCGCAGCACAAGGACGCTGCCGAGGGTGAGCTGGGCGGTGTTGCTGCCTTGCGCTGGCAGTTTGGCAGGGAGGCTGGAACGGTGGTGCAGTTGCAGCAGGCCCAGCACTGCAGAGGCACTAGGCGGGTGCTTGTTGACAGCCAGCATGTTCTCCACGCCTGGCCCGGTGTGCCCTGCCCCCGGTTGCTGCCTGCAGGGCCGCGCAAGGGCAGCTGGATGGGAGGCGGTGGGGGCGGAGGTGGCGGCGGCCTGCTGGGGAACTTCAGCTTCAGGCGGCGAGGCAGCTGAGCCCTGCGCCACGGCTTGCCTTGTAAGCGCACCCTGCTGCTGTTGCCAGGTTTTGAATGTTGTACGTTGCGGCCCTGCTGAGTGACACTAAACCTTGGCCCCACGTTGACTGCGCCTCTCGCTTGCGACGTCCCTCGTGGCTTGATCCCTCTTGTGTTGCAACTTGCCACGGCTTGGAAATAGGCCCTGCCTTTACACTGTCAGGTTCCCAGAAGCTTCATTGTGAAAGCAGCCCACCGGTTCAGAATGCGGGAGTCAATGCTGCAGTATATGTGCAACGGCATAAGGAGAGCAGGGCACAGGGTTGTGCTGAACAGGGCGCACCAGTATTCAACAAGCAGTGCCGGAAGGACAGGACGGGGCGACGGCATTGGTCGACAGTACATTTAGCACGGATTAAAGTGGGGTGGACAGGAGCAGCGCATGCGGGAGGAGTGCAAGGATCGAGGGCAGGGCGGAGGCGCCGCCCCGCGTCAGGAAGATCATGGATGGATTTCATATGTTTGGTGAGAGTCAAGGGCAGAGTGGATGCCCACGAGCACGGCAGTGCTGATGGCTGTGACGCCGCATTCATGCGGCGAGCCCAGCAGGCGCTGCAGCCAGCCCGCATGTCGCCTGTATGTATGCAGTTTGGTGCGCGCCTTTGGCGTGCAGTCGCAAGAAAAAGTCTGTCCCAGCCCAGCCGTCAGCGGCACTGTGCCACAGCCGCGGTGCTGCTGAACTCGCAAGACAGCTGCCAGAAGCAGCGCTGGCTGCTGCGTGTGACCTCGTACACATGCAGGGAGGGCCTGTCTGGTGGGCAGCCCTCCCGCCGCTGCATCAGGGTGATGTGGCACGGCGCCTGCTCCGCAGAGGTGGGCGTCTCGGGCCCCGGCTGCGCCCCCAAGGCCGCAGGCTCAGAGCGGCTGCCCTTCAGGGCTGCCACAGGGTGCAGGGGGCCTGCACCACTGGGGGTGGCTCCGGCCGCAGCGGGGCGACTGCAGGGATGCTGGGACAGCGGCGGCCAGCAGGCATGCTGCTGCTGCTGCGCCGGGCCAGTGCTGTCGGGCTGCAGGTCGAAGCCCATGCCGCTGCTGAGGGCCAGGAGGTCATCAAGGGAGGGCACGTCTGGGAGGCCGCACTGCATGTGAGGACAAGAGGGCATATTGTTTCATGACCTGAGGCGCGCCGACCGAGAGGCGGGCGCCGAGGCTGTTCCAGAGCCCTGCTGGACCATCAGCCAGCCAGGCAGCGCAGGGGCAGGTATGCCCCTGTCCACTTTGGTTCGCCCTGCCAGCCTCCCTTGCAGGCACGGCGCCAGGTTGGCGCGCGGCTGGCTCATTCCAGCAGCTTTGCAGGCCAGCTTGCTGCATGGGTCAGCACTCACCACGGGAGTGTCCATCAGCTGCAGAGCCTGGCACAACAGCAGCGGCTGCGGGGGCTGCGTCGGCGGCAGGGCCTGCCTGGCAGCCCCATGCTGTGCCTGCTGCGGCTGGTCAGAGGGCACCTGCACTTCCAGCTGACCCATCAGCTGGCGCCAGTCAGCCCAGACCGCCGCATCGGAGGCAGCATCACGCTTTGCAGCCTGCTGCTGCGACTGCTGCGGCTCGGAGAGCACTGGATGAGACGGCGGCCGGGAGGGCGGTGCAGCAGGTGCAGCTGCAGCAGCGGGTGCAGGCTCGGCGGCAGCAGCCTCGTCGGCCTCAGCCTGCTCGCTTGCGGATGTGCTCGGAGCCTCATCAGCTGGCGGCAGCGGCTGCGAGCAAGACTGCTGCGGCAGCAGCGCCGGGGGGGCGGGCTCGGCTGCGGGCTGGCACGCGCGCTGTGGGCTGCGGGGCGCTGCAGGCGTCTGCGGCACCGGCAGCGGCAGGGACGGCTCCTCCTTGAAAATGTCCGCTCGGTCCTGCGTGCTGCCATCGCTGGAGGGCGCAGCCTCGCTCCGCGCGCGCTTGGCGGCCGGCACCTGCTGCACGCCTGCCCGGGGCTTGGTCTGTAGCTTTGGCAGCTGGCTGCCCTCCTCGCCCTGCGGCTGGGGCGGCTTCTGCTGCTGCTCCTGGCTCCCCTCCTTTCCCTGCTGCTGCGACGGCTTCTGCTGCTTGCGCGGGCGCACCGGCCCCGCCTCTGCCCCCTTTGCCTGCCGCTTGCGCTTTGCAGTCTTGGGCGCCTTTGCTGTGGCCGCGGCCCGGGGCGCGCCCGCCGCGCCTGTCTCCCCGGCTGCTGCTGCCTTGGCTGGCGCGCCCTTGGGCGCCCCCGCCTTGCCACCAGGGGCCGCCTTGGGCGCCCCTGCCTTGCCGGCGGGGGCCGCCTTGGGCCTGGCTGCCGCCTTGGGGGCGGCCGCCGACGCGGCTGCTGCGCCCGCGTCGCGCAACGCCTGCTGGGCGCGCTGCCGCGCCCGCTTCTTGCGGGCAAGCCTGCAGTCCTGGTGGCGGCGCAGGCTGTCGCGGCAGCTGCGCCGGTCCTCGTCGAATGCGCTCAGCAGGTGCACCTGGCCGCACTGCAGGCCAGAGGGGCAGGGGCAGAAGGAGAGATGGTGGGCGGGGGCCGGCGTGGTGGGCACGCGTCCTGGCTGGCCGGCTGTGAGAGCTGCACAGGGCATGTGGCCACGGCGCCAGCCAGAGGCCAGGCACAGGGCCTGTGGGCCCCAAGGGACTGCTGCCCGGCCCCGCGCGGGGCATGTGCCAGGTGCTGCGCGCTGGGCCCGTTTCACTTGGCGAGGGGTCACATACCGGCCCTAGCGTGGGGGGCGCGGCCTGGCTGGCCCCCCCGGCGCCAGGCGCGGCCCCAACAGGAAGCAACCCTCTGAGGAGCGCTGGGGGCCCCTTGCCCTGGGCTTGCCTGCTGGCAAAACCGGTGGGCTTCCCCGTCAAGCATGAGGCATGGGGTGGCGTAGTGCACGGCGCAGATCCTGCAGGACAGCCGGGCGCCAGCGCATGCATGTCGCTCCATGCGCACATGGGCAGGGCTGGGCGTGTGCAGGGCACGGGGGTGTGGGGCAGAGCTGGTGGGCGGCCCCGAGAATGTGCAGGGCGCAGGCTGCAGCCACAAGCACTGCCGCTGCACCCGCAGGCCTGCCCCTTGCCGACTTGCCTGTACTTTGAGCCATACCCAGCCTTGAGCGGCTCGCAGCAGCCCGGTACGCGGCAGGCACGCTGCTGCTCGCCCCGCAGGGAGGCGCCCTGTGCGGCAGCAGCAGCATCCTGGGCCGGCTGGCGCGGCGAGCTGCAGGGGTCACGTGCGCCGCTGCCGGCGGTGCGGGTGGTGCGGGCGCTGTGCTCAGACCCGCCGGCGGCAGAGTCGGCCATTGCTGGACCCTCCAATGATGGCACTGCACACGGAACAAGCGAAAGGGCGGCGGCCGGGGAGTTTGGGGGAATGCAAGGGGCACACTGGCAATTCAGCGGCACTGCCTGAGGCAGCTGGGCAGCATCTGCAGGGTCGAAAGTGACCCGCCGAGTGCCCCCTGCCTTGCAGCAACGCTGCGGGTCCTGTCCCTCAAATATCGAGCCAGGTCCCCGTGTGGGGGAGTCCCAGAGCTGGAACGGCGGCCGGCTGGTCCGGAACTTCATTGAAGGCGGGGTGGCGGGGATACTGACTACGCTCGGGCCAAGGCGACTGTCGGGGGCCTTCAAGAAGAGCTCCCGACACTACCTGGCAGGACTGATGGGCGAGTGCTGCCCAGGGAGGTGTGCATCGGGGCGGGGCCCGCGGGGCTCACCTACGAGGGCGGTGCGCAGTGCCCCGCTGCACCTGGATCGTCTTTATACTGCTGTACAGAAGCGCAAAGTGAGATTCTGCGCGCGGCAACTGGCGGACTAGCAGCCTCAGCACGCGCCCAGCATGTGCCGCAACAGCCTGGCTGGCTGGCTGAATGAATTGACGGCAGGGGGGCCTCCTCGGGCAGAGATGCATGTGAAAAGGCACCGACCGAGTGCGGCAGTGCAGCACAGGTGCGGGTTCGCCCTTTGCCACCAACAGCCGCCCCTGCACTGCTGTCTGCGACGATGTCTGACAGCGCACCACGGCAGGAAGCTGTGGTGCTACTAGCCATCCCAGCCCTGCAGGCCGGAAATGTCTCTTTCTTTCAACGACAAAATGTATTGAAACGGGCATTTTATTCTTCTTCACGAGCACCACTGTTGCGCTTGTGCTTGGCACAAGAATTATGCACATCATTACGGCGGTTCTGTTTGGGACTCGAGGGGATTTGGGAAAACGAGCAGTGGTGCACAGGGATTGTGTGAGAGAGGATTTGGGTGAAAGCCATCGAGGGGCCTGGCAGTGTCTCATAGCAGGATTCTCGCAGAAGTCAGCACATGTTCAGGCACACGGCCGTCGCAGGAAGGTAGGGAGGGGCTGCAAAGGCTTGCGGCGCGCAACGCTTGCAAGTGGCAGGAAACACAAATTCAGGTCCGCAAATCGCACCCGCACATGAGAAGCCAGCAGGATGTGGACAAAGACGGTGGGGCGCTTTGATCAGGCGAAGGCAGCACTCCTTGAACACGGCACTGGCACAACTGGCACCAATGCCGACACTTGAGGGAGGCTCACAGCAAGAACTGGGACAGCCAGTCTGCAGCTTCAGGGCCGGTCAGGGGGGCACCTGCTGGCAGCGGCACGGCCGACGCGGCTGACAGCGCTGGCAGCGGCGGGAGGGCGCGTTGGCTGGCGAGCGCGCCGCTGCCCAGAAGCTGCTGCTGTGCCTGTTGGGCATGCTGCATTTGGAGGATGCCCACCTCCACCTCTGCCAGGCAAGCCGCTGGAGACGGCCTGGCCGTGCAGGCAGAGGCAGGCAGCTCCGGGGAAGGGAGGGAGGCGGAGGCGGCGCTTCCGCTGGCAGCCAGCGCCTCAGGCAGGTGGTGAGGCGGTGGCGCCTGAACCTCTGGTTGTGCTGCCTCTACCTCCGTGCCCAAACCTGCCATTGGTGCTGCCAGACCGCCTAGGGAGGCGAGGTCCTGCCGGCAAGGGCCGCGCACTGACGGGATGGGCAGCGCCCTGCTGGCGCCCAGCGTTGCGGCATGTGCGCCAAAAGGGGGCCTCTGCCGGTGGCCAAGCTGATGGTTTAGGTGCTCCAGCTCACGCTCACTTGGCACGTAGTCGGACTGCGTCAAAGGGTGGTGGTGGTGGGTGCGAGGTGGGGTTGGGGTTGAGGGGGGTGGGCGGAGGGGCCTGAAGCTTGTAAAAGAGCAGCCTGCTGCGCACGCTTTGCCGAAGACAGGTGCTGCAAACTGCATGCACGGCTCTCCACCACTTTTAGACCACACAGTCCTAAGAAGGCGGCGGGTTTGGGAAGGTGGCTCTGCGAAGCGAGGTCGGCCAGGGGCCAGCTCCACACCCTCTGCGAGCAGGGCTGTGGCCATGCAGCGACAGGCAGGTCTCACTGTGGGCATGTCCAGCTGCAGCAGCTCCATTGCCTGCTGCACCATCTCTCGGTGCGGCGCCGGCGCCGTCTCAACAGACCCGCCTCTGGAGAAGGTTGTGGCAGACCACAGCATCGCATGCTGGAGGACGGATGCTTCCTGCCAGCAGCGGGCGCCCAGGTGCAGAGATGCGGATGCAGTGCGACGTGGCGGCAGCACGCCGTCTGCCTGCGGCTGCCGCTCATGCTGCATGTCGGCTGCCTGCCACTGCAGCACTGACTGCTGGAGCTGCAGCAACTGGTGCTGAAGCTGTGCTTGCAGGGGCAGCGGTCCGCTGCCTCGGGCTGCTGACACGGCTGCCAGGCTGGCTGGTGGCAGCGGCGCACCCGGTGCACTCACGGGAGGGTGCACCCACGGCGGCATGGCAGCCGCCTGCTGCTGCTGCTGCTGCTGCTGCTGCTGCTGCTCACACTCCAGGGCGCCTGCGGTTGACGAGCTTGCATGGGCCGACAGCGCAGCACCCGCGATAACGTCCTGGCTGCCGGGGTGCAGCATATGCCGCGGAGAAGGCAGGAGCTCTGCCGAGCCGACAGCCCGCAGCAGGTGCGGCCCCGCCTGCTGCCGCCGCTCCCGCTGCTGGGCCTGCAGGCTCTGTGGCCCAGCCTGCGCCTCCAGCCGCGGTCCATGCTGCACGTGCTGCTCATGCGCCGCCAGCTGGCCTTCGGGCTGCTGCTCCTCCGGCGCGGGCTGCGCGCGGCGCTGGCGCTGGGAGCTGCGCTGGCCCTGCCCGCTGTGCCGGCTCTGCGAGCGGCGCTTGCGCAGCGTGCGCGCCTGCTGGTGCCTCTCCAGGCTGGCTCGGCAGCTGCGCCGGTCGGTGTCAAACTCCTCCACTGCATGGCTGCAGGGGTGTGGTGTGGTGGTGGTGGTGGTGGTGGGGGGGGGGGCAGAAGTGAAGGAGTGGACAGGCCGCGCTGCAGGCAGTGCAGAGCCAGGCTGAAGGGTCTTTGGCTGCCGGCTGCATGGGCGATTGAAACGGGCCTTTGATGAAGACAGACCCAACAGCAGCCCTCCCGTGGGCTGACAGCAGGAGCCTAACAATTTAACCAACTCACATCCTGGAGCACTGCTGGCAGAAGCGGCAGCGGTCCGCGCCAACCGTGATGATGGGGGCAGCATAGTGCGTCGCGCTGCAGCAGGAGTGGGCGGTAGCAGGGCCAGGTCTCATGCAGTCCGGCTCGCAGGCTCTTCAGCTGTGCAGCGTGCGTGCCCATAGCGCAATGAACCCGAGTTGGGGGTATCCAGCAGCCAGCTGAGACGGCAGAGGTGCATGCTCGTTGCAGATAGGATCCCCATCCGCCCCTCACCAGATGCGGTACTTTTGGTTGTACCCGGGAGCCAGCTCTGCCGTGCAGCCCGGCACGCGGCACGTGCGCTCCTGCCCTGCAGCGCCGCCGGATGGCTGCCTGGCAGGCCCGCCCGCTGGCTTGCGCGGAGTGCGCTGGCGCTTGAGCTCCCGCGGCTCCTCATCCACCGTCCTGTCGCTGAAGCTGCTGCCGCTGTTTGAGAGGGTGGGTGCTTGGGTGGCCGGTGGGCCCGTCATGAGGGTGCCAGCTGCAGGCAGGGGGAGGGCGGACGCCCGGGCACATGTGATCTCTAGAATGTTCAACCAAGAAAAAAAACTTCTCTGAGATGTAGGCTTGTCTCTGCCAGGCGCTTTATTTAGAAAGGTAAAAATTCCCCAGCACTGGGGAGGAGCATGGCTCGGGGCAAATGGCCGCTGCCGGAGCGGCGCAGGGCCAGGCGGTGCCAGTGGGCAGGTGGGAGTGCAGCAGCTGCAGCACTGCTGTCGCGCTGCACACCAAGGTGCGTCTATTGCGAGCAATGTAATCTCCCTGCTTGCCTCGACTGGACCTGTCTAGCGTACGGTGGAACTGTCTGCTCCCTGTGACGAGCTCCTGTCAGGCTTGCATCCTCTAAAAACGCTGGGAAAGATTTGCTGAAAATAATGCTGGCTTCAGATGTCGAGACAAGGTGGGCTTCTTGTTATTCGAGGCCCCCGCGGCCCGCGCGCCCAGCATGGCCAGCATGTTTTTTGCAGGGCGCGGCCCGTGCGCTGACGCTTCCCGTAACCCAGGCACGAAGTTTCATGCCTGATACCCCACCCGCCTGAGCCTCTCACGGCAGCAAGGCAGTGCTCACTCAAGGAGAGTGCGCAAACGCCCGGCCTCCTGGTGGGAGCCCATAGAGCTGCGATGGTGGGCGAGATCCTGCATCGCAGGATTGTCCATAGTCACAGACCCGTGTCGTCACAGCGCCGCCGCTACTCTGCTGCGGCGCACTGCTACAGCTGCATCTGACCCTTCGCGGCATCACCCCTCGCAACCTTGGCAATGCCTGATTCATGGCGGCATCCAAATTCCCAGAGGCCTTATGCAGGAAGGGGCAGATGCCATTGGCCTGCTGCCCGCTGCATTCCCCTGCTGGCACACACACTCCTCCAACGCGGGTGCTGGACAATGCATGTGGAGCCCCGCACCCTCCACATCCACATGACTCAGGCCCTGCATGTGTGGCAGCGCTGCCTCGCGTGTGTGTCAGACGCCTGGTCACAAGTTTTGGAGAGGTGCATTCCGACAGGGGCAGCCCTGCTGAGCAGAGTGAGGCCACAGGGCGCCGGGGCGGCAGCGCTGGGTACGTGGCAGAGGGAAGAGGAGGTGGTCGCACCCGACAGGTGCTGGCTTGAACCTTCACACAGGCCAGCATGTTCGGCAGGACTGGGCAGCCGCCGCCTCGCCATGCGCTGCACGCGTCCTCGCCGCACGCCCAGCTCCCTCACTCCACGTACAGCCCGTGCTTCCTGTGCCAGTCCTCGATGGAGAGCTCTGGGTATTCGTCGTACGTCTCATCCTTGGGCCCCACCTGCAGCACATGAGGGGGGCACACCAGCAGGGCCGAGCATTGCCCGTGCGGGCCAGACGGGCGTGTGAACTGACGGGCAACGCAGCCACAGCATCCGGCGCACATGAAGCCGGCTCAAGAGCAGGCTTGCTGAGCCTTCAAGCTGGCGAGTTCTGTCCGCCTTCCCAGAGAGTGGCAGCAGGGCGCACTGACAGCTGGACAAAATGGCTGAGCTGCCCAAGTGCCACAGCATGGCCGCTGTGCATGCCATACGCCTCTGCCATCCAGCCTGGCTGCCAGCTACGGTGCACAGCTATGCCATCACGCTCATGGCCACCTGCTGCCTGCTCCGAGGGTCAATCTCCACAGCAGCGCCTTTCCACCCCAAGGATGCAAGACACGTCACCTCTCCAAACCAAGATCCGCTTGTTTGCCCCACCTGCGGCTCCACCCAGCTGGCCTTGCTGCCAAGCATGAGGTGCACGCTGTGCGGTGGCTTGGGCAGCTCGCTGTCAATCGCGCCTGCAGGCATCAGGAAGCAGTGGGCAGGCGTGCCTGTGCAGCGCGCACAGCAGGCCGCAGACAGCCAGACGGGTGGCAGAGCTTGTCAAGCGCATGTCAGAAACCACACCTGACAAGCAAGCGCTGCTTGCCCGTGCTTCCCGGCTCTCCCCACAGCTGAGACCCAAATCAAAGGTGGCACTCCCCCACACTTGCAAAGGGGTAGATCCACTGCGGCCAGGAGGGGTCCTGCGCCCACAGGTAGCAGCCGCACTCCTTGCAAAAGAAGCGTGCGTTGGTTGAGGGCTGCAGATGGAACCAGGGAGGACATGGAGGTGTCACACGGTGTAGGCAGCAGTGCACCGACAGAAGGCAGGCAGGCACTGAGCAGCCCTTCTCTTGGAAGCGAGCGGCGGCGGTCAGGAAGCCACGCAAAGGTAGGTGGCACAGCTCCGCCCCTCCTCTGCTGCACGCAATGGGAGTGCAGGCTGTATTTGCTGCACACGCCGCCGCTGGAGGATCGAGCGGCGGCCCCACCTGCAGTGCCCCGCCGCTCTCCCCCGGCAGCATCACACGGTATGTCTGCAGGTTGCTCCGGCCATCAACCTGCCCGGTGGACGAGCTAACGCATCCTTTATTGCAGCCTGGATGACACAGCGCAGGCAGCACCGAACGCCCGCTCAACTCCTCTGCCGCGGCGGCTGCCCCTGGTCCCCAGGACCGCTCCTCCTCACCTTGAGGCTGTCTGCCAGGGCGCAGAGGTTGATGGAGTAGCCGGAGCCCCCCACTTTGCGGCAGATGGAGCAGTAGCATCGCTGGTAGGGCACTGGTGTGTGTGAGCGGCAGGAGAAGCGCGCAGCCCCGCAGCGGCAGCTGCCGTGGAGCTCCATGGCTGCAGACTTTGGTGCTGCGAAGGCCTGGTTGCAGCAGGTTCACCAGCAACCGGCTAGGTTGCTGTCATCAGAGCACGCACAGCAGCGGCAAGGCGGTTTGCCTCACTGCATGAGCCTGCTTCATAGGGTTCCAGCAAGGGCCTGCTTCTGAACTCTCTTCTGCAAGTGTCGCTGGAGAGCTATTGGCCTATCAATACAATGCTGCTCTTTGCCCGCATGGTCTGCAGAAGGCGCTGGGCACAGTGTCTGCTGAGGGCGACACTGGTTGTTGCACACAGCAGCGGTCGCCTGCCAGCCGCGACGCCGCCAGCCCTCGGCCTGTTATGGACAACAGCATCATGCTTGTGCGCCGGCATGGCAGCTGGCGCCAAGATCGCACATTGCACCTTGTGGCCGCGATGCTGCTGCGGGTCAGGCAGCCCGAGGCAGCGTGTGCTGCCAGTGCCACGCGTGCGGCGGTGCGGCGCATTGCAGCTGGGCACTTAGCTTGCATGCAGGGAGTTGCTGCCCAGCTCATCGCCGTGATGAGAAACCTCCCAGTTCTTTGTCTGATTATCGGGATCTGCTGTGCACATCATAATTGATCTGATCACAACTGGGGGAAGGCAATAGTGCGGCAAGCGGCGGTCGTGAGGTGCCTGCAGCACTGCCAACTCTGCAACCAAGGCCCGACCCCGGGAATTGCGCTTTGTTGAACTTGCCCATTGGCTGCAGATCATCCAGGAATCAACAGATCCAAGTGAAACCTCGCCCTTGGGCGCAGTGCCTCCTTGGGTGCAACATCCGCCCATTCCGCGATCGGCCGGGACCCACTTCCCCAATTTGCAGGATCGGCATGATGACGTTGACAAGAGGGGCCGGGACAGCTTGGGGAATGCGCCTGCTGCGTGCTGTGGCCGAGTCAGTGGCACCAAAGGCAGGGCCCTCCATTGCTGCAGCACCAATTTCAGGCCCATCCACGGTTGCTGCCCGTGTCTGGACACAGGAGGAGGCCCGCCTTAGCCCCTGCAAGCACCTGCACGCCCAACCGCCAGCCACTCCAGCGCAGCTCGGCTCTGTGGGGGACCAGCAAGCGGGCAGGCGATCATGTGCGGTGAGTGGGGCCCCAGGGCAAGGCGGGGGCGTTCAGGGCCACAGCAGCTGGCGCAGTGCGGCCCAGGGGGAGGAAGCAGGGCCGGCGGTTGGGCGGCGAACAGAGGCCCGCTGGCTGCGGCAGGCAGCCTGGAACTTCCTCAGGAGCAAGGCAGAGTGCGGCATGCAACGCGGCAGGTCGGCTGCTGGAGGGGCCGGCGCTGCTGGCCCCCGCCGCCGCCGGCAGTGCTCGCCCGAGGCTCTGCCCCCACCCCACCCCCGTCCCTCCTGCTGGATTGCCTTTGCAGGTATCTTTGGCTTCTACTTCTACGATGTGAGTATCAGGCCGTCCAGGGGGCGCAGGGGTTTTGGGGGTGTGGGCGGGACGGTGGGCAGTGGGTGCTGGTGCCCAACCACCTGCCGGCAAGACATGTCCCAGATCGCGTCACGCGCGCGGGCAAAAACATGCCCCGGCCCCAGCCTGACCTCCCCCCCCGTCTCTCTGGCCCCCTGCAGGTGCGGCACAGCCACCAGGAGATCCTGAACACCCTCTTCGAGGGCCTGCGCCGCCTCGAGTACCGCGGCTACGACTCTGCGGGCGTGTCGGTCGACTGGCCGGTGCAGGCGGAGGGCGAGCCCGCCCCCACGGCCAAGCCCGTGGTGATCAAGGCCAAGGGCAAGGTGGACGACCTGGTCAAGCTGGTGTCTGAGGAGGTCAAGACCTTCACCTTCGACCCCAAGGCCGTGGTCAAGGCGCATGCCGGCATCGCGCACACCCGCTGGGCCACCCACGGCCCGCCCTGCGCCCGCAACTCCCACCCCCATGTCTCCTCCCCCAACCACGAGTTCGTGGTGGTGCACAACGGCACCATCACCAACTTCCGTGCGCTCAAGGAGTTCCTGGTGAGGAGGCACGCGGGGCGCTGTCACCAACGGCACAGCCACATGCCTGCCCACCACCTCGCTGGCCCTTCTCGGCTGTGCTCTGGACTGTGCTTTGGACTGCCGGGCCAGGTGCAGGAAGAAGCGCAGGCGCGCACACCTTGCTCCCTGCCCCCTCCTCCCTGCCTGCCTGCAGATGAAGGAGGGCGAGACCTTTGAGTCGGAGACCGACACCGAGGTCATCCCCAAGCTGTGCAAGTTCCTGTACAGGTGGGCATGGGGCTTGCTGCTGTAAGGAGAAGGCCCAAGGTGGAGATTTGTGCTGCCAGAACCCTGCTGCATTCCTCTGCCCCCTGGCTGGCGGCGAGCGGTCTCCCACCTCCCCTGGCCCCTAACGCCACGTGCCGTTCCCCCTGCCCTCCTGTGCAGCCGCCTGCCGGAGCCCATCCCCTTCCCGCAGCTGGTGTGCGAGGTGGTGAAGCAGCTGGAGGGCGCGTACGCGCTGCTGTTCAAGTCGTCTGTCTACCCGGGCGAGCTGGTTGCCTGCCGTCGCGGCTCCCCCCTCATCCTGGGCATGAAGTACGGCATCCAGGTGGGCCCAGAGCCGGGCGCGCGCAGGGGGGATTGAGACGCCCCAGCAAGCCCTGCATGGCGTGCATGAGCCACCTTGCGTCATTGGCCTCACCCCACGTGCCTAAGCTCTCTGCCGTGCAGGCCGCCGCCACCCCGCGCACCCCCCAGAGCCCCAACACTCCCCTGACGCCCAAGCTCACCGGCACCTCCACCCACGGTCCCCAGGCAAGGCAGCTCAGTGGCTACCCGCTGAGAAAGAGCAGTATTGCAAGCGCTGCTGGCCGGCTGCCCGCCGTCAGCCTGCTGGATCCAGCGCTTGCTCTCACCTGCTGCTGTTGGCCTCGCCCCTCTTGCCGCAGTTCTTTGACAACGCGGCCCCCGGCGCGCCCAACCAGCCCTACGGGCTGGAGCTATTCCTGGCCTCCGAGGCTTCTGCCGTGGTGGAGCACACCAAGCAGTGAGTGGCCCCTGAATCGGTGCCAGCTGTCGACCGCTGCCTGTGCACCCGATGCTGCGAGCGGCGCGTGCCTCCTGGTCTCCAGCCCTCCCCTGGTGCGTTCAGCCCTCCCCAACCTCCCCCTGGCGCCCCCCCCACCCCCACCCCCACCCCCGCCTGCAGGGTCATCTACCTGGAGGACAACGACATCGTGCACATGAAGGGCGGCGAGTACACCGTGTTCAACTGGAGCGACGTGGACTCCCCCTCGGTGGAGGTCCGCCGCACCATCCAGACGCTGACCATGGAGGTGTCGCAGATCATGAAGGTGGGGCCCGGTGCAGCGTGGGCGGCCACACGGTCGGATCTCAGGGGCAGAGGTGCCTGCCTGCCTTCCTGCCTGCCTCCTGCCACAAACCCGCCAGTTCTGGGCTCATGGCTGCACCCCCTCGTGTGCCCCCACCCCCCTGCAGGGCGGCTACACCCACTTCATGGAGAAGGAGATCTTTGAGCAGCCCGAGACCATCGCGCAGACGATGCAGGGCCGCGTGAAGATCACCCCGCTCTCCCCCATGAAGTACGCGGTGCCCGGCATCGACCCGTACCTCATGCCCCGCGTGCGCATGGGCGGCCTGGTGGACCACGTGTCGGTGAGCCGCGCGGCAGCGGGCAGGGAGAGGGGCTGCACAGCGTGCAGCAGTGGGCAGATGCAAGCCCTGGTGACTGTGCGGCGCAGTTTGCTGGCATGCTGTGGAAGCGAAGGAGAGCCCTCACGTGCTGAACGCTGTCGCGGCTGTTTCCCCCCTGCAGACCATCCGCCGCTCGCGCCGCCTGATGTTCATCGCCTGCGGCACCAGCTACCACGCAGCCATGGCGTGCCGCCAGACCGTGGAGGAGCTGACCGAGATCCCGGTGGTGCTGGAGCTGGCGTCCGACCTGCTGGACCGCCGCTGCCCCATCTTCCGCGACGACACCTGCGTGTTTGTCTCCCAGGTGGGCCAGCCGCCCGCCTTCCTGCCTGGGGATGCGTCAGTGGGTGATGAGCGCAGCCCAGCCTAAGTTGGTGCAGCCCACTCGCAGTGCCCTGTCCAGCATGCTGTTGGAAACGCTGCGCGGAACCCCTCTCTGGCCTGCAGTCTGGTGAGACTGCCGACACCTTCCGGGCGCTTGAGTATGCCAAGGCCTGCGGCGCCCTGTGTGTGGGCGTGACCAACACCGTGGGCTCTGCGATCGCGCGCAACACCCACTGCGGCATCCACATCAACGCGGGTGGGTGCCCTGCACCTGCCCGACTGTGCACACGCGTGGCCCGGCTATGCTGCGCCCGCTGCTGACTGCCCGCCAGCCAGCCTGTACTGCACCTGGCTGAGGACCCTGCTGACCCTCCAGTCTGCTGCATCCTGGTCCCCTGCAGGCGCGGAGATTGGCGTGGCCTCCACCAAGGCCTACACCTCCCAGATTGTGGCCATCACCATGATGGCCCTGGTGCTGAGCGAGGACGCCATCTCCAAGCGCCAGCGCCGCGACGAAATCATCGACTCGCTGTGCAACCTGCCCGGTGGGTGCCGGCGATGCCATGGCCGGGTCCAGGCTTTACCTGCCTGGTGCTGTGCTTGCCAGCCGAGTTGAAGCCTGAACCCATGCACGCTGGCCTGGCACCGCCCTTCTGCAGACCTTGTGCGCCGCACGCTGAAGCTGAACGACCAGATCAAGCAGCTGGCGGCAGACCTGAAGGACGAGCAGTCCTGCCTCATGTTTGGCCGCGGCCGCAACTACGCCACCGCCATGGAGGCTGCGCTCAAGGTGGGAATGCCGGCAGGCTGTAGCAGGGCGAAGCCGTCGATTGCCACACACAGGGGGCACACGCACAGCCAGGCCTGGCTTGGTTGGTGCTAGCCCTCTTCTGGCATGTGTGCATAACTTGTCTGTGCTGCCTGCCTGCCTCCCCGCCGCAGGTGAAGGAGGTGTCGTACATGCACTCTGAGGGCATCAACGCCGGCGAGATGAAGCACGGCCCGCTGGCGCTGGTGGACGACAAGCTGCCCATCGTGGTGGTGTCCACCATGGACACGATGCACTCCAAGATGGCGGGCGTCATCCAGCAGGTGGGCAGCTGGGGAGCGCTTCGGCGTGCACGCAATGGCCGCCTGATTTCGAACATGCAGTGGGCGGCGGCTTGTCCTTGCTCGCTTGGGGGTCGCAACTGCTCATGCCCCGCCCCCCACATGGGCCCCTCCCCGCAGCTCATGGCACGCAATGGCCGCCTGATTGTGATTGCCAACGAGGAGGACGACGAGATGGTGGACATCGTCAACGGCAAGTACCCCATCGTGCAGGTGAGCGCAGGGGGCAGGGGGCGGGGCCGCCAAGGCAGCGGCAGGCGAGGGAGGGTTTTGCTGGAAACACTGTGCCGCTGCGGGGGCGCTCGCTGCCCGGCCCGACCGCCCCCCCGCCCCCACCCCCCCCCCCCTCTTGCCCCCG
>KQ481977.1:335214-349462 GCA_001430745.1 Auxenochlorella pyrenoidosa
CCCGCCCCCGGGACCGCCATGCCAGGCGGCACAGCAGGGGCTGCAGCTGCTGCTGCCGCCGCTGCTGCAGGCGCTGCTGGGGCGGGCGCGGCAGGGGCAGCAGGGGCCGACGACGAGGAGCCAGCAGAGCCGGGGCGGCTGGCCGGCGCGGCGCTGCCGGCGCCGGCGCCGCCAGTCAGCTGGCCCATCACTTCTCGCAGCAGCGCCTTTGTCTGGCGCATCTGGCCACGGATCTGCACAGCCGGGGGGGGGAGGGGGGGGCAGGCGGGTTGTTGCCCGGGGCAATCGAGGAGGCTGCAGCTCTGTGTCGATGGTTGCACCCACCAAGCTGCGACTGCCGGGGAGGCAGCAGAGCCGGCAAGGCGGCCAGACCTTCACAAAGGCCTCATGATCAAGCCGGCACGGGCACCGCAGTGGGCTGCAGCTGTCGCAGCGCCCCAGGGGGCGGCGCTCTGCAACCCCATCGACCCCAGCGCTGCCCCACTGTCGGCCTCAGGGCCGGCCCACCTGCTGCTCCTCTTCAGGCGTGGCATTGGGGTTCTCCTTGGCCTTGGAGAGCCAGGTGGTGCCCTGCTGGATGACCTGCTGCAGCTGGCTCACATCCCGGCTGGCCTCTGCAGCCTGGATGATGGACAGCACCTGCAGGCAGGCAGGCAGGCGGGGGGGGGGGGGGGGGGGGCGCGAGCAGGTGGTGACGCACAAGTGTCGTGTGTCGTGTGTGTGTGTCGTATGCAGGCAGGGGGGCACCGCGAGCAGTGAGTAGCGTATGGGGCACCAGGCTGCACTCGTGTGCAGCAGTCTTAGTGCCTGCAGGCTGGCTCGTCGCCGCACCGCCCGCCCACCTGCTTGGCAGCCATGGTGGGCCCGATGCTGGTCTTCTGGCTCTGCTGACGCTGCACCACCAGGCGTGTGGGCGCGCTGGCCGCTGCCGCTGCCGCCGCCGCCGCCGCCGCAGCTGCCTCGGAAGTGGAGGCTGCAGGGGTGGAGGCTGAGGGGGGACGCGCCGCCTGCGCGGCCTGCGCTGGTGTGTCTGCGGCAGGCGAGGGCGCGACAGAGCTGGCTGCCGCGGCTGCGGCATCGGGAGAGGCCGGGGCGGCGGGGGCAGCTGCAGCCAGCGGGGCCTCCTGAACCAGGGGGCTGACTGCACGAGAGGTGGCCGCGCTGCTGCTGGCGCTGCTGCCGGCGCCGGCAGCGGAGGCGTCCCCGCTGGGCGCAGCCGCGGCCTGGAGCGCCTGCGCCTGCTGCGCCTGCTGCTGCCTCAGCTTCTTCTGCTGCTTCTTGCTCAGCTGCTGCGGCGGCGCCGCCGGGCTGCCAGGCTGCTCGGCATCCAGCAGCACGGCAAAGGGTGTGGCTATGGGCGGCGCCGCCGCATCAGGCGGCCCCTCTTCATCCAGAGAGCTTCGTGGGGTTGGCTCGGCAGCAGCCGGCGCCTCTGCCTCCGCTGGCGCCGAGGCCGAGGGGCCCGCCTCGTCAGGTGCCACTGCTGCTTCTGCACAAGAGTGGGCAGGAGCCAGGGCAAGGGGCACACGCGGTCAGGGGCCTCGCTGGCAGCAACCCTGCTCTCGTGTGCGCAAAGCTCCTAGTGTTGGGGGCCCGGCACAAGAGCGCGCAGCAGTGCAGGCTTCCTACACAGGTGCGCTCCTCCATGCCGCACCGCAACACTGCTGGCGAGAAGGGAGAGCCAGCCCAGCAGTGTTTGCCTCGCCACCACGCCTGCCCGGCCCGGCGAAGCAACACTGCTGGGCTGGCTCTCCCTGCACTTGCCAGTTCTGCCCTGCGCACCTGTCGCCGCCTTCTCCGCCGCCTTCTTCGCCTTCTGCCGCTCCTTTTTGGCCTTCCTCTTCTCCGCCTCGCGCCGCTTCTTGTCTGCCTCGCTCGTCTCCTCTGCACGCGCGGCACAGTGTTGTGCAGTGGGGTTATGGCAAAGCCATGCCATACCTCAACACACAGGAGGCAAGGCGCAGCAGCACCCACCTGAACCGCTGGTGCATGGCGCGTGGGCAGCAGAAGCAGCAGCTTGCAAGGCCATCGCAACTTTCGCAGCATCCATGCGTGGGTCTGCAGCACCCAACAGCCTGCCGCGCGGCCCGCCAGATGCGCCGAGCCCCCTCTTGTCCCCTCTTGGGTCGGCTGTCGGTCGCTCGTCCACACCGCCTGGTCCCCCGCTGCAGCAGCAGGCGCTGCCGCGTGTTACGCTCGCCCACCTTCAAGCAGCTCCTGCAGCGCCCTCTGCCTGGCCTCCTCCTCGGCGCGCAGCCGCTCCTCCCGCCTGCGCTGCTCCTCCCTCAACTCCTGCTCTCGCACCAGGCAGGCAGAGTGGAAGCGCGCGCAGGCAGGAGGATCAGCAGGTATGCCGCACTGCCAGCAGAGCCCAAGCAGGCCAGAGAGTGCTGCAGGCAGCACCACGTCAGCAACACGTGCTTAGCCCCCTGGGACAGCTGGCTCACCTGCTCCTGCCTCTCAGCCTCCTTTCGCTTCTGCTCTAATTCTGCCTCAGACAGCTGCCGCTGCGGCGGTTCTGCCGGTGCTGCCTTGCCGGTGCTCGCGGGCAGCTCTGCATGCAACACAGCGGAGGCACGGCTGAGCAGGCCTGCTAGGCAGCAGGGCGCGGATGCAGAGGGCAGACACGTGTGGATGTTCCCAGGCAGCACGCTGGCAGCAGCGGCACAGCGCAAGACCGGGAGGCTCAGTGGGCGACGAGCTGCAGACCGGACGTGGGCTGGGTGGCCATGCCGCAGGGCCCGCACCCAAACAGACGGCGCTGCTCCAAATCAGCACAATGCTCGACGACCTCAATGACGCTGCCCCAGCCGTATCTGAGCTCCCCACCGCCTCACCGTCGTCATCTTCATCGCCCTCTTCAGTGTCGCTATTAGCCAGCGGCGGCGGGCCATCCTCATCATCGGTCCCATCCGCAGGCTGAGCAGCTGGTGCGGGGGCCTCTGCCGCGGCAGGCGTGGTCGCGGGTGCTGCAGGTGCCGCTGGCTGCCCACCCTTATCGGCACCAGGCGCCACAGCATGCTGGGCGGGCGCTGGCTGATCATCCTCATTCTCTGCAGCCGGGCGACGGGCGCATGGAAACTTGAGCACTAGAAGGCAGGCAGGCGGCGCAGCGCGGCGCCCCTGCAATGCTTCCGTTCACCTTCCTGCTGAGCTGGGCAGCGGCCGAAGCGGGCATAGGGACGGGTGAGGCAGGCGCCCCGAAGCTTGCTTGCTGCATACACGTGTCCATGAGCCAGCGCAGGTGAGCTGGACGCGGCAGTGCGACATGGGGCAGCATGGCGGCAGCCAGTGGCAACCAATGGCAGCCAGTGGCGGAAGAGGCGCCAAGGCAGCTCGCCTAGTAGTGGAGGCGGCGGCTCGTCGTCAGAGGAGGCATCGTCGCCTGGCACTGCCGCCGCTGCTGGCGCCGCAGAAGGCGCCGCTGCTGCCACCGCCGTTGTATTGCTTGCCACTGCTGGGCTGCCCCTTGGCTCTGCCTCCTTGCCCTCGTCTGCACAGCAAGGAACGCGGCAGCGCGAGCTACAGTGCAGCGAGCCTGCAAAGACTGCATGCGCTGTTCATCAACCAAGTTGCAGGCAGCAGCGGCCATGGGCAGCGGGTGCTGCAGCAAGCACGGCAGGCAATGCATGCCCTGGCGCCGCCCCCAGGTGCAGCACCTTCGCTGTCGGTAACAAGCGAGGGCGGCGGGTCTTCTGAGTCGCTGGCATCGCCGCCGGCGCCGTTGCCCACGAGCGCGTCCGGCGCTGCTGCCTGCTCGCCCGTGCTCTCCTCTATGCTCGGCCCCTGCTCTTCCTCGCCATCACTCCCTTCCTCAAGCGGCGGCGGCGCATCGCTGTCGGCATCGCTGCCGGCGACGGGGTGCCCCCGCAGGCCATCAGCATCTGCAGACACAGGCAGGCATACAGGCAACTGATGAGGGATGGGCAGTCGTGGCCAGGCTGGCCGCTCGATTCTGTCGGGGCACAGGTTGAGGCGGGGAAACCAGCGGTTGTGCAGGCTGGCATCAAAAGGTGTTGGTGCGCACACAGCGATACCGCCCAGGCTGCCTTACCTTTGTTTACGGCATCAGAAGGGCCGGGCATGTCGGCTGCAGGCAAGCTGCTGCGCTGCCGGCTGCTGCCACCCAGGCCCGCCACTGCTGCAGCTGCCGGCTTGGCAGTGCTGCCCTTGGCAGGCCCACCACCAATCATGCGCTGTGCCATCTCGGCAGTGATGCCAGATAGCTGCTGCGAGACTTCGGCCGTGGCAGAGCTGGCGGCGGCGGCAGGAGCTTTCTCGCCCCCCTCATCTGGGAGCCCGCGGAAAACAAATTGTCTGTCATCTTTGTCCGAGTTTGCCGTTGTCGCTGCTGTCGGGTGGGCGTCTGTGCAGGAGGCCGAGAGTTTGGGCAGGCCTAGGCAGGGGCTCGCGGCCTTCCAGGGACTGAATGCATTGTTGGAATCGGTACAGCAGCACAAGTAGTCGAAACCAGCCCAACGGCGAGCTTACCACCACCCTTGGCAACTGTGCCTGCGCTTTCGAGTGCAGCCATCGTCCGGCAGCTAATCTAGTGCCTCCCAAATGGCGGCGAGCACGATGGGAAGGGCTGCGGCGCCTGGCACTAGGTCGAAACGAACCTGGGGCCTCCGCTTTGCGTGTGCATGCCCCCCTTAACCCGATCGGGAGTGAGCAATGCGAATTGGCAAGGTCAGCAATGCAACATGGCTGCTCCTGCTGAGATCCAGCCTGTCCCGATGTGCCGGGGTGCAAGACCCTGCAATTTCTGAGCCCACTCGCGTCTTCCAATTTCGCGACCAACCCGCCTGCATCGAACAGCCCTTTGCTAGCCCTCGGTCGAGTTTGACCTTCGGCTTCCGCCACTAACGCGGCTCCGGAACGCCTCCTGCCTTGCCAGAACGTTGGAAAGGCGGACGTGCACCCAGAGAGACATCGCTGAGGCCGGACGCGACACCAAGCCCAAAGCCGCGCCGGCGCCGGCGCCCGCCACTGCAGCGCACAGCCGGCATGCAGCGCTATCGTGTCACCAAGCAGCTGGGCGACGGCACCTACGGCAGCGTGTTCAAGGCGCAGAACAGACAGACGGGCGAGGTGGTGGCCATCAAGAAGATGAAGCGCAAGTTTTACAGCTGGGACGAGTGCCTGGCGCTGCGCGAGGTGCGGCTGCTGTGATTGTTGAGGAATGGGGGAGGGGGATTGACGTTCGTGGGACAGCGCCAGCACCCATGTGTGCAGTGCTAGAGGTGATACATGGTGTCTGCTCATGCCTCTTGGTTCCATTACACTCCCTAGCATTCTCGCCGCTGCAGGTGCGCAGCCTGCGCAAGCTGCACCACCCCTGCATCGTGCAGCTGAAGGAGGTGATCCGCGAGAATGACGAGCTGTTCTTCGTGTTCGAGTACATGGTGAGAGTGGGCGGGGCTGGGTGGAATAAAACCCGCTCTGATGGGCCCCGCTCTGCCCACAGCAGCGGTGCTCGCCGCCTGGCGCCGCGTATGAGTGCACCTTCTCCTGCAGTGCAGTGCAATGCAGCCGCCTATCCAGCGCGTCTGCTCACGCCCCTTCCCGCAGGACTGCAACCTATACCAGATGGTCAAGGACCGTGACAAGTACTTTCCGGAGAGCCGTGTGCGCAACTGGTGCTACCAGGTCCTGCATGGCCTGGCCTTCATGCACAAGCAAGGCTACTTTCACAGGCAAGTGGGAGCACGTGGCACCGGCACCAGGCGCAGGGCGGACAGCAGGCTTGCTGGCTGGAAATCAGGCTGTGATGTGGATGGCGAATGCGGCTTGCAAGGTCGGCAGCTCTGGTGGCGGGCAGAGCCAAGCAGCTCACTGTGCGCGAGCGCTCCAGCTGAGCAGCCGTGCTGAGCGCCGAGCTGGTCGGCTGCGCATGCAGGGACATGAAGCCGGAGAATCTGTTGGTGCACCGCGACACCGTTAAGATTGCCGACTTTGGGCTGGCGCGGGAGATCCGCTCGCGCCCGCCCTACACGGGTGCGGCCACGGCAGCTGCGCCAGCTGTTGTCCGGCCAGTTGCAGGAGGCCAGGGATTGCACCTGGCGCTGCTTTCATGCTCGTACAGGGGCCCAACCCACTGAGACTGCTTCAAGCCTTCACTCATCTTGCCCCTGCTGCCCCAGACTATGTGTCGACGCGTTGGTACCGCGCACCCGAGGTACTGCTGCGCGCCCCCTCCTACGGCGCCCCCATCGACATCTTTGCCGTGGGGGCCATCATGGCGGAGCTCTACACGCTGCGCCCCCTGTTCCCGGGCAGCTCAGAGGTGAGCATGGCTGCAATAGGGCTGAGGGAGACGAGGCACAAGGTGCGCTTGCTTGCACTGTGTGCTGCGGTGGGTCAAAGCATGCGCTGCTGCATCGGGGGTCTGCTAGAAGCTGTGTTGACACCATCATCGCTTGCCATGCAGCCTGACGAGCTGTTTAAGATTGCCAGCGTGATGGGAACGCCGACAGCTGCCACCTGGCCAGAGGGCCTGCAGTTGGCACAGCAGGTGGGTCCACCCAGACTGCAGGCTGGCTGGCTCTGGCAG
Source organism: Auxenochlorella pyrenoidosa (assembly GCA_001430745.1). NCBI lineage: Eukaryota > Viridiplantae > Chlorophyta > Trebouxiophyceae > Chlorellales > Chlorellaceae > Auxenochlorella > Auxenochlorella pyrenoidosa. Next base: position 341,768 of record KQ481977.1, read on the forward strand.
ACTAGTGGCTGGGTGGTGGCGGTGTGTGTGCTCCCTGCTGATTTGACCTGCAAGACCCATGCAAATCATCTGCCCATTCCCTAGATACACGCCGGTTACTGCTGGCAGCTGAGGGCCCGGCGCGCGCCCTGCTTTTGCTGCTTGCGTACCCGCCCGACGACCCTCTGCTGAGTGCCACCCGCCTGCGCGCCCTGCAGATGAGCTTCCGCTTCCCGCAGCTGCCGCCCCAGCCGCTCTCCAAGCTGGTGCCCACAGCTGGGCCAGAAGCGGTGGACCTCATGACGGCCATGTGCCAGTGGGACCCCAAGAAGCGGCCGACAGCGGTGCAGGCCCTGCAGCACCCCTTCTTCTGTGTGGGCATCCGCAGCCTGCCCAGCCAGCCGGCGGCCGCGGCGCTCAAGGAGCGGCTGGCAGCGGCGAGCGCGGAGGCGGCGGCGGGCAGCGCGGCCGGCAGCGCGGTCAAGGGGCGGCCGCTGCAGCAGGTGCAGGCGCCGCAGGCGCAGGCCCAGCAGCAGCAGAAGCAGACGCAGCGGCCGTCGCCCCTGGGGAGCCCGGCAGCCGTCGATGCTGCCGGCAGCAGCCCAGAACTGGCAGGAGAGACAGCACCCCTGCCGACACAAGTACACATGGCAGCCCCCTCTGCAGCGCCAGCCCAACTGCCAGCCCACCGGCGGTTGCAGGCAGAGGGCAGCCTGCCGGCTCTGCGCGCTGCGCTGCCTGGTGCGGCGGCAGCTGCGGGCGTGGCAGGGGTGCCGGGGGGAAGCGCTGCAGAAGGAGGCGCGCCCGCTGGCGATCCGCTGCGGCGATTGGCACAGCTGCGGCAGGCTGCCGGAGGAAACAAGCTGCCACCAACAGGGCAAGCAACATCCGGCCAGGCATACCTTGCGCCGCCGCCGCGGCAGCCAGCTTCTGTCAGCAGCGTCGCAAGGCAGCAGCTGGCTGCAGCGCAAGCAGCACCTGCAGCGGCGGCTGGGGCAGGAGGGCCCTACCTTGCAGGGGTGGCGGGCGGGGGGCCCGGCCTGGCGAGCGTTCGCAGGTGGGCTTGGAGGCGAGAGCGCCTTGCATCAACCCGGGACCTGCACCACTGCAGACCCAACTGCAGAGTAGAGGTGCCGTCAAACCAACAACACCCACGCACGTGCTTGACCTCATGTAGTGCTCGGTACCGCCCCAGCTACGGCGGAGAGAAGGAGGCGGCAGTGGTGCGGCCGCCCCCGGGGCTGTTGCTGCTGGCGCCTCAGCTTTCATTCCAGGACAAGGCGCAGCAGCGGCTCGCGGCAGCGGCAGCAGGCGTGCCAGCCGCGGCGGCATCGCTGCTGGCAGCATCGGCACTACAGGCACATGCAGGCGGCAGCAGCGACACACCCACCAAGGCTCTTCTGTTGCGCTCCCAGCTGTGGCAGGGGCAAGCAGCTGGCAGCGACAGCCTGGATGGTTTCATGCCTGGTGGCGCCCCCATGCCGGCAGCAGGGATTGGTGCAGCAGGAGAAGCAGGGGGAGGCGGGGTGACGCTTGGCAGGCAGAGAGTGATGGCACTTGCTCAGCGCTTCAAGCTTGCTGCGAGCACCAAGGCATGACGCCTGCACTTGTGACGCACGGGCTGTAAGCAAACCGCTTGCACACCATTCCGGGGACCTCTGTGGGAAGAACATCACAACTGTTTCGGCAAAGCTCGCGACATGCGAAATAGTTAATCCAGGTGCCTTGCATACTCTCCTGTTTGGTGTTCACCAATTGAGCGGCACGCCTCTCCCAGCGCCTTGCATGCTGCGTCTGTATGCCATAGAGGCGCTCAGCTGGGTGCTTCCAATATCGAGGCATGCACAATTCTTTTGATCATCTCTCCAAGGAGCCCTGACAGGCACGGCTCACATGCAAGGCTTCTCATCAGGCTTGCGCTGTTGTCGCTCGCTGCCGCCAACCGAACGATGCGCCGCCCAGCGCGCAACAGATGCACCGCATTCCCTCTCCGACGCTTGCCATCTCTATCCCTCGCACCTGAGATGCGGTGCCATTAATCTGGGCAGTCTACAGAAGGCGGCAGACAGCGGAAGTTTTGGCGTGTGGGGCTGCAGGCTGCACCATGAGCTGGGTGCACCTGGCAGTGGTGCTCGCTGCCTATGCAGCATCTGCAGCAGGTAGGGATCGCACCGTGCTCTGCCGCGCGCCCCCCAACTGCTTCCCCCTTTGCCACCCGGACGACTCTCGCGCCCCGTCCCTCTGGCTGTGCAGGCCTGCAGCAACGGACCAGCGGCCTGGACTTTTACCCGGCGCCACAGGATCAGACATTGGCAGTGGCCTCCGAGGCGGAGCTGCGGGCGGCGCTGGCGGCTGCGGGGTTGGGCTTTGCCGAGCGCCGCCCGGTGCAGCTCACGGCTGACATCCAGCTCAGCTCCACCCTGGTGATCAGTGCGCCTGTGCGCCTGCAGGGCGCATGCGGCACCGACCGGCGGCAGCGCTGCGTACTCTCCACTGCACATGGCAGCGGGGTGCCGCTGCTTCATGTCACCGGCCCTGCAGCTGTCATGGAGTTGGCGAATGTGGAGCTGACCGGCGGCATGGGTGCTGGCAGCCTGGCGGGCGGTTTGACCGCCTCCAACCACTCCATGGTTGACCTGGTCAATGTGCGGCTGGCCGGCAACGCGGCCGCCAGCGGCGGCGCCCTGCGCGCCGACAGCCATGCCCGGCTGGGCCTGGCTGGCTGCGAGGTCGAGGGCAACACTGCTCAGGTGGGAGCCGAGTTGTTGTTGGTCTGATCAACATGGCAGCCGAGCCGGTGCATTGAGCAGACTGAGCAGGCATGCTTGCCACCACCCTGCTGCACGCTGCCGCAGCGGCAGCTTCATCTGGCCTGCAGAGCTGCAAGGGCAGCCGGCGCCGCACCCGCCAGCTGGCAGCTGTAACCCAGCCGCCGCCCTGCTCTGCCGCCCCCCGCCTGTGCTCACCCTACAGCAAGCGGGCGGTGGCATTTACGCGCACAGTGCTTGGGTGGACCTGGATCGCACTACCGTGCGCAGCAACGGCGCGGCCGAGGGCGCCGGCATCGCCCTGGCGGGCGGCAGCCGCCTGACTGCCCGCCAGTGCCAGCTGGGAGGCAACGCGCTGGCCGGCGACGGCGCCGATGGCACGGCAGGCGCGGCAGCGGGTGCTGACCTGCTGCTGCTCGATGCCGACAACAGCGCTGCCTACCTGGACCCGCTGCCGGGGGCTGGCGAGCTGTCGGGTGAGGCCGCCGCGCTGTTTTGACCTCGACGGACTGCCCGTTTATGCCACTGATGCTGGAAGGCGCATTCGTGGCGTTTGAGGTCGCACGGCCGAGCGGCATGTGGCACGAGCTGCTCTCCTCACTCCATGCCTGCCTTGGTGCTGCTGGGCGCTGGCGCCCTGCGGACTGAAGCAGTCTGCAGCCCATGTCTGCGTTCAGCGCGAGGCCCTTCCTTTTCTGCTACTTCAAAAGTGCCGGCTGTGCGCCATCGGTCACGGCATGTGCCGATCTGTGTGCAACCCTCCCGTTGGCGCGCAGCCCGCGGCGGCGAGCTGCGGCCGCTGTCCCTGCTGGCCAGCAGTGACCAGGACACTGACACCGCCCAGCTGCACAAGCTGTGGGAGGGGCCCGACGATGCACAGCGGCGTGCGCAGCAGCGTCAGCGGCGCCCGGGCCAGCCCACGGAAGCAGAGGCCCGCGAGCAGGAGCGGCAGCTGAGCGCCGATGAGCAGACGGTTGTTGACTGGATGCTCCGCGTGGCGGGCAGGGGCTCCGCCTCTGCCGGCAGTGCAGAGGAGCCGCTTGGCGGCGATGCGCCGCCTGTGGGCCCGCGCAGCCGCAAGCTGAAGCAGTTCCCTGCGGGGGCTCGAGGTGAGAGCCCCTGCTGGGCAGGGGCGCGCCTGCGGAGCGGGTGCTTCTTGATTCGCCGCGGGGGCGGAGGGCACAGCACCTGCCAGCCCATGCTGCCATGCGGTGCCTCCCCTTCCAGACGCGCGCACGTGGTGGGCCGCACCGCTGCGGAGGACTGGTGCCGCGCTGCGCACCCTGCGTCGGGAAGTTTGGGAGGCGGACAAGTGGGCAGCCGCACCCGCGCTGCCCGACCACGTGCCGCCCATCCATGCCCTCCGTTGCCCCGCCGCAGTGGTGGGCGTCACCACGGAGCAGGAGCTGGCAGAGGCGCTGATGGACAAGGAGCGCTTTATTCGGCTGGATGCTCACATAGGCCTGACCGGGCAGTTTAAGAGCCAGCAGGTGGGCGGGGCTCCGTCCGCGCGGGGAAGCCGGAAAGCGGGGACAAGGGGTGTGGTGGTGGTGCTGTCGGCGGTGGCGGTAGCGGGCGGTATAGCTTGCTGGAGTATCTGCAAGGGGGGCTGCGGCAAACAGTGGGCCCGCACGGACAGCCTGCACTGCAGGGTTCGCATGCAGCTGGGCGCGGCTGAGTAGGCTGGCCCATCTAACGCTCCAAGCCTCCAGCCTCAAGCATGTGCTCACCTCAAATTTTGGTCGTGACCCCTGTGCGCGCGCACCCCTTGCAGGCCGCGCTGCCCCCCATCCAGGCCTCTGTGACCATCACCGGCAATTGCAACGACGCAATCTTCGGCGGGCGCTGCCTGATTGACGCCAAGGCGATCAGTGAGCTCTGTCCCCTTCTCCCTGCTGGCTGCAAATGCCGTGGGGGCATGGCTGTGGGCCGGCCTGCCTGCCCTGCAGGCGGCATCCTCTGCACTGCCGGCCACGCCCGTCCCTCAGCCAGACACTTGTTTGCTTACCGAAGAGCGCGCTGCCCCCCCTCCCTCCCCCCGCCCACCTGCCGCAGGCCGCATCTTCCATGCCGACAATTCGGGCTTCCTCCCCGGCTTCTTCGTGACCTTCCAGAACGTGCGGTTCACCGGCGGCTCTGCGCCGCTGCTGGGCGGCGCGTTCTTCAACCAGGGCAAGATGCAGGTGCGCGCCTGCCTGCCTGCCTGCCCGCCCTGTGAGGCCGGTGTTCCCCTGTTTTTGTTGTTGCTGTCCTCGCTTCATGCTGCGCGCGCGCCCTGGTTGCACAGCAGGGCGCCGCAATTTGACCAGCAGCATTGCAATTGTTCAGTTGTTCAGCTGTGCACCGCCTGCGAGGCGCGCTCCCTCTAAATATATCAGGCGGGCGCTGCCTGGTGCCAGCTCATCAACAGCCCGCTGGTGCGTTCGCCCTGGCTCACGCATCCCCAGCTGTGTGGTGCTGCCTCCTCCACGGCAGGTGGAGTTTGACAACTGCGAGTTCGTGAGCAACATGGCGCAGGCAGGCGCGGGCGCCGTCTCCCTCGCGGTGCGTAAGCACCCTGCGCCCCGCCTGCAGCGCTGCCGTGCTACGACGCACGCCTGGCAGGCGGCTGTGCGCGCCGCTACGCTGCCCACACGCCTCTGCCTGAGGCCGCCAATGGCTGCGCGCAGCCCTGCCAGGCTGCCTGTGTGCCGCCCCAGGGCGTGATCTGCCACCACTTTGGGCCCGCGAACCCATCACCAATGTTGCCTGCCCCCCTGCTGGCAACAGGATGGCGCCATAGGGCTGTTCAACAACGTCACCTTCCAGAACAACATTGCAGGTGCGTACGTCGTGATTGTGCACTGGCTGCAGGTCACGCACCGGCCTTGTGCCGCTCTCAGGACCGCCACTCCGCTGCCGCAGTGCGCAGCAGCCGCCTGGCTGTCGCAGCCTCCTCCGAAACGCCAGTTGCACCACGTCCTGGCGCGCTTCTCGTCACCTCTTCCGCTGCTGCCCCGCCTTCCCCGTACCGCGCGCAGTGGGCGGCAGCGGCGCGGGCGGCGCCGTCTACCTGACCTCCAATGCCGGCTTCACCCGGGTGGTGTTCCAGGGCAATGCTGCGCCCAGCGGCGGCGCCGTCGGCGTCGGCCAGTCCTCCTCTGGTATCTACTTCAACGGCTGCACCTTCAGCGTGAGGGGCGCCCGCACCCTTGTCTCTCTTGCGTGCCGATTTGAGGCACCACTGGGCTGGGCAGGTTGGGCACGCTGTGTGTGGCGCCTGCTGCTCTTCCAGCCGAGGGTGTGGCCCTGCTCAGGCGGTGGAGGGCCTCCCGGCGCCTGCCTCTCGTGCAGGGCAACACGGCAGAGGTGTTTGGGAACGACGTCTACATGGAGAGCTGGGTGGCCACACCCGCCTACTTCAACCCCTTCCCCACCTCGGCGGGTGAGCCCAACCCCCCCAGTGACGCTCGCGCCCAGCAGGCGTCCCCGCCTTTGCGTGTGCCCAACAAGCTTTCGTGGGCGGCACCCCAGCCAGGTGCTGCCGTCGCGCCATCACGACTGCTCCAGTTGTGTGGCCAAGTCCTCGGCAAGGCAGGGCGGCCCCAACAGTCGCAGCCGGCAGCCGCGATGGCGGCGCCCCTGCGTGAGCGCCGACGGCAAGTGCCCTTGTGTGTGCCAACGCGACCAACCCCCCCCCTTTCATCCCTGCCCCTGTCCATCCGGCTTGCAGTTGTGTACCCCGACTCCACAGTCCAGCCCTACTCTGCATTTGCATCGGTGAGTGTGTGCATGTGCGTGTATGCACGTGGTGGGTGCCAAGCACGCCACAGGCAGCGCAATGAAGGCGACTCGGCCACCAGCTCCAGACGTTCGTCGCACCCTGGGTTGACTGAATGCGCAAGTGTAGAGGCGCACGGTCTTGGCCTCCTCCTCAACTCAAGCTTGCCCCCGCCGCCCTCCCCGCAGTGGCCCGCGTACGCGACAGTGACGTCGCCGCCGCCGTCGCCGCCGCGCCCGCCGCGCCCGCCGCCGCCCTCCCCGCCCTCCCCGCCCAACCCCGCCAACTGGATTTACACCGAGGAGCAGCTGTGGAACGCGCTGGCAGCGGGCAACATGTCGGTGACGCTGGGCGCGCACATCCAGGTGTGTGTGTGTGTGTGTTGGGGGGGTGGGCTCCGCCTGCTTTCCCCGCCAGCGGGGCAGCTGCTGCTGTAGGGCTGGCGCAGGCCGCAGGCGGCCACGGCCCGTGCGAGCCTGCCAGCCACCCGGACACGCCCCGGCGTGGCTGGCTGCCCTCCCACTCCACCCTCCCGGCCCCGCCTGCACACGCGCAGATGACGCGCGGTGGGCGCTGGTGGCAGGGCCCGCCCCCCACTGTCATCTATGAGATGCACATCGACTCGCAGGTGGGCAGGCCTGCTGCCCAGCTGCTGGCCTTCTTTCGACAGAGGCGCGGTGCTGTCCTGTTGGGTGCAGCTCGTCAATCAGTCAATCAATCAGCCAATCAGCTGCGGTCCCCACGGCCGGCTTCATCGCGCACAGCATGCTGCCCAAGCCGGCGCCGAGCCGCGAGCCCCGGCGCGTGTGCTGTGCCCCCGCCGCCCCCTCCATCTGCAGTGCCAGGGCTTTGGGTCCAAGTGTCTGATTGACCTCAACGGCGCTCCCAACCCGCTCTTCATCATCACCACCAATGCCATCTTCTCAGGCGAGAAACTACCCAGCTGCGCTGCTGCGATGCCCAGTCCAAGCCTTGGTGTATTAGCCTCTGTGGCTGCAGTGTGGACTCCCTGGCCTTGATACCAAGCCGTAGCACCCTCTGCCCGCCCTGTGTGGATCCGCCCTTGTCCCCATCTTTTGCATACTCTTCTCCCCGGTCCTGCCGGCAGCCGAGCCGCGTGCGCATCCTCACTAAGCTTCCCCCCCCCCCCCAAAACCCAAAAAAAACCCAAACCCCAAACCCCAACCC
>KQ481977.1:459384-474113 GCA_001430745.1 Auxenochlorella pyrenoidosa
ATCGCCGCGCTCGCGCGGCTCCTGGTGGCGGCCGCCGGCAGCCGCGGCTGGGTCGCGCTGGCGGCGCTGCTGCGGCCGGCCCTGGCAGCAGAAGCTGATGCTGAAGAGCCAGGCGGCAGCGACAGCGCTGTGTACTGTGCAGATGGGTTTGTGGGCCTGCCGGCACTGCCAGCATCCCAGCAGCCACAGCGGCTGCAGTGCAGGCAGGATCCCGAGCTGGTGGCGCAGTGAACAGCATCTGCCGGCCGTCGCCTGCGCCGCCGCCCATGCAGCACTAACACTAGCGCTGGTTGCGATGCCCACAGCTGCGTGTGCGACAGCTACAGTCAGTATGACCAGGTCTCGCAGCTTGTGCTGGTTCAAATTTTCAGAGAGGTGGCACGAATCCTCGGCCTCTCCTTCTTCCCAAGGCAAAAGCCCCCCCCACCCACCCATCCACCACCACCACCACCACCACCACACTTACAAGCACCACTCCTAACCCCAAGTCCCGAACAATGCACACAATCTTGTACCTGTCCCTTGCCCTGCTTTAATTTGGCGGGCCCTGCCCCAGCTGCCCCTGGCGCCCCCGCCCCCCCCCCCCCCCCCATTTTAACACTTGACATTATGACACCGACGGCATTCAGGCGCTTTGCAAAGCATCCCCTGACGTGTGCGCAGCCCCTTGCACCCTCCTGGAAGGGGCACGCCACCTTCCGACCACTCCCCATCCTCCAAGGCCCCGCCCCGCCCCCTGGTGCCCCTTGCTCAAACACCCCAGCCCTCAGTGCCATCCGAACGCTGCCCAGCAATGTCCTTGTGAAAATCCAATCCATCGCCGCTGTCAGGAGTTTATTCTGCAAGAAGACAGCGCCCTGGACAGTCGGCGGCCTCGCCGCCCCCAAGCCCTTAGCATTCTGCAAGCTGCATCGGCGAAACTGCTGCCAACCCTGCCGAGCCATGCCGAGCACCGCTCCATCTGTGCCCCTCGCCAGCAACCCGAATTCTTCCTGCTCACCCAATTGAGGTGCATCTATCCATCTTCTTTCCACCCTCGTCCTCCAGTGCCCTGTCCATGTGTCCACACCCCGATGCGGCCTTGTCCATTGTATGTGCTGCAGACATCAGGCACCAGCACATGCTCCCACGGCCAGCCGGCCACGCTGCAGCCGCCCTCGCTTGTCCCCTCCCCCCCATCTCCCTCTCTGCGTGCAAAATTCTCATCCATGCTGTCACATCCAACTCTTCTTGGATGCTCAAAGTTTGGGCTGTGCGACTGTGGGGGCATGTAGCCAAACTGAAGGCATGCATCTCTCAAAGCGTGCTTGTCTTCGTGGCGTGGCGGTCTGTTGCAGCATGGTGGGACATTTTTTCCTACTTGTTAGACATGCCACTCTCACAAAAGAATGTGCTTGTGGTCCACACAATGGGGATCCAGGGGCTGCAGGAACTGAGTGCCTGCTCACCGCGCCCAGCGTGCTGTGGCGGTGGGCTGTTTGTGGCGGTGGTGAGCCCCTTGCCGCGAACATCTGTCGCAGATATGCCTCCTGAGCAAGCACAGACAGCCTGGAGCCCCCCGCAGTGGGGCCTGGCTTTCGAGAGCGCGCAGGCCGATGTGTTGGAGGCAGCTTTCTGGCACGCCAGGAACCACAGCCATCAGAGTACTGCAGCCGTGCTCAGCGCAGGTGCAAAGGAAGACAGGGACTCGGTAGTGGCAGTGCCGAACCGGAGGGCCAGTGGGCGCGATACGGGGCGGCGCGCGAGATCCGTGAGTGCTATTGACGATCTAGTACCTCCGAGGCCAGGTCTCGCCGTGCGCTCCCCGCTTTCGCTGTTCCGCAGGCGTCGCTCTGGTGCACGGCCTGCTCGCTTTCAAGCTGTACTCCCAAGGTCAACCATCGCTGGTGAGCACGTTACGCAACCCAGGCCTTGCTGATGGCCGAGAAGTTGCAGCACCGTCCTTGGCGTCGCCGCTCCTCAGCCTGCGCGCTGTCCTGCCCTGCGTTTTGCCCGTCTTTGTGTGCCGAAAACACCAGGTGCACATCCTGTCTCGACCAGTAGGTGTAACAGTGCGCCCAACGCACGCCAAAACCTCCCCACTGCCCACAGGCGCTGGCCGCTGCGGCGACGATGGGCCAGCAGCTGTTTGTGTGGCTGCTTGCTGTGCTGACCCCCGGGTTGTTCAGTCGCGTACGGCCGCTGCTGTATGCCTTGAGCGTCAGCTTCCCAGCGGTGAGGCGCCCTCTGCCAGCACCCAGCCTCTGCCTGCGCTTGGCCAGCCCGGCGGGCCCAGCCCGCGCCGCCCCGCAACCCCCGCTCGCTTGTGGTCAGCTGCGCCAGAGCCCGGCACTCCCACGCAGGCGCTGCTGCCATGCTGCGTGCACTTCAGCGCCTGCGCCCGCTGCAGGCGCCAAACGCCAACCGACGGCCCCGGCGCCTTCCCTAACCCCCTTGTCCGCCCGCAGGTCCAGTCCTCCCCCCTCTTCAGCACCTCCATGTCTGTGGTCAGCTGCGGCAGCCCCGCCAGCCCGGCCTTTTGGATCTCGCAGCTGCTGGCCTCGGGCGTGCCCTGGCTGATAGTGCACGCTGTGCTCTTTCCCTTGACCGTCAACCAGGGGCTGGTGGTGCATGGGGTGAGCCGGCCACGTGGGCAGGCACATGGGTGCACACTGAAATGGGCCGGGGGCACGGCGCAGGGGCCCGGGGCGCTGCCCACGCTGCGCACCCTGCCGCCCACCCATGCGCACGGGGTGTGTTCCGCCATGTGTTGCCCTGCAGCTGGCCACGCTGCTGCTGCTGACCAGCAACCGGAGGCGGTGCGCCGCGGCGCTGGAGCAGTGCCCGGCAGCGGGGCCGCTGCTGGCGCGCCTGGCGGCCACGATGCAGCGGCTGACCATCTTCTCAGGTGGGGGGCCAGTGTGCGTAGGGCATCCGGGGTGGGGGCCTGCTCGTGCTGGCGCCCACAAGAAAGGCGGAGGGGGGGGGGAGTTCGAGCTGCGGCGGCGCGTCCCCTTGGCCGGGGTCCCAGGCGCACCAGGGAGGCCAGCAAGTTTGGGAAGTGCACTGGGGGATGCACTGAGGCACAAGTGCATCAGCAGGCAGATGGTTCCAAATGTGCACCCATCCACGTGCCGCAGCCTCCTCTCACTCCTGGCTGGTGACGGGCGGCAGCGGCGCAGCACCGGCGGCGGCAGCGGCAGGAGGGGCGGCAGGAGGGGCGGCATTGGCTGGCGGCGCAGGCGGAGCGGCCGCGGTGGCGGCGGGCGCCGCAGCGGCCGCCGCTCCTGTGCAGCACCTGCGCTCCTGCATGGCGGTGTACGGGACGTTGCAGGCGAGGCCACCTGGCGGCACAACGCCGCCCCCCTGCCCGCCACGTTCCGCGCCTGCCTGTAGCTGCCCTGGCCGCGCTCCCCCATCAGCCCTCCTGCCCCCTGGCAGCGGCGCAAGCTGGCAGCGTGGCGGGCGACGCTGCCGCATGCGGCGCCCCAGGGGCAGTACTGCAAGGAAAACGAGCGGTGACCCGCTGCGCTGCTGGGTGCTGCTGCAGGTGGCCATCGGGTACCTTGCGGTGCTGCAGCTGGCCTGGTGGCTGGAGCGGGTGGCGCGCCTGACCTTCCTTCGCATCACAGAGGAGGTGGAGGCGGAGTGGCGGCTGGAGCGCAAGGCGCGGCCGCCGGGCAGCCTGCTGCTGGAGATGGCCGCGCTGCTGCTGCTGTCCTGGCAGCTGGCCGACGGGTGGATGGCGTTTGCCGCGGCGGCGGGGCCCGCAGCCGCTGCGCCGCCGTCGCTTCACGCTGAGCTGTAGCGGGCCTGCAGGCCGTCCTCCCGGGCACGCCAGAGGCCTGGTTTTCAGCTCACGGCCCGCCGTGGCCTGCATGCCCCGCAGCCTGCAGCCCGCATGCGAGAACCTGACCTGCATCGGGGCACCTCCCCAGCACAACCCTCGGAATGGCTCGTGCATCCGTCTGCTATCCTCCAATTGGCGCATTACCCACGCCCCCTGCCTAACCTGCTTCCTGTGTTGTACAACGCCCAATTTTTCGCCCCTCCTTCCTCGCCAATACTTGACATGTTGCCCCATATCCCCACGCCACCGTCACACACATGTATCTCAGCGCTGCCAGCTTGGCTCGCTGCAACCTGTATCCTACCCTTGCCAAACCCTGAACATCCCTAGGCTGCAATCGGGCAGGATGTGCAAGAGGGGGCAGGGATCAGTGCAAAGCACGTGGCATGCTGATGGGGGAGAATTGGAGGATTTGCGGGGCCACCCTTGATGGCATCATGACGGCGCCTCTGCCACCAGCGGCAGCTGTGGTGCTGTGTTGACCGAGGCGGGCCAAGAGCAGCATGCTGCATCCGCTACCTGCGCAAAATTCATACCATTGCAGGAAATTTACAGTCCCTGAGTTGTCAGTGGACTGCCAGGGCTGCGCCACCGCACGATTGAAAATGTTGGCCTCGGCGGCCCCGCCCATGGGCGATGGCTATGCCGCCCCACTGCTTCAGCCCGCCTGCCTGCGCTCGTCCTCCTGGGCATTCATATGCATTTGTGTGCCTCCGATCGGTGCACTTATCGATCCGCATGCATGCACAGGCGAGGAGGGTGAGGAGGGCACCAGAAGCCCTTGCATGGGTGTCCCAGGTCAGACCACAAGAGGGGCTGGCACGCCACCATCGGCCTTTCTAAGTCTTGCGGCAACCGTCCGGTCTCCATCCAGTTCTCCAGGACCCGTCTTCCCCCTACACCACACGAGCAGCAAAGATGGTGCGCACACCCGAGGACCTCACCCGGGGGGGAGTGTTCCTCACTGTCATGGAACCCATTTGATCTTGCAGTGGCAGGGCTGCCAAGCCGCCAGGGCACCGCTGGGGTGCTGCTGCCCGCCGTCGGGCCAGCCAGGGTTGCGCCTTCAGGCGCCGCCGGTCGAGCCTGGACCCGCAATGCGCGATGAAGGCCAATTTGGCGCCGCAGCCGCTCGATCCGTGCCTCAGCAGCAGCGGGGCCGTGGACCAGAGAACCCCAGCGCGGCTGTCAATGCTGCATTTCTGGCTTGGAAGACGAAGCGATCGGGGAAGCCGGCATGGCAGGGTTAGGCCCGCAGCACCCAGCCTGGCGGCGCTGGCGGTGGCTTGGGGCGCACGCTTGTGGGCAGCTTGGCCAGCTCGGTTCTGGCTGCTGCAGATGGCCGCCAGCACCTTGGTGGATGCTGTTTTGGCACCAGACTGCTGCCTGCCAGTAGCCACTGGCAGCGGGTGCGCCTGGTGACCCTAGCAGCATGTGATGGCTGCAGTCCGCTGGTGTCTTGGTTCCACCCTGAACCATCGCTGCCCCAGCTGGCCAGCCAGCCAGCGCTGGCCTCTTGTGGCCACACCCTGAAGTGTACGCACTTTCCTCTGCAGGTGGCCGCCGTGAGCGGCACAATCTCATCTGTGCAGCTCCCCGCGGTGCCCGAGTTTTGACCAATCTCCTATCCCCCCTCCTGGGTGCTGCAGGCCGCCGCCGCGTACATTGAGGAGCACAACCTGCAGAAGGTGGTGGAGGATGCCATCAACGCCACCATCAAGGCGAAGCCCTCCGAGCCCTTCGCCTTCATGGTGCGCGGCAGCTGGCCGTCTTTCAGCCGTCTTTTTTCGACAGATCCATGCTTCGGTTTTGCACAGAGAGCAGGGCGGGCCGGGCGGCGCTGCCCCTGGCGGCCAACCCCTGCCCTTGCCTGCCTCCCTGCGGGACCCGCGGGGCGCCTGTGTGCCGGTTGTTGGGACAGCAGCGGCAGGGATGGGCTAAGAACGGCCACCGGGGAGCAGCAGGGTGACAGCTCGCGCGCCTGGCCAGGCCAGGTCGGCAGCTTTGGCGGCAGCCTGGCAGGGCAAGTGCTACCAGCCGTGCTGCCGGCTGCAGCCTGGCCTGGCTGCGGCGGCTGGCTGGGCATTGGCGGCACACCCTGGCGACAAAGGCCGTTCTGTGAAGAGCGCTGCAGGTGTCCAGCATTCGACCGCCACGAGTGGTGCTCCGATGCCTCGGCGCGGCTGCACTGCTGTTGGCCCCTACGCCCACCCTGCCCGCTGGCCTGCTGGCGCTCCTCCCTGCCTGCAGGCTGAGCAGCTGAAGGCCAAGAGCCCGGCTGCCATTGTGTCTGTCAAGGCCCGCCAGGTGGGTGCAGCCAGTCAAAAGAGGTGGATGGGTGGAACCACCTGGGTGCTGGGCAGCCCTTCATCGCGATTGACGCGGCCGCGCATGCCAGGCTGGCATGGGGGCTGCGTGCCGCGGCCTTGCTGTGGCCGGCTGATACCCGCCGGCCAGCCGGGCGGCTGCCTGCCCGCGCGTCGCGTTGACCGCCGCCGCCGGCTGTTGTTGACCGCAGATCTTTGACTCCCGCGGCAACCCCACCGTGGAGGCCGAGGTGAAGACCCACAAGGGCACCTTTGTGGCCGACGTGCCCTCCGGCGCCTCCACCGGCGCGCACGAGGCGTGCGAGATGCGCGACGGCGGCGAGTGAGTCGCGCGCCGGCGCTGTGGGCGGCGGGATGGCGCCGCAAGGGCCATGATGGGCGCGCGAGAATGGCCACGGCCGCGCGCCCCCCTGCAACTCCCGCCCAGCGTGCCCTGCCCCGCCCCGCAGCCGTGCGACGGGTTGGGGCCTGCTGACCCCCCGCCGGCTGAGCCCGCTTTGTATCTCCCCCCCCCCACCCACCCACCCACCCACCCACACGCAGCCAGTACATGGGCAAGGGCGTGCTGACCGCGGTGAAGAACGTGAACGAGGTCATCGCCCCCGCCCTGGTCGGCATGGACCCCACCAAGCAGGTGGGTGCTGGCCTGCCTGCCCTCCCTGCCTGCCCGCCTGCCCTGCCTGCCTGCCTGCCTGCTCTGCCTGCCTGCCTGCCTGCCTGCCTGCCTGCTGTGCCATCGTTCGTTTACTTTCTGGTCGAGAGTTTCTGCCAAAGGGGCCCAGCCCTTGCCCTCCCCGCCCTGAAAAGCTGGGCCAGCACGCCTCCTTGCGGCGTAGGAACCAGGCACCAGCGCGCTAGCGTACGATGGGGATGCTTGCGCCCTCACGCTACACCGCCCGCTCGAACTGACCCCCTCTCCCTGCAGGAGGAGATTGACAACAAGATGATCGAGCTGGACGGCACGGACAACAAGTCCAAGCTGGGCGCTAACGGCATCCTGGCGGTGTCCCTGGCGGTGGCGCGCGTGAGTGGAGCCAGCCCCCCGGTCTGTGGTTGACCGCGTTTGACCTCCGCCGGCAGCTACTGGCCCCCGCCAGCACCCGCAGGGCCAGCCGGGCGCGGCAGCAGGCGCTTGCTGCGCAGCCCCCCGGGCGTACGCCATTTGCTCCCACCCGCCCGACCCCCCCACCCCACCACCTCCACACACCACACACTCTGCCTGCAGGCGGGCGCCGCCGAGAAGGGCGTGCCCCTGTACAAGCACATTGCCGACCTGGCCGGCAACACCAAGCTGGTCCTGCCGGTGCCCTCCTTCAACATCATCAACGGCGGCGTGCACGCCGGTGCGGCGCCCGCCCCGCCCGCCCCCCTGCTGCCTCCGCTTTGCTGTCCCTCCCCGTTGTCTTGCTCTGGTCTTCCTTGTCTTGCTCTGGACTCTGCTCTGGACTGCGGCCTGTGCGGGGCAGAGAAGCGTGCAGCGTCAAAGCACTCACCGACCTGCCCCGCCCCAAAACCAGCGCTGAGTGGCCCCCCCCCCCCCCCCCCCCGTTCCCATGCGTGCGCAGGCAACGCCCTGGCCTTCCAGGAGTTCATGATCATGCCCACCGGCGCCTCCTCCTTCGCCGAGGCCATGCGCGTGAGTGGGGGCTTTGCGAAGGGGCCTGCACTTGCAGCAAGGCAGGCGCACGCAGCCTGGGCAGCCACTGCTCTACAGCTGGGCCTGTGCCTCCGGCCAGCGGCGCTGGGGCCACCGGCGACGCCCGCGAGCCCAGCGTCTGCGGCACCCGCTGTGTGCTGCTGCCGGCCCCTGGTGCGCCGCGCCCGCCCTGCTGCACCCGACAACCTGCCTTTGGGCCCCACCACACCACACCCACACCCACACACGCCCCCCCCCCCGACCCCCCCCCCCCCCCCCCTCCTGCAGCTGGGCTCCGAGGTGTACCACCACCTGAAGGCCATTGTGAAGAAGAAGTACGGCGTGGACTCGGTCAACGTGGGCGACGAGGGCGGCTTCGCGCCCGGCATCCAGGTGGGGTTGACCGCGGTCAAACCCGCGGGGCGGTGCCGCCAAGCGCTCGAGCTCCAGGGCACGCGTCCGGGGGAGCCAAGCATCGCTGACCGCTCCGGCAGCGTTGAGGCTGCCTGTGCCTGCCTGGCGGGTGCTCCTCGCCAGGCGTCATCCTTCCCCGCCTGCTGCTTGCCCGTCTGTTCCTCCCGCCCCTGGCCTGTACCCACCTTCTCCTTTCCCCATCCTCCCATCTTCTCCTCTCCTCATCCTCCCGCCTTCTCCTTTCCTTATCCTCCTTCGCAGTCCAACGAGGAGGGCCTGGTGCTGATCAGCGAGGCGCTCAAGGCCGCCGGCTGCGAGGGCAAGGTCAAGATCGCCATGGACTGCGCCGCCTCTGAGTTCTACAGTGAGTGCATGGCCGGGCCCTGTCGGCATGCCTGGACCCAGCCCCAGGGGCGGCGCAGCAGGCTATTGCAGCACGGGTGGCTGCTGCCACTGTGTGCGCCCATCTCGCTGGGGCGCACCCCTGCTTTGCACGATCGGGACGCAGCGCGCCTGCGGCCGGCCTGCATGCTGCTGCGGCCAGGGGCGGCCGGCCAGGGCCTCCCAGCCTGCCCCTTCTCCCTCTCCTGGCCTCTAACCAACACCCCACTGCTGCCACCCCCCGCTTCCCCCCTTTTGCGCAGACGAGGAGGAGGGCAAGTACGACCTGGCCTTCAAGTCCAAGGACAACGACGGCTCCTTCAAGAAGAGCGGCGAGGAGATGGCCACCTTCTACACCGAGCTGTGCGAGAAGTACCCCATCATCTCGATCGAGGTGGGTGCTGCGCGGCTGGGGGTTTGACCGGCGGGGTTGACCGGCGACGGCGCGCGTGTTTGACCAGCTGGATGCTGCACGCGTTGAGGCGGGCCGCCCGCCCGCGGTCCTCCCTCTTCTCTCACCCACCCTTCCTGCCTGCCTGCCTCTTTTTCTGCGCAGGACCCCTTCAACGAGGATGACTGGGCCTCCTACTCCGCCTTCACCGAGAAGGGCCTGGCCCAGATCGTGGGCGACGACCTGCTGTGCACCAACCCCACGCGCGTGCAGAAGGCCATCGACACCAAGGCCTGCAACGCGCTGCTGCTGAAGGTGAGCGTCGCGGGGCCACAGCTTTCCAGGGCAGCTTTCCGGAGCTCCAGCCCTCCCCGAGCAGCGCTTCACGGAGCAGCGCTCCCCTGCTGACACCCCCCCCCCCCCACCCCCCACCCCACCCACCCCCCGCCCCGCTCCCTCCCATTTGTGTGCCCGCAGGTCAACCAGATTGGCAGCCTGACCGAGTCCATCAAGGCGGTCAACATGGCCAAGCAGGCCGGCTGGGGTGTGATGACCTCCCACCGGTGAGGCGCGACGCCGGGGGGTGGGGGGGGCAAGGCCGCTGCGTCTTCCAATGCTCCCCTTGCTGAAGCTCGCGCCCCTGGGTCCGCCCCTTCCCTTTCTAATTTTTCTTTTTGTTAATTTTCTATTTCTATTTCTGAATTTTCTGAACCCCTGCAGGTCTGGCGAGACCGAGGACTCGTTCATCGCCGACCTGGCGGTGGGCCTGTGCACCGGGCAGATCAAGACCGGCGCGCCCTGCCGCTCCGAGCGCCTGGCCAAGTACAACCAGCTGCTGCGCATCGAGGAGGAGCTGGGCGCCGACGCCGTGTTCGCGGGTGAGACTGGTTGTTGGTTGTTGGTTGTTGGGTGCTGGGTGCTGGGCGGAAGGGGAGCTGGGCCGGGCTGCCCCGGCAAGCCCGCCCGGGCTTGCTGGATTGCAGCCCCCCAACGCTGTGCACGATGGTCGCGGTGCTGGGTTTGTCGCCTACGTGCCTACGTGCCAGGGGTGCCGCCCCCCCCCCCCCCGGGCTGCGCTCCGTTGTATGATTAATGCCTACCACCCGTCCGTCCCCCCCCTCCGTGCCCTCCCCTGCAGGCGAGAACTACCGCCACATCCCCATCGCCTAAGCGGCTGTGCCCCCCCCCTTTTGACCGCCACCCAGTCGGCTGCGGCTCGCCCTTTCTGTGGGCGCCCGGCGGAGCCTTACTCTGAACAGCCCGGGCCGCCGGTGTGCGCCGCAGGCGGCGGTGGCGCGACGGCCCGACGGGCGCTGCGCGCGGCCGCGCATTGGTGGCCGCCGCAGCGCGCGCCGGGCCGGCGAATGCATTCCCCACGCAAGTCAATATGTGATCCTCTCCAACCTGTCTCTGCTGAATGCCCTTTTGGCTGCCCCGGCCAGCGCTCACGCCTGCCCCTGAGGCTTGCACATACTGCCCCCTTGCTTCTGCCCCCACCCCACCCCCTCCCCGCCGCCCCTCCTGCACCCTTGTTGCGTATTGCGCCGTCAGTGCCGGGGCTTTCCTGTAAATTCAGCACACATTCCATGCACGGCACACAGAGGACCAGGGGGCATTAAGGAGAGCCACGGCCATTTGCGTCGGAAGGCAACGGCAGGGATTGGACTGATACTGCCAAAGAGCCGAAAGAGTACAGGGCCCAGCCATCGGGCAGTGAGGGGTGGGCAGGAGCGGCCAGGAGGGTCGGGTATATGGTGGCTGGGTGGGAGAGGTTGAGATGGGTGGTGAGGGGTGCGAGAACGAGTCCAGAGGGCATAGCATATCCAAGCTATGAGTGGCAGCAGTAGAGGGGCTCCCGTACAATGGCAGCAGTGGGGGGGCTCCCGCAATGAGGGCGGTACTGAATGGGGGGCTATGCAGGTGGTATCACAAGGCAGGCCCACGAAAATGGGGGCACGAAGAATGGCGGCCGTCGCGTGTGCTCTGGTCTGTCCAGGCCACGCAGAGCGGCGGTGCGGCTGGCGGCGCCTGCTGCAGGCCTGCACTTGGTCAGCAAGAGCAGGAGGACGGGAAGGGCGCCCCCAATGCAAACATGGGAATTCGCATGCAGGAGGGCCTGCAGAGAGATGCATACAGCGGGTTGTAAAGAGCAGTGGGTGCGATGAGCCTTTAGTCTCTTAGCCCTTCTGCATAGGTGTATGTGTGAGTGTGTGAGGTGTGAGAGGGGGGTGCACATGTACAGGCAGCGCAAGCAGTGCCGTCGACTGCTGATAAGAGTGGGAAGCTGGATGGAAACGGTAGTTTGGGCGGCCCAGGGGCAAGCAAGGGTGCATCGTGGGTGCAGGACTCGGGACAAGCAGGCTTGATTTCCTGCAGCTGCGCCGCTGCCGCTGCCCCGCTGCCGCTGGTGCTGCCGCCCTGGCATGGCCTGTTCTGCTCCTGTCAAACCGGTCAAAACACCTTCAGCCCCGAGTGGCGTCCAGCTCCCCGGGTGCGTCCGGAAGTTGGGGGTCGCTGAGGGATCGGGACCTATCTAGGTCCATGCTCTCGGTCCGGCTCTGCTGCTGCAAAGAAACACGAGGCAGGGGGCAGAGACATGTTGGGGCCCGCAGCGGCAGGCGGGCGGCTGGGTTGCTGGGCGCCCTGACCGCCCATCCAGTGCTTGCACTGTGGGTCCAGCTGCTTGGCAGCAGATCAAAGCGTGGCCTAGGAGGGTGGATGCAAGCGGGAAGTCTGTCCCAACGGGCATGTTGGGACCGCTGCCAGGGACACCCCTGCATAGTCGAGCATGAGCTGCGGCCACCCACCCACTGCACCCCCAGGGCCCGCCCAGCCCACCTCTGGAGGGACCCGCAGCACAGGGTCCAGTGCAGGCTCTGGGGGTGCCCAGACCGCCTCGGGGGCCAGCAGGCGGGCAGGTGCAGACAGCCGCGGCGGCTGGAAAGCGCTCAAGCCGGCGTCCAGGGCCGGCGCGGCGGCTGGCGCCGCCGCCCCCACCGCCAGCAGGTGCTGCTGCCAGGCGCGCTGCAGCGCATGCTCCGCCTGGCGCTGCTGGTGCTCCCGCTGCTCGTGCTCTGCCTGCTGGGCATGCTGGCGCTGCTGTGTGTGCTGCGCCTGCAGTCGGCGCTGCTCCCAGAGGGACAGCTCGCGCGCGCGCCGCTGCTCCCATGCCCCGCGCTGCCGGGCCTGCATTGCCTGATCCGCCACGTGGCCCTCCAGAGCGGCCACATGGGCAGCTTGCCATGCCTCGGCAGCCGGCTCCTGAGCTGCCGCCGCTGGGCCCCCAGGCGCCTGCCTCAGAGGCTGCCCCGCAGCCTCGCCCACCTGCTGCGCCGCCCACAGGCACTTTTTTCGCTCCCACTCCCGCTGCTTGGCAGCCTCCTGCAGCAGTTGCGCCCGGCGCTGCGCCTCCGCTGCCTCCAGGGCAGCGATCTCTGCCTGCAGGCCGATGATCAGGCGGTTGAGGGCGAGCAGCTCGGCGCTGCCAGCGCTCTGCGGGGCCGGCGGGGGCCGCGCCGCGTGCAGGGTTGACCGAGCTCTGGCCGCCGAGCCGCGCTCGGGCGCCGCCTGCGGCAGCAGCTGGCCTGCTGCGGGGCGTGCACGGCAGTTGGTGCGCTGCAGCCGGTAAGCCTGTGAGGGGCTTTCGCTGGGGGGCGCCAGCCCACCGGGCCCCTCTGTGCCGTGCTGCATTGGCACCTGGCCAGTACCCGCCGTGGGCAGCAGGGGCAGGCTGTGCTCGGCCAGGAAGCGCTCGGGCTGCTGACTGCTGCCATGGGGAGCAGGCAGGGGCAGGCTGTGGCCGTGGCCGAACCGGGTCTGCGGCAACTGCCCGTCCTCGCCCCGAGCCGGTGCCGGGGTGCAGCCGTCGCTGAGGCGAAGCGGCGCGTGCGCGTCGCTAAGGCGGGGCGGCGTAGAGTCCCCGCCCAGCCGCTGCTGCGTGCCTCCCATGTCGGGCTGTGAGGCGTGCCCCTGGCCGCTGCCGTGCTCATGATGCGGGGCCTGCACGCCGTGCCTGCTGTTCCTGCTGTCTAAAGGCAGCGGCCCCCCACCAGCTTCGCACCCATGGGCCAGACGCTGTTGCGACAGGAGCGCCTGAGCGGCTGCAGCCCACTCCTCCTGTTCGGCGCGCTGCTGCTGCAGCTGCGCCTGCTGTGCCTGCATGCGAGCCCGCAGCAGGCCGCCACCTGGCGGCACCTCGCACTGTTCGCGCGCTGGGCTGCAGGGTGCTGGCGATGACATGGCATGGTGCATGCTGTTGGAGCCCAAAGCTAGCCGGCATCCCCTTCCCTGCAGGGCGCATAGTGTGCAGGGGGAAGGAAGCCTCTCCAGGGCTTGGTCGTGGGCTAGGGAGGGTGGCTGCGGGCATGCGTGGCACAGCTGTCAGTGCAAGGCTGTAGCTCTTCCTCATGCGCTGGGCCTTGCCTGCAGGCCGTCCATGCCACTCAACCCGCCAGGATGTATTCAATGGTTCTGCCTGCAGTGTTGAGAGTGTCGGAATGGATTGATACAGAAGTTTTCAGAAGGCGGCTGGTGATGCAACAGCCACACGCAGGCGCGGTATCCTGCAACAGTTGGTCACAAGTCCAGTTTCGACGGTCCGGCCAGCAACCTAGTCCACTGAACAGGCCGAGCAATACCTGCTCAGGGAACCGCGCACCTTGAGGCGGGCGCAAGCAGCCGGCACAGCGCGATCGTCGCTGCGTGTGGCGGTGCCGAGGGAGAACCTGCCAAATTTTCTCAAGCCCTCCAAGAAACAGGGCAAGCTGGTCTTGCGGATTCCGGTCGTTGTCGGAGCTGTCTCTGTCGAGGTGTCCCACCGGCGTTTGCCAAGGGCTCCCCGACCTGTTGCAAGCCGCTTACAGGGATGTTAGATGCCTGGAAGAGGCTGAAGACTGCTGAAGGAGCTTGCAGCGAAGGATGTAAGTCCAGGCATTCCGTACTAATTGGGGTCCACTCTGGCTGCGAGCTGAACCGTGCTGGGGCAAAGGGCCATCTCGCAAGCCCTCTGCGGCCGGATGCAGCCCCTCCAACCGGCCAGGGACAATCGCAGTGCAGTGTGGCTGGCCAGAATGGGGTCCAAACCTTGTTTACATGGGTCTGTGTCGCAAGTTCCGTTGCGGATAGACAGACTTTAAGCCCAAACAAGCAAGCAAGCAACATGCAGTTGCGGCCACTCAGACCGTCACAGCAGCTGGCAATCCGGGCAGGGAGCTCAGGGCACAAGCAAGCGACGACAGGCTGGTGCACATGGCCCTGTGCGCGATAAAGCTGGGGCTCGACAAAGCTGGGCGCTCGCAACAGGCGCCTTGCAACAGGTCACTGGGTGCTGCCTGGTCCGGCCTCCCAGCCCTCGCTGCCAGCTGCCCTGCCTGCCGCAGGTGTGCCGCTGGCCGCGCTCCCCGAGTGTGGCCCTTCACGCTCGCCGCCGGCCGCCTCTTCTGCCAGCTCTGCCCCCCCACCCCCCGGCACCTCCTCCGGCCGCACTTCAACCATCGTCATGGGAGGCAGCGGGCCCCGTGGCGCCGCCGCCTGCCCGCTGCTGCCCTCATGCCACACCAGCCAGCCATGCTGGTGCGGCAGCAGCAGCAGGACGGCAGCGCCCAGGCCGGGAAACTCAAGGGCGACGCGCTGCAGCCGCACAGGCAGCCGCGGGAGCGGCTGCGGCGCCTCTGCAGCCGCCTCGGCCGCCGCCGCGGCGGCGGCGGCGCCCTGCAACACGCCGGCCCCCTCGCCGACCGCCGCCGCTCCTGC
>KQ481977.1:491211-505727 GCA_001430745.1 Auxenochlorella pyrenoidosa
ACGCCTGCCAGCGAGGCGCGGGCAGCTTCCGCACGGGGCGCCGCTGCCCAGGCGCTCTCCGCCGGCACCGGCACCAGCAGCAGCGGGCGACGCTCGGCGATGCGCGTGTCGCCGCCGCCATGCTCTGGCAGCGCGTCTTCGAGCTGCGTCCGTGGGAGGCGCATGCAGAGATTCGCATAGGCTGAATGCACTGCACACACAGGATTATTGTTGCAGACTACGCCAGCTGCAAGCGATCGGGATGCACATCTGAGGGATGCAGGGAGGTGGGCGGGCGAAGGGCGTGCTGGCAGCCACTGCCCTTACAGGGCCCACCTGGTCGGCATACTTGGCAGTGGCCCAGGTGCCGTCCGCCCGCTGGAACTCGCCCACATAGTACTCGGGGTTCAGCATGTCTGCCACCTGAGAATAAGGGGGGTGGGGATGCGGGAGGGAGGTCAGGGGGTGGACGGGCGGGGGGCGCGGCAGCGGCGGCGGCACTAGCGTTTCAGAGCGCCGGTGCGCCGATCGGCGACTCATGATATCGTTTAATGCTCTGGCGGCCATGCATGCGTCCATATGAGCCCCAAAACAGCGCACTCACCATTCCCCTGAACCGCACGAGGCACTGGTTGGGCAGGAGGTCTGCCGTGTCCTCTGTGAGCATTGGGACCTGCCATAGGATAGGTGGGGACACTAGCGTCTGCCATCCGGCCCCTCCAGGCGCCATCCATACATTCAAACACCACTATCGTCCTGTTTGCTTGCCTGCGTCGCTATTGCCGGGTCCGCCAGCAGCTGGGCAAAGCGATCCTTCACCCCAAAGTCCTGTCCATCCGCAGGGGCGCCGCGGGCGGCATAGAGCTCCCGCACGACTTGCAGGGGCTGCCTCACGGCCTCCATCGCGGCGGGCGTAGGCAATTGAGGTTGTAACAGGTGTCGTTGATACGAAGAGTCGGCGATCAGGCGCAGGAGGGCATCTTGTCTCCTGGACTACAGCCAGCGGCGGCAGCGGCAAAGCGCACAGGCATGCGCCTGGCGGGACAGCCAGCATGGTCTAGTTACAATCTTCTGACCAGTTTGGATCCAGGAATGCCCATTTGTTCAATGCGCTGCGACCGTCATCGGCCTCAAATCCAAAGGGAGTCTGCCTTAATTCAATGCCCGCTGGCGCCACACAGCTGATCACCCGTTGACGCACTCTGCATGCGCGGTCACCAAACAGGCATTCTTCATTGCCAAGAACATCAGCAGCCACATTTCTGATGGAGCGTGATGCCAGCTTGCACTGGCCCACAGCAGGGAAGAGCTTGAGGCCTTTGCCTTCCGTGGACCAAACACGTGATGGCATGATCAGCTCACGAACAGTCGCAGGCTGTCCTGGATCCTCCAGCCTATAGAGGCAATACATACCACACGCTCGAAAGCAATCGCACCCCTGAACAAAAACTCTCCATTCTCCAGCAATCCCCTGCTGCTGCGCTGCTACCCTGTGCGCTCCCGCCCGCTCGTCTCCCATGCCTTCTTGAGACGTCCGACCCATGGCAAGCCCCACAGGCATCCCACGCTATCCCATCGAGCATAAGGTCCGCTTCGATCGCCTGGCTGATCCAGCGCGCCCGCCAGAGTGCAGCAGCTGGCTGGAGCAGGGCGACGCTGCCTCGTGCGCTGTGTGCGCTGGGGCGCCTTCCTCCCTCTCCCCGAGGCTAGGCCTTGAAAACGGCTGCCACAGCACCATCTTCCACATTCGCTCCTCGTACACATTCTGCTGCCCTCCAAGGTGTGCTCTCAAGCTTCCAGCTCTAACCCAAGGGCGGCCCCACTCCCTCGCAGCAGCAGCTAGCCATGCGGAACGCTTGCTTCCTCCTCCTGGGCCTGTTGGTCTGTGGAGCTGCAGCAGACTCGCTCGGCGACGTCTGGAGGAAGAACGTGGACCTCACCGTGCAGTCCGGTGCGCCTGAGCCCCTTGGCCGCCTGCCCGAGCCTCGATCGTGCCTCGAATGCGATCCCGATGCTGATCGGGGGTCCCTGCGCTGCCCCGGCGACGCTCCCGGGCCCTCCCGGCGCCTGCGCAAGGCGCAGCCTGACCGCTCGGCTGCCTCGGGCAGCGCGCCGCCCACCACTCCCCGCCCCCCCGCCGCCCTGCCCCTGCAGTGGCCGACACGCTGTCCAAGATTGGAGATGAGGTGCAGCAGCATTACCGCGAGGCAGCCGACGGCTATGCCAAGGTGGCTGAGAAGCTGGCTGCCCGCCGCGATGACGTCGCCGCCGCCCTCGGCGGCTCCAGGCGCCGCCTGCACACCCTGGGCGGCGCCATGGATGTGAGCCGGTGCAGGGCAGGGCCGGGCAGGGATTTGGTGGATTTACACGTGCTGGGCTCAGGCACGCCTGCTGCACGGACCTAGTCGCAGAGCCTGCCCCCGGCTGCTGGCCCCCACTCCAGCCTGCCTCACCCCTCCCCCGCCTGCCCCCGGCGCCTGCCCCGCCTGCCCCTTCCTGCAGAACCTCCAGGGCTTCATGCACGACATGATGGGCGCCAACTGGACCGACTTCCTGCCCGCCTCCTGGGCCTCCCCCTCCTTTGACTGGTCCCGCTTGGGCGAGTTCGGTGAGCACCAGGGCGGGGCCTTGCGGCTGGCACGGCCAGGCGTGGCAGGCGTGCGCCGGCCGGTGCTGCCTCTGCCTCCCCAGCTGCACCTGCGTGAGCCTCTTGCTCCCTCCCCACCACGCACCATCTCTCCCCGGCCTTCTTGCTCCCTCCCACCCCAACGCCCCAACCCTGCTCTCTCACTCTCCTCTCACACCCCACCGCCCAAACCCTGCTCTCTCACTCTCCTCTCACACCCCACCACCCACCCCTGCTCTCTCGTTCTTCCTCCCACCCCTGCTCTCTCGCTTCCCCCCCCCCCCCCCCCGCAGACTACTCCTCCAACATGGCCGACTTCATGGACACCCACGACCTGGCCAACATCACCTCCATCAGCAGCCTCAAGGTGGGCCCAGCCCCCTGGTGCTCGTGTGGGCGGCGCCGGCGCGCACAACGCCTGTGGGAGTTACAGCCCTGATCGGCGCGCTCCGCCATGTGGCTGCGCCCAAGTGTGAAAAAGCATCCTATCTCTCTCCGCTGGCCCCCGCAGGACCTGCACAGCTCGGTGGACACCATTGAGAGCGCGTTCTGCAAGGCAGAGACCTTCACCCCCTCCAAGAAGGTGCCCGCCTCGTGCACCGGCCCCAGCGTGACCCTGGCCGTCGTGCCCAAGACCTGCGTGCTGGAGGCGGCCACCAAGCAGGTGGGCCGGCAGTCAGCGGTGCCGCTGCGCCTGGCCCTGCCCTGTCACCTGCTTCTTACGCCTGGTGGCCTGCCTGGCCAGCAGTGCCCTCTACAGCCATGTCTCTCTCTGCCTGAGCCCCCCCCCCCCTCCTCCCGCAGATTGTGTGCACCCCCGCCCAGCTGGTGCTGTACAAGACCCCCGGCTCCTGCACCCACAAGTACCACTCAGCCTCCACCTGGACTGGCAAGGTGAGCGCGCTGGCAAAGGGGGCTGGAGGGTGGGGTGGGGCCGGGGGGATGGTGAGCGTGCGCCTGGGTATGTGCACAGGGCGCTTGTTTGTGTGGCGCGCTGCTGCCAGAGCCTGTTTCCAGTCTTTGCAGCGCCAGAGGAGCGCAGGCCCACCGCCCCTGCCCTGCCAACCCCCCGCCCCTTTT
The DNA here is from genome assembly GCA_001430745.1 of Auxenochlorella pyrenoidosa. Taxonomy (NCBI): domain Eukaryota; kingdom Viridiplantae; phylum Chlorophyta; class Trebouxiophyceae; order Chlorellales; family Chlorellaceae; genus Auxenochlorella; species Auxenochlorella pyrenoidosa. Next base: position 494,897 of record KQ481977.1, read on the forward strand.
CCCTGCCGCAGGTGTGCCGGATCAGCGGCGCCTGCGGCTTCAACGAGACCAAGATCATCGGCGGCGGCGAGCACGACATCCCCCTGACCCAGATCGACATTGGCTACGAGGTGAGCGCAGTGGGAGGGGCGACAGGGAGGGAAAAGTGCCGGTGGATGGGGGAGGTCAGCGGGCACCGCTGGCGCCGACATGCATGGCGCCGTGCTCACCGCCCGTGTGTCCATGTGCAAGCCTCGCCCACCGCCCGATGCTCTGCCATCCTCCCCTGCGCTCTGCAGTTCAAGTAAACGCAGCACCCGCCGCGCTCGCTTGGCGGCGCCGCTGACGTGGACGCTTGATTCTTTTGGCCCGAGGGCCGAGCCCCCTGCGTGGCGCCGGCGCCGGCCCCCAGCTGGCGCCTGCACCCGCGGCCCCACCCTATTTTACCACCGCACACCTTTATGATGCACTAGCGCCTCGCGCCTCGATTGATTCGCCAGCCTTTTATAACTGCTCATTTTCTCGCCGCGCACCCGTGCCCCCTGCCCGGCCCGTAGCTGTCGCCGCACTGCCGCTCCCACCCGCCGTCCCTCACATCACTGAGTCTTGTCACGCTCGCCTGCCCGCCTCCCACCTGTAAGCCTCTTGCGTACGCTGGGAGACAGGATGGTACATACAATGCAGGTTGCACCGCCCAATGCGCAGAAAGAAGCTATTGAAGGAATTGGAAGAATCAGGGAATCGGTCACACGTGCAGCCAGAAGCTGCGGGGGGAGGGCCAGCAGGGCAGGGCCACATACGGCCTGTGCACTGGCGCTGTCAGGGTCAATTTGTTTGGCCCCGCCACGCCGTGCCTGGCGGGGCTGCTGCGGGGCGTCACGCGGGGTAGCCATACACGCGCACCCAGTCGACCGCCAGCGTGGCAGGAAACGTGGTGTTGGGCAGCGGCGCCCCGGCCCACGGGTCCCCCAGCGCCACGCCCAGCGACAGCGAGAAGGGCTGGTCAAAGGGGGCGCGCGTGTTGGCGGGCGCGCCGGCGCTGTACCACCCGCCGGCGGCGTTGCGCCGCTTGGAGGCGAACTTGCCGGTCACCGAGCCGTCCATCCAGGCTGGGTAGGGGGGGACGGGGTTGGGGGTGGGGTGAGGTAGGTGGATGGGGTGGGGGCCCGGGGGCGCGCCGCCACTGCCGGGGATGCCAGGCAGTGCAGGCCAGGGCGGCCGTGTGCTGCATTGGCGGCAGACGCAACCACCGAGTGCGCGCCCCGCGCCGCCCTGCCTGCCAGCACCCCACGGCTTTCCCCCCCTCGCCCTGTTCCAGCGCCCCGCGCCTTCCCCCTGGGCGAGGCAGCGGGCCTGCCCCTCACTGGTGATGGTGTCGGCCGTCCAGTCGACGGCAAAGGTGTGGAAGCCGCCAGAGTAGGGCTGGGCGTTGGCCTGGGGGGTCCACACCTCCTGGTGCCTGCCGTCGGGGTCTGCACCGCGGCGGCAGGATTGGTGCCATGACTTGGTGCCATGATTTGGCAGGTGGAGGGCGGGCGGGCCGGGGTTGGTGTGAGACGCAGCGGAGCCTTCACAACAAGGTGCGAGGGTCGGGGGCAGCCTGCGCCGGCTCGTGCACAGGGCGCGGGACACTGCAAGGGGGCCCGCCCGCGTGCTGGGCATGCACGCGCGCTCTCTGTGCCCTGCCGCCTGTGCGCCCGGCACTCACAGGCGCCGCCAAAGTGGATGCCCTGCTCCGCCGACTTCATGTCGTTCAGCAGGTTCATCAGGCCAACCTGCGCCAGGCAGGAATAGGGCACATTCATAAACTGAATCTCCCGAGGGTCGGGCGTAAGGGCTGCCAACGCGCACTGCTGCCAGCAGCAGCCGAGGGCCCACCACCGAAAAAACAGATCACAAGAGCTACGGCGCCGCCCTCACCTCCCCCGACTGAGGCCATGCGCCATACTTGGGCGCCGCAGGCTCCAACAGGCACGAGGCCAGCAGGCCGCGCCCCGGGGAGGGCACCTGCGCGCGCACCTCGATGCGCACGCTGCGCAGGGTGCGGCCGTCGCCCAGCTGCGCAGGTGGAGGCAGGAGACGCGTATATGTGTGTGTGTGTGTGTGTGTGTGTGTGTGTGGATGTGGGTGGGGTGGGGTGGGGATGGGGGCGGCAGCGGCGGGGTGGATGCAGCAGCCGGTGCTGCGGGAACATGCGCCGCCGCCCCCAGCTGCGAACCGCCAAGCAAGAGATGGGCCCGTCGGACGCCTACCTTTCCTGCCTGCCTGCCTGCCCGCCAGCCTGCTGCTGGCCAGCCTGCTCTGTGGGGAGGAGCCCAGCGCGCTGCGTGCGACGTGTGTGCCCACCTTCATGCCTGGGCGCCAGCTGGCCTTGGTCCTGATCTTGGCAGAGGTGTAGGCGCCGCCCTGCGGGCAGGCGTGGGTGCGCACGCAGGCATGGTGGGAGGCAGCCAAGTGCGTCGGAGGAGCGGGCCAAGTGCGGAGCGAGGCAGGCGGGCAAGGCAGCAGGCACACCCCAGCTCGGCTTGACTGACAGCGCATGCAGCTGGGGTTTCGGCTGCAAGACAGTTTGAGGTCAGCCAGGAGCTGACCAGAATAAAGATGTGGCCACGGCAGAGTAATGATGTGGCTGCAGCAGGCTCACCGCCCGGATGGCATTGATGTAGGCCACCGACTCTGCCACCGCCAGGTTTGCAGGGTCGGCCGTGAAGGTCTGCAGGACAGTGTGGCGGCGGGCAGGTGTTGTGCAGTGGGGCTTTGCCTGCCATATCTCAACAGCAGGGCGGGCAGGCTTGCGGAGTGGCCAGGCTGCTTGGACTCTCAGGCGCAGGGGTTGAGGTGGGGCATGGGGGGCTGCGCCGTGATGCTGCCACCCAGCAGCATTGCACATCAGTCAGCAGTCTGCATGCTGCCCCGGGGTCGAGCAGCAGGCCGGCACCGGGCTCGCCCCCGCTGCCTGGCGCGGCAGCGGGTGCCCCCGTCCGCGCACCTGCAGCTGCCAGTCAGGCTTGCCCGTGATGCGGGTCCACAGGTTTGTGTTCAGGGCATATTTGGGAGAGTCAAAGTCGTCGGAAAACAGCTTGACCGCGCCATCAGGCACCAGAAAGGGCGCAGGGCCTGCTGAAGCCGGCGCCGCTAGCAGGAGCAGCAGCATGAGCTGCGCCGCCAGTGCTGCATGCCTAAAGGGGGCGGCGGGTCTTGCATGGAGGGCTGGGAGCCGAGGCCGCCGTCCACGCGTCGCATTGCCGCCGGCGGCAGCAGATCGCCGCCCTTCAGGCAGCATTGCGAGGGTTGCGGGGTGGTTTTTGGGCGGCGCACAGGGTTGCGAGCGTTCAAGTAAGCTTGAAACGCCTAAGAGCGCAAGCAAATGAGACGCCGCGGGACGCGGCGGCTGGAACCGGAGAGGAGGGGCGTGCTTTGCAAAGGTGCAGTAGACTACAATGGTCGCGCAGAGGCAGCGGAGCCGACTTGCCACTCAGAGCGCTGCATGTTGATGTGACTGGCGCCAGCGCCGCAGCGTGCACATGCCGCTGGGAGCCTCCCAGAGATTCCTTGCATAGCTGGACACGGTCGCTCCCCACACCCCACCCTCCCACCACCGTTTGAAATCACTCGGGCACATGGTCGGCTGCAGGCCCTCCCCCCTGTTCCAGAGCATGCTATGGTTGTCTAGGATCTGTCCTGATGTGCCTGCTTACAGCAGCGAGGCTGAAGGTGAGCACAGGGCAGCGGGTGTGCACGCTCAGCCAAACATCTGGTCCCACGGCATGGGCCGCACCGCCATGAAGGCGTCCACAATGTCGTCCGTCACCGCCGCCCGCGCCTTCTTGTGCCGCTCCACCATCTCTGCCGGGCGGGCGCAGCGAGTGGGTGGTGTGTGTGTGTGTGTGTGTGTGTTTATTCTTGGGGGGGGGGATGGATGGCCGCCCATGCGCTCGTGGTGCGGGCCAGGGGCAGCAACAGGCATCGCTGTCGACCGGGATCTCAAGGAGCCAGTAGGCAACTAGTCGGGCGCCCCACCTGCGGGCCCTGTGCGCGGCTCGAACGCATCAGCTCTTTGTCCAGCCAGGCCCCCAACTTTAAGGAACCCACCCCAACCCCACCCAGGGCCCCACCACCCAGGCCCCCACCAACACCCCCATCCAGGCTCCCAACTCCAAGGAACCCAGTCCACCCCACCCCAGCCACCTCTCCAAGAACCCACCCCACCCCCACCTGTGAGCACCGCGATCAGCTCTGCCTTGATCTCCCCAGTGAGCATGCGCCCGCTGCCATACTCCTCGCCAATCTGCAGGCGCGGGGCGGGGAGGGGCCGGTCAGCAGTTGCGAACGCTGAAGCAGGCACCAGAGCCAGCGGCGCACCGCCAGGGCCAGCACATGTTTGGCCGGGCACCAAGCGGCTGGCGGCGCGGGCTGCCCCGGCCCTAACCAGCTGGGGGCAGCCAAGAGCAGGAAAACGCCAAATGTAGGAAGCCGAAGTAGGCAAGTACTACATCATCCGGCTGCCTCGCCCCAACCCCCTGCAGAGGCCCCCCCCCCCCCCCTCCCCCCCCCCCGCCATCCCCCGGGCACCTTTGCCAGCTTGGCGTCGTCCTCCATGAAGAAGTTGAGCCACTTCCAGGAGACGTCCACATCCAGGTTGGCGCCTGCACACGGGGGGGGGGGGGGGGGGCGACGCCAAGCATGCAGTTTGGTCAGCGAGACCGGTGGTCAGCGTGAGCTGCATCTGTGAGTTGCCGTAAGGAGAGCCTGCGCGCCCCTGGCCAGCAGGACCACGCCCGGCAGCCCCGTCCTGGCAGCAGCGCTTCACAAGACGCAAGGTTGCAGGCTGTTGGTACCGCTGCAGGCAGAAAGGAGGCCGTGGCCACGAGCGCCAGGCAGGCAGGCAAGCAGCGGGCAGGCAGGCAGCGCACCCTTGGCGCGGTGCTCCTCCACGCTGGTGCCGCCGCCGCTGAAGGCGTACTTGTTCACCTTGCTCTTGATCTCCTTGGGGGTGTCGCTGCAGGCGGCAGAGGAGGGGGGCGAGGGAGGGATGGGGTGAGATGCGGGGCCCAGTGCCAAGTGGCAGGCGGCGGTGGCTGCGCCGGCCACCACCTGGCGCATGCGCATGCTCCCCCGGGGCATGGCGCCAACCCTTAAAGGGCCCGGGCAGGCGGGCTGCGCAGGCCCTGGCATTCGACCCCGGGCGCCAACCCTTGAATCCCCCATGCGGAACCTGCGCCGTGAGCTCTTCACATTTGGGGGGGGTGCGCCGCGTCGCCGCCGCCGGCCCGCAGCCCCTCGCAAACGCCTCACCTCACAAAGATGGCGCTGTTCTGGTCGCTGGCGCTCATCTTGCCGCTCTCGCCCTGCGAGAGTGCGGGGAGGCGGGCAGGCGCCCGGCCGGGGTGAGAGAGCGCATGCTGCGGCGCCAGGCAGCGCCGGCGCGTGCACGAATCCAGGCTGGCCGGGTGCCGGGATGGGAAGCAACGTGAGCAGGGCCTGGAGCCACAAGACAGGGCCAGGGGCAGCAAGGCACGGCGGCAAGGCAGGGCGAGGTACGACACCAAGAGCACGCTGCCCACCTGCAGCGCCGGGAAGAAGCGCGACTCGATGAGCGAGGTCTTGAGGTGGCCCAGGCGCGGCGCCACGTCGCGCGTCATGCGGAAGTAGGGGTCCTGGTCGATGGCGCAGGGGATGAGGCAGCTGCAGGGGGGTGGGGGTGGGGTGGGGTGGGGTGGGGGGTGGGGTGGGGGGCTTGCCAGCGTGCATGCTTCCTCCTGATGTGGCGGCAATGTGGGGCACGGCGGCAGCGGGCACCCACCGCACGTCCTTGCGCTCGCCAAACATGTGGGGGAAGCTGTCCGGGAAGGCCGGGGCCGCCTGCAGGGGGGGTGGGAGGTGGGGGGCCGCGGCTCAGATGCACGCAGTGATGCATGCTGGGCATCACTCCCAAACTCCTCACCGGCAAGGTCGGCGGCGAGCACAGGCGTGTGTGGAGGGGCAGGCGGGGGCACTTGCCTGCACCGCTGGGAAGGCGATCTTGCCGATGTTGTCCTCCATGGTGAAGCCAAAGATGCCGCGCACCTGGTTCATGGGGGTGCACCTGGGCGGGGTGTGGGGAGGGGTGGAATAGAGTGAGCATGTTTGTGTGTGTGTGTGTGTGTGTGTGAGTAGGGGCGGGGGGGGTTTCACGTGCCGGGCGTTTGGCATGACTGCTGCACGCTGCGTTAACGGCTGTCGTCTGCAGTGCTTGATGCCCCAGCGGCGACAACAGCACCACACAAGCATGTGCTTGATCAGCTCGGCGGGGCGGAGCGCAGCCGCAGAGGTGCCGCGCAGGAGGGGCGCGACCAGGCACGCGGATAACGTGCGCTGCGCCGCGCTGCGCCGCGCCGCGCCGCGCTGTGCATGCCGCCCTCACCGCTGGATGCGCGCGATGTTGCGGTAGAAGGCGCCGCCCACGTACTCGAAGTCGGAGAAGATAAAGGTGCGGCGCACGTCAAAGCCGCAGGCGATGATGTCCTTTGCGTTCTCACGCGCCAGCCGCCGCGCCTCCTCCACCGACAGGCCCCTGCGTGGTGGCAGGCAGGCAGGCAGCGTCATCTGGTCTCTTCTGGTTATTGGCAATGCGTGGGGAGGCAAGGGAGCGACGCGGCAGGGGCTGTTTGCTGTGCCGGCAGGCGATTTACGCCTTGGCGGCTGGCCGCGCCAGGTGCACCCCGCCGCAGCGGAGAGCGGGCCCTGCAGCGCCCGAGGGCAGCAGGCAGGCAGGCCGGCAGGCAGGCAGGAAGAGAGGGGCATGCTCCTGCAGGGCAAGCAAGCAGGCAGGGAGGGGCAGACTCCCCCTGGAAAAAGGGGAAAAAGGGGAAAAAGGGGGAAAAAGGGAAAAAGCGCCCCCGGGCTCACCGCCACAGGAACTTTTCGTCGTCGGTGAGCTGGATGACGAGCGGCACCTTGAAGGCGTCTTGCAGCCACTTGGTGAACATGAAGGGCACCAGGTGGCCCAGGTGCAGCGCCTCGGAGGAGGGGCCCTGCGGCGCAGCGAGACAGAGGTGGGTGGACGGGTGGGCGGGTGGGGCGGCACGCTTTCGGTTGCAGGCGGCAGGGCCAGGGGCGCGGGCGCCGCGGCGGGCGGCCTGTGTGCAGTACCTCGAAGACGAGGGCCCTGTGCGCGGCACGCGACGGGGGAGTGCGCGCAGGCAGCAGCCCGGTGGGCCGGGGCGAGCTGGCAGCGGGGATGGGGAGGGCACCGGGCACCCACCCAGCACCTACCCCTCGTGAGCTCGGGCAACCGCCCACCCGGCTGCAGCTCCTCGGCCATGCCCAGGCCCAGGCACGGCACAGGCGGTGCACCCACCCGGCCGGTGTACAGGTAGAAGGGCTGCCCCCGCTCGTAGGCATCCAGCACCTCCTTCAGGTCGCTGCAGGGGGGTGGGGGGTGGGGGGTGGGGGGGGGCAGGAGGACGCACGCAGCATGGGCGGGGGCAGGAGGACGCACGCGGCATGGGAGGGCGGCCCCGTCTGGGCACGCAGTGTTCGTTGGTGGGTGCAGCAGATGCAGGCCGCCCAGGGCTGCAGGGGACGCCGTGCCAGCAAGCGCACCCAGCCGCTCCCCCGCTGGTCCCGCTCCCAGCCCCCGCCGGGCAGCGGGAGGGATGCGGGAGCAGCCTTGCAGCCCGCAAGCATGCAGCGCCCAGCGTTGTTCCGCTGCCAGCCCCGGGCCCCAGCTGGGATCAACACGTCGCCCAGCCCCGGCCCCAGCGCCAGCACAGCACAGCGCAGCGCGGCGGGGCGCACCGGTGGGCGAAGAAGATGCCGCGCTTGAGGAAGGGGTGCGCGGGGCGCCCCGTCAGCCGCTCTATCCGCTCCACCAGCGCCGCGTCTATGTTCTGGCAGCCAAACTGCGCCGGGCAGGGTGGGGGGCGCGGCCGCAGGGTTCAGCCGTGCTGCTGGGCACGAGGGCTGCGCCCTGGTGACTGTGTTGCGTGCGAGGCAGGCTGCGCAGGAGCGGGCACCACAGCCGGCAGGTGCCGCATCCACACACGATGGGCACACGGCAGGAGGCACATCAACCTCGCTCGCTGCGCCATGCCCCGCCGCAGCCGCATCCGCCGCCGTCACTGCTGCCGCCGACGCCGCCGCTCCACATCGCTTCTTGGCAAAAGCTGAGCGGCCGACATGCAGCCCTCACCTGCGCCACAAGCTTGTTGTAATCAATCTTGCCGTCGGCGCCGCCGGTCACGTCCCAAGGAGTGATTACCTGGAAAACGCAGAAGGGAAGTGAATGCGGTGGGGAGCTGGAAGCATCAGGCGGCGGCGCCAACAGGCAGCAGCGGGTGGCGGCGGCAGTCGGCGGCAGCAGGCGGCAGCACATCGGTGATCGATGGCGAGTGGCAGCGCTCGTCAATTGACATGGGATTGAAAGCTTGTTCTCAATGCCCGGCGTCGCTGTGCGAAAAGGGAGCAGCAGGCGGCAAAATGTCTTGCTGATAGACACCCACCTGCTCCCCATCCTGTGCCTCCTGGTTCTCAACCGGCTGCTGCTCGCCGTTGGCAGCCGCCTGCTCCTCTGGCGCGGTCATGCTGCAAAGCTGCGCCAAGCTACAGTGCCTACCGCCTCCCCGCTGCTGGAAATCCTTGTGAATATATGTCTGGAAGCACGATCCGATGCTAAAAAGTCCGAAAAACGCGAGTTGGTCGGGTGGAAAACCGGGGCCATTTGGAGTGCGAGCCAGGCGCATGATATCTTATTCACGAGCTGTAACACAAATCTCCATGCCCACAAAAAGCAATGCAGCACGGGGGAGGATGCCGCGACGCCCTGATACACCTTGCCCCAAGAGCGGAGCATTCGCTGCACCGAGCGGTGCAGCTGCATTGCAGGCAGCCTGTTTCTTCCACGTCGGGGCGCCTTGATGCTGAATGGTCGAAGGGTTTTTTTAACCCAGGTGGATGGCGCTGTGTGGGCAGGGTTCCATGCAGCACAGGGAGGATGCTGCAGCGCCATCAGAGCCACCTTGCCCTGCGTGAGGTGGGCAAGGCAGCCGTGTGCAGCCCACTGCAGGCAGCCCGCATCAATGCCGCCAATTGCACCCGTTATATGCCCTGGCACATGTTTGTCTATGGTGCGGTGCAGGGTTGCCTGCAGGAGAAGGTGGAATGCTGTGCCAGATCACCGCCTGTTGCCATCTGTTCAAAGTTGTCAAAGCGGGCCACCTGTTCAGGCTGCTGGGCAGGACCCCTCCATGGCATCCACATGGCAGCAAGCAAAGGCTGCGCTGCTATGCCCAGCAGCTGTCGCACACATTATTGCGCAGCAATGATCTCCATCGGCGCATCATCTCGCGATCGCCGCGATCGTATCTGCACTTCGGTCTGGCAAGGTGCATGCCGCCACCGGATGCGAGATCACACATGCCCCTTCTTCAAACTGGCGTCCACACTCGTGATAACCAACGCTCCGTATCTGCATGCATGGAGGCATGGAGCATGCCAGGTGTCAAGGAGCAGAACAACCGAGGAGCTGCGCTGGAAGGCCGCCTGCATCGCGCTGGCGCCATCTGTCGCGGTGCGCACCTCCCTAAGCGTGGGGTTTGCGGCTTGCTCCAACACAATCGGGCTCTGCAGACTGTTGTCGGATCTCCTGCCAGGGCTGCAAGCCCGCGCAAATCGCCGTCTCGACAGTCGAGTTTCCCACAGTAGCAACTGCTCCGATCATGCGCCTTTCGAATGCGCTGCTTGCTTCAGTCGCCTTTGTGCTGGGTCTCATAGCCGGAGGGAGGTGGGAGGTGCGCACAAGCCCGACCGGCGAGGCGCTGACGGGCTTGCTCTTCAAGGCTGCCAGGACCCGTGGACAGTGCGCCGACATCTACAAAGGTGAACCGACGACATGAACATCGGGTTTGCAGCGCCCCTGCCCCAACTCTGCTGCCGCCCGCAGTTGTCCTGCCGCCTTCCCTCGGCTCCCCTCAAGCAGCCCATTAGATCGCCGTGCTGGCCTCAAGCATGCTGCAGGTGCCCCGCTGTCCCCCATCATCAAGGTGGATGAGCTGCAGCCAGGTGGGCTGGGCTGCCAGGGCTGGTTGGCTGGGGTCAGTCGCCACCCGCCCAGGGCTGCGCCTTCCGCGCCCCCCACCCCCACCCCACCCCCCAGCCCTGAGCCATCCCCACCAACAACCCTTGTGGGCCCTTGGTCCGTCCCCCACAGGCAAGCATCCCATTCCCGGGTTCACCCACATCACCCTGGCGGGGTTCAAGCAGCACGGCATGAAGGGCCTGGAGCTGTGGCTGCAGACCTTTGCGCCCGGCAGTGGCACGCCCATCCACAGGCGCGCCACGCTCCGGCCTGCATGTCCCCCGCCTGCTCTGCATCGTCTGGTCGACTGAAGGCCCTTTACAAGGGGCGCCGGGCCGCCCAGGATTCCCCCGCCGCTGCACTGGCATCCTGCCCTGCCCAGCGCACTCGTTGTTTATTCTCCCGCCGAGAAGGAAGCTGCTCAGGCGTGCTGCGCGCCTCTCCCGCCCAGCAGGCACGACTGCGAGGAGACGTTCCTGGTGCTCAGCGGCACGGGCACAGCAGCCATCCAGGGAGCGGTGCGGGGGGCCAGGCAGGGCTGCACGCGCCGCCGGCACACAGTATCTACGTTGTGTGTGCTGGGCCTGCTGTGCCTGCCGGCTTGGCCCGCTGTGCTGCCTGCTTGCCTCCGTGCGCAACCTAAGTGCGTGCCTCGATATGTCGGCGCCCGGCTTTGCGCACACGTTGCCCCCCCCTGCCATGCCTCCCCGGCTGCAGGATGGCAAAGTGGTTGAGGCCCAGTTCGGCCCCAACTCCACGTTCACTGTCCTGCCCAATGCCCGCCACCAGGTGGGG
>KQ481977.1:515466-529299 GCA_001430745.1 Auxenochlorella pyrenoidosa
AAAATAAAAAAAAATGGCAGGCGCACCGCCCATGAGGCGCATGCGCGGCGCCAGCGCCTCCTCCAGCGCCTCGACAAACTGCGCGCCCTCCACGTCCCGCAGCAGCTGCAGCTGCAGCGCCTTGACGCAGCCGCCGTCCACCAGCGCCTGGCAGTAGTCGTCGTCGCTCTCAAAGAAGCCGCCCCTGCAGGCGAGGCAGCACAACACCTGTGGCCTTTGGGCCTGGTGCAAGCCTTCGGGCGACAAGTTGTAAGACCAGACTGGACTACCCGAGGCAGGGCGCCTTGCGCCGGGGGGGGGGCTCGTGGGCAGCCGCGCCTGCCTGCCTGGCGGCAGCAGGCGCCGGGCACGCCTGCCCTCAGCCGGCTGCCCTGCTGCCCAGGCCGGGCGCTGCATCCCTTCCCCACGTGCGCGCCACCCAGCATGACGCCCTCAAGCCCTCGCAGGCAGCCAGGCAGGCCCAGCAGGCAGGGGGGCTTGCCTGTTGCGCACGCCCAGCTCGCGCGCCATCTTCTCCGCCTCCACATACAGCACCACGGCATAGACCTTGACGCCGATGAAGGCGACCTGCAGGGCACAGCGCCCAGCGGGGTGGGAGCGGGCAGATGCGGGCAGGGTATGTGGGGTGGGGGTGGTGCTGTTGTGCGTGTGTGTTTGAGGGGCAAGGGGGCTGTTCAGGGGCCGCGGCATGTGGTGCGCCTGGCCAGGCAGCTGGGGGCAGAAGCAGGGTCGTCTGTGCACCCAACGAAATCCCTGTGCTCATGCATTGGATTCGCCAACGGAATACCAAGCCTGCCATCCTTGCGCGGTAGTCCTGCCTAGACCCAGCCAGAGTGCCCCGTTGCCTGCCGCGGCACCGCCAATGCCCGCCCACCTTCTTGCTGCGGCAGCCGCCGCCCACGCAGCGCATCTCGTCACCCAGCCACAGCTTCTGGACCAGCGGGAACTCCACGCCCGAAGCGGCCTCCTTGTAAGTCAGCACAGCGCGGGTGGCAGGGGCGGCAGCGCGGCGCTGTGGCCGCGCCGCTGCCGCCGCCTGCCGCCGAGCCGCCGGGACAGCGAGCGGCGCGGCATTGCCCAAGAAGGCAGGCGTCAGAGCTGCATTGGCCTGCACGAGAGCAGGGGTGGAGGAAGGGGGAAGCGAGGGAGCGCTGAAAGGGGAACGCAATGGACGCGCGAGGCAGCGCCTGCAGCCGGCGCGCGAGGCGGAGGAGATGGTGGATGCGCAGCGCGCGATCGCACCCTGGGCAACCGATCTCATAGGATCGGGACTTTGAGACCAAAGGGACGAGAATGCGGCGCAGCAGCGCAGAGGAGTCGCACCTTTGTCCGCAGACCGGTGGCAGGCGCAGCGGGTAGAATGCAGGACCTGCACAAACGTGGAGGCAGGTGATTGTCAGGTGCAGGCTGCCACAGACTCCAATGCGCCTGACTGCTGTAGCTGGCAGGTCTCACCTTGCTTGGGCGAGGGCCATGGCGGCGATGCTGGGCCTCAGTGGAATGCAGTAGGACGTAGATCGCCGATGCAGCCCTCAGCGCCCCTTTCTGCAGAGCTGGTGTCTGCTGCGATCGTGCTGAGGCAAGGTTTCTCTGTTCTGTCCCTTGCGGCGGCCTCTGTATGCATTTACGACACTTACGCATACGCACCGGGCCACAAGCCTCCCGTCCACCGGCTCCGCACACCTCGACACCGGCGGCGGTGCGCAAGGGGAGAATGCGGCTGCCCGCGCCCAATCTGGCGGGCCACAAGAATGCCTACGCAAGGTGGGCAAGGGCGGCGAGTCCTTCCGACAAATGTTCTGCGGTGTCGGACAGCAATGTTGGCATGCCGCTGCCGGTCAAACCGCGCGATCCGGTCTGCTGCAGGCCTGGTGTGCTTGACGGCAACTTCGCAGAGGAGCTGCTGGCGTCTGATGCCAAGGGCCGGCCCGGCTTTGTGCTAGACCGTGGCGGTGCTTTTGACGGCACCAGCACGGCCAAGGCCACCTTCACTGCCCAGGGTGCGATGCTCAGTACAGCAGCACACATGCTGCAGGCTGTTGCTGGTCAGGCAGCGGCTGCTTAGGGTCGATGTTAGGATGGCGCGCTTCCTGCGTAGCAGCAGCATGGTCACATGAGTATGTCGGGCTCCTGCCTGCGAAGCACTTTCTTCATATTATCCAATCCTGCTTGGGTCACTCGGGCCTGGGCCTGCAGGCAAGAGCGGCCCAGAGCTGGCGGCGGCGGCGCGGCGCGAGGACATCGCGCTCAAGTATGTCAAGTATGGTGCGTTGGGTGACAGGTCGGCAGGGCGAGAGGGAGAGTGGGCATGGAACCTGCAATGTGGCATCGCACCTCTCCATGCGTACATCCTACCCCTCACAGTGCACCTCTCATGTGCCACGCATTCCCTGGCTGCACCCAGGCAAGAGCACCGTGCTGCCGGACGATAAGACGGGCTTCTGGGCCTCCACCACGCAGCTGGCCTACGGTGAATGCCATGGCGTTGACTGCGGAGCCGGGGCAAACGGGTGCCCAAGGATTGCCCATTCGCCCGCTCAACGGCGCTGCGCAGAAGCGCTCTGTGCGCTGTGTGATGCTGTTGCCACCGGCTTGCGTCTGCGAAACCCGGCTCTCACGAGCGGCACACTCGCTCCCTCCCCTGCCCCGTGCTTGAGAGGGAGCAGGGCGCGCACAGGCTGCTTCCGCGCCTGCTGCCGACTGCGAGCGGCCCGCCAGCTGCCCCACGCGGGTGCAGGACTGCCTGTGGGGGGCCAGCAAGTTTGAGAACCGCAAGGTGAGGGGGGAGGGCTGGCAAGGGCGAGGGGCCGCAGAGGCGCGGGGGGAAGCCAGGCCGCACTTTGTGGGCCGCGCTGCGTCCACAAAGCAGCAGCGGCGCGCGCCTGGCACGAGAGGCCCGCTTGGCCGCTGGCGCAGGTGCCCGTGAGCGCACACGCCTACTCCCTCAGCGCCCAGCGGCGGCGGCAGCTGGAGGCGGAGCAGGCGGCCAGCCCGTACAGCACGGTGGAGAAGGTGGGCGGGCGCTGCTGGGGCGGGCAGGGCGCTGGAGGGGCGGGCAACGCGCCGGCGGGGGACGCGCTCCGAAATTCAAACTCTGGGTTGCTTCCATGTTCGCGAGCGCATGGCAGGCGCATGGAGCAGGGCGTGAAATAAAAGCCCTGTTCTTCCTCCCCTCACCCACCAGGACTGCCTGGCTGCCGCAGCGCTGGACGAGGCGGCGCGCCTTGCTGCCAAGCCGGCCATGGCCCGCCCGCACGACCCCAAGGGAGAAGAGTGAGCCATGGAGGGGTCAGGGCAAAATGGAAAGCTCTGACGCAGGGTTGGCTGCATGGCTGGACGTTTGCCATGTTTGGGGCCTCCGGCTCGGAGGATCACAGCACAAGCTACTGCTGCCTGGCGACACCTGTCACGAGCTGCTGGGCCGTGCTTGCAACCGCCCTGCATAGCCCTGTGCTAGTTCGGCCTCCCCTCGCCGGCTGGGCCCGACCGAAATCGCCCAGCGCGGTGCCGCCACGCAGGGCGCAGACGGGGCGCAAGGCCAGCGGCGACTTTGTGCGGCTGTTTGACAAGGACTGGGTGCGCATCGGGCTGCGCAAGGGCGGCCCGGCCAGGGGCTGAGCGCGACCGGCTGCCTGGCAGCCACGCGGCTGTGGGCGCGCCTGGGCGGGCTGCAGTCAACGCGCCAGAGCTGGTTCTCCCTGGCGCGGAGAGAAAGCGGCAGCTCCACACAGCAGGACTTCGTATGACTGGGATCCCCAGCACAGCTTCAGTGATGACTGCCACATGGGCGCAATCGGCAGGGCAGGGAGGCGGCGGGTTGCATGGTGCAGCGACAGCAGCCTCCCCGGGCCTTTGAGACCTGCGTTTGCATCCGGTGTTGCAAGCTGCTCGTGTTGTAAGGAGCAGCAGAGATTGTCAAGGGGCGGCAGTCTGGTGGAAAAGAGTTCGGGTCGGTGCGCAGGTCAACAGCAGGCAGCACTGGTGGTCACACGTTGCACGTGCTGCTGCCAGAGGTGTATGCGATGTGGCGCAGCACCAGCAGCGGGCGGCCCACGTCAGGCCCGCGTGGCGACGACCGCGCCCGGCGGCTGGCCCTGCTGCTGCGCCTGCTGGGCCAGCACCTCGAGCTTGCGCTGCTGCGCCGCCAGCTTTTGCTCCATCAGGGCCGCTGCCCGCCGCTCGCTCTCCACCTCATCCTGCAGAAAGGGAGGGGAGGTCGGCGGGCAGGGTGGGGTGCGTGTAAGGCGGCATCAGCAAGTGAATGGGGGACGTGCGCCCCCCCCCCCCCGGGGCGCTCCGAGCATACGTGGCTTGACTGGCTGGCCGGTTGGACACGCCGTGGCTGTGGCGTGCTGCCGGGTCCCGCTGGGGTGGTGCCGGCCAGGCGCAGTGCACCGCTGTGCATAGTGGCAGGCGTGCAGGCCTGCCGATGGCTGAGCCTCTCTGAACACCATGTTAAACAGTGCTTGGAGGTCCCACCCAGGAGCCGCCCACCTGCTTGGCATTGAGCGCCGCCAGCAGCTGCCGCTTCTCCTGCTCCAGCGCATCCAGCAGCAGGTGGATGCTGCTGGTCAACTGCAGCACGGGCTGGCCGTTGACCACGCCGCTGACCGAGCCGTCGGACGTGGGTGCTGCGTACAGCGCCGCAGGCAGCAGCGCAGCGAGCTCAGGCGGCAGGGCGCCCGGCCCCTGCTCGCCCGGCTGCTGCTGCTGCTGCTGCTGCTGCTGCTGCTGCTGCTGCTGCGCGGCGGTGCTCGATGCCGCCGCCTCCTGCAGCGCCTGCGCACTGATAACGGCCGAAACGGCGGGGCCAGACGGCGCCTGGGTAACGCCAGCCGCTGTCGGCTCGCCCACTTCCCCTGCGCCGTCGCTGCCGCCTGCCTGTGCTGCTGCTCGTCCCGCGAGCCCTGCACCGGCATTCCCTGCTGCTGCTGCTGCTGCGTCCTCTGCAGCCCTGAGCCGCTGCTGCAACTCCGCATTCTGCCGCTGCACCAGCTGCACCTCGGCTTGCAGCCTGGCCAGCTCGGCAGCATGCTGGCGCTGCGCCTCCCGCAGCTCTTGCTCGGCAGCCACGGCAGCGGCCGCGGCAGCGCTGCCGGCATCGGCGCCGCCTTTGCTGCCACCTGCGCCATCCGCCTGCTGCTGCTGCGGCGCCGCCGCCTCCGTCTGCTGCGCCGCCGCCAGCTGCTGCTGCGCGCGCTTCAGCTGGTGCCGTGCCTCGGCGCTCTCCTCTCGCAGCCGGTGCACCTCGTCTAGAAGGTTCCCTCGCTCCCTGCTCACAGCCTCCAGCTGCGCCTGCGAGGGTCAATCACAAAAAGTAACAGCTCAACTGCCTCTTGATCACGGAATGTGGCGAGGCAGGCAGGCAGGCAGGCGGACGGTTGGGCGACGAGGCAGGCGGCGGGCGAGAGCCAGCGAGGCAGGCAGGCAGGCGGGCAGCAAGTCTGGACACCTTGCACAGGCAGGCGCCGCGGCCCGATGCCAGCCTGCTCCTTGTTAGCCCGCCAGCTGGGCCCACAGGGACAGGCAGGCAACCAGGCCGATAGGCAGCAACCGCCAGCTCCCTCCCCTGGCCCGGCCTGCCCCCTGGGCCGGGCGCACCGGGCGCCGGCGACGCCGCCACCTCGCCTGCACGGCAGGCGCGCCGAGCCGGGGCCCCAAGCCCGCTCACAGCGACACCTCATGTGAACAGCAGGCCCCCACCTGCATGGCGCGCGCCACCTCGGTCGCGCCGCTGGCCTCGCTGCGGTCCCGCAGGTGGCTGCTCTTCAGCCGCAGCACCTGCTCCTCTAGCGCCACCACCTCGGCAGCCAGGGCCTGCAGGAGGGGGGGGGGGGTTGAGGGGGTGAGGGCGCCAGTGTGGGGTGTTGCTGGTGCAAAGGATGGTCCTTCAGCGCCACCACCTTGGCGGCCAGGGCCTGCGGCGGGGCGGCGGGGCGTGCGCAGCGTGAGGTGTTGCACATGCAATGGGTGATCCTCCTGGGCCCGCTTGTTGAAGGGTTCGTTTTCTCTCTGGCGGTGTTGTGTGGTCCCACGAGAGCAGGAGGGACTGCGACGGGGGGGCCGGCCGGCCGGCCAGCAAAATGAGCTGGTTGGGACCTGCAGCTCCCCTCACCTTGGAGCGCTCCTGTATCTCCTGGGCAGACAGCTTGTAAGCGTCGCGCTCCGCGTTGGCGGCGTCCACGGCCGCAACCTGCGCGCAGACGGGCAGGGGAGGGGAGGTGGGTGGCGGGCCGAGCGCCGGCTTGCGCTGGCCTCAGCGTGGCAGCACCATCCGAAGCTCAGGCGGCCTGCCAGCGGGCATGCACGCGCATGGCTGCGCCGTGTTGGCACCCCATGGCACGACCGGCGTGTGCTGCGTCGAGCGACATGCACGCAGGGCGTGGCATGCGCAGCGTGGGCGGCTCGCCCACCTGGCCCGCAACGTGCGCCTGCAGCTCCTCCACTTGCCGCCGCAGGCTCTGCACCTCTGCGCCCTGCAGGTGGTCGAAAGCGGGCAAGGAGCAGGCGCGACAGTGGGCGCGGGTCGAGCAAGGCGTGGACAGGGCGGCCACGGCTCTCGTGCACGGCAGGTTGCACGCCAGCAGATGCTGGCGCACCGTGAGAAACTAGTCTACAGGGCGTGCGGGCAGCCGGCAGCAGCCCAGCGCGCGCGCAGCCAAATGGCAAGCACCACTGCAATGCCGCTGCTACGTCCAGACCATGGCACACGGCGCCACCAGGACCAACGGCTATCGCCACGGATTGCACCATCCCGTATGCTTTGTTCGAAGCTGCCGACCAGGCGGCCATGGCAGCGCAGCACCTAGCTGCGGGCCAGGCGGCCATGGCAGTACAGCACCCACCTGCTCGTTGTACCGCCGCATCACCGCCTCGTTCTCCTCTGCCAGGTTCAGTGCCAGCTTGGACTGGTGCTCCACCGCCCGCTGCAGGGCAGCCCAGGGGCGGGGGACGAGGTGGGCAGGGCGCGCGAGGGGCACACAGCGGGGCGCAGTCAGCTTGGCCTGGTGCTCCATCGCCTGCTGCGGGGCAGCCCCGGAGCAGTGCGGTACGGCTGAGGCAGGGCGGGCACCACTCACGCTGCTGCACCGCAGGCAGCGGCTGCGGCCACACAGCTGCGGCGCCTCGGCGCTGCGCCCGGGCTGCCAGCAAGCCGCAGACCCCGCAGGCCCGAGGGCTGCGTGCGCCCCGCGGCAGCCGAGTGTTCACTGCTTCTCATTGCTGTGCGTGCCCGGTGGGCTGCGCCCCCCTGTCGCACCGACGCCCAACCTGCCTGGGTGCACTCCACCGCACGAAGGAGCACCCAGGGCACCCAAGGCACCAAGGCGCCCAGCAGGTCACGGGGCCAAAGGCAGCCACGATGCAGAGGGCATGCAGCTGCGTACCTGCAGCATGAACTTCTCTTCTGTCAGCTCGTCGATGTGCTGTTGCAGCGCCTTGAACTCCTGGGCCCTGCGTAGGGGGAAGGGGGAGGGGAAGAGTGGGTGTCTGTGTGTGTGTGTGTGTGTTTGTGGTGGGGGTTGGTGGGGGGAGGGGGGCGGGGGAGGGGGGAGAAGCGGGGGCGGCAGGCGGCCCATGAACAGGCGGGGGGACGGCTGGCGGCTCTTGACCAGCCAATGCGGGGGCACAGCTGGGGCCGGGGGCCAACTGCTCCGGCGGCCCCAGTGCCGCAAGCGTGCAGGCACAGCAGTGCCCCACAGAACCCTCAGCAGGTTCAGCCCGCTGGGCCACCCCTGCATTTCTCGAGCAGCAGCCCCGGGAAAGGTGGGCGGAACACCCCACCAGCCTGCCAACTAGACGCGATGCACCAGGCGCCGGCGAGCCTGGCATGCACGGGGTTACTCACCGCGAGGCTGACGCCCCAAACTTGCTGCTGCTGTTACTGGCAGGCAGGCCTGCTGCTGCGCCCGCTGCGCCCGCCGTCCGGTCTGGCAAAAGCGAGGATGCCGCCGAAGCTGCATCGCTGGCTTGCCGCGAATGCCGCGGCGTCGTGCCAGCCGTGCCGCCGCCGCCCGCGCTGCCGGCGCTGGGCGCAGGCTGGGCAGCTGCCGCGAGCCCCGCCGCCACAGCAGGGTCGCCATTGGCAGCTGCTGGCGTGGCCGCCGGCAAGGCGACTCCGTTGCCTGCCGGCAGCGACGCGCCTGCCGCTGCTGTGTGGTCCCCCAGGCTGCTGACGCTCAGGCTGGGGCTGTGCCCCGGACGGGCTGCTGCTGTGGATGATGCAAAGCCCATCCGCTGCTGCTGCTGCTGCTGCTGCTGCTGCAACGGCACCTCTTTACTGGGTGAAGAGTAGGCGTCTGACAGCGTGGCGTAGCCTGATGCCCAACTGTTGCTGGGTGGCAGCCTGGCCGGCGGTTGAGCCTCCTGGTGCGCCGCTTGCTGCTGCTGCTCTGCCTGCTGCTGCAATGGTGGCGCTGCTGGTGCCGTGGGCAGCGGCGGCAGCGCGACGGCAGGTGCATGCAGCGGCGCCGGCACTGGTGCAGCTGGCGTCTCCTGTGCTGACGATGCTGGCGGCGCAAGCCAGCTGGGGCGTCCGCTGTCGACGGCGGCAGCTGCTTGCTGGCTTGCGCCGAAGAGGCCGCCGAAAGAGCCAAAGAGGCCACCCCGGCTGCCGCTGCTGTGCATGCCACCTGCGCCGCCTGTCCCCTCAGGCTCTGTTCGAGGCTGGCGCTCCTGGGCTGCGGCCGCTTGCTCCGGCAGTGAGGGGGGTGCTGGCGGTGCACCCGCAGCCGCATGCGGCGGTGATCCGCTGCGTGCCAGCCAGCCTGCTGTCGGCAGCTGCGGCGGCTCGTGTGAGGGTGGCGCAATGCCTCCCAGCCCACTGCTGCTCCGGGGCGACTCGCTGCTGTTGGCTGGTCCATTAAACGAAAACCGCTGCGGCGCTGGCAGAGGCGGCGGTTGTAGCCCAGGTGACGATGTCGCCGCCGGTTCTGCCGCTGGTGGCATGGCTGGCGCTGCTGCTGGATGTTCTCCTGTTGTGGGCACCGGAAGCGCTGCTGGATGCACAGCCGACCTGCCAAATGCAGGTTCTTGGGCTGGCAGCACGGCTGCAGGTGCCGACAGCGGCGGTGGCACTGGAGGCGCCCCATTGCTCGACGGCTGCTGGGAGACACCTGCAGCCGCCTTGCCTGCCGCTTTCTGCCTCCTGAACTCTTCCAGCTGCACAGCAGGGAGCGGCAGATCACATGTTCGCGCAGGAGAGGTGAATACAAATGCTCTTTGGCAAATGGGCCCACTGACAGGTGCCCCACTCACCTTTCGCCGCCCGGCCGCCTGCAGCTCAGCCCGAGTGAGGGCAGGCGCTGTCATTGCTCGCCCGGGCCTGCAACGCCGATCAGATGATGTACATGTCTGCGCACCAGCGATCGGAGGAATGGGACGACACACAGCTTGCAAACCTGCTGCGCTGGCAGTGCCTGAATCGACTTGACACTGCGTTGTGAGCCCTTCCCTGTGTTGTTTGCGCAATGCGCATCTGGCAGATCCTTCAACGCCTTTGGAAGACCATGCTGGCCCGCCTCTTCTCTGTGCTGGGGGTGCGTTTAGTGTGCGCGCGGATGGCAGCGCCACCGCGCTCCCAGGCGGCTTGATTCAAGAGTAGAGCGATCGGATGCTGAGCCGAGCACATCAGAGCTCGAGTCGTGCTGCTGCGGCGCTTGTGCCGCCTAGCCGCGCTGCCGCCCCGCCGCTCCACCAACCCTGTTGCCTGCCCCACTCTATGCTGTTTGCAGGAGGCCAGCGGTACCACGCTGGCCTTCACGGGCATCTTGGGCCTGGCAGCAGTGTTGTACACCCTTTACCAGCTGCGCAGCAGCCAGGGTGAGAGAATACGACTGCCCTTGCTCCGGCCCTTGCCCAAACACGCACCCTCAGCCAGTGCCCTTGGAGCCACTGCAAGCAAGGGCGTGCTTGCCCGCCCGCCTGGCTGCCAATGTACGCAGGCCGGAAGCGCGACGACCCCGGCGCCTCGCAGCGGCGGCCGTTCTTGGACCCCACGCAGCCCTCCACCTCGGCAGCAGGAGCAGCTGCAGCAGCGGCGGCAGCACCAAAGCCGCCGGGGCCGGCAGCAGGCGCCACACCAGCCGCGGCGGTGGCTCGGCGGCTGGCGGGCATGCGCTGCGTCACCATCTCGCTGCCTGGGGTTCTGCTGGAAGAGAGCTCCCCTGCTGAGCTGGAGGAGAGCGCCAGCGTGCGCCCCGGCGCCGCAGGCAAGTGCCCCCCGGCCGCCTCGGCCCCCGCCCCGGGTCTTGCCCCGCCTGCACTCAGGTCCCGCCGTCTGGTCTCGCCCCCAACAGGCCAGCCCAGCACCCGCCCGCCTGGCCCCATGCCCCTTGGTGTGGCAACGCACTGCCTGCGCCCCTGGCCAGCCTGGGCGCTGCAGCGGTCGCTGTGCTGGCTGAGCGGCGGCCCCACCGCCGCTGCCGCCCTGCCCTCTACATGCCTGGCGCAGAGCTGCTGAGGGAGGCGGCCAGCGTGGCCAGCGTGTACCTGATGTGCCATGTCAGCGATGACGTTGGTAAGCGTGCCGGCCCGGTGCCCCGGCCCGGCCGATGCACGCGCACGTGGCCAGAGCAGGGCGCGCGACTGCAGGGCGGCGCTGCGAGCGCCGCGGGGCGGGCGTGCACGATGCGCCAGTCTGCTTGCTGCCTGGGCTGGCCCCCGTGGCACGTTGGCGTGGGCACGGGTGCCTGCATGCGGTCAGACGCTGCTCTTCACCGCCCCCGGGCAGGGCGCTAGAAGCGAGGCAGTGTGTAGCTCGGGCATGGAGCCAGGCCCAGTTGCACAGCGTGCTGCCTTGGATTCGTGGCTGTGCTGCGCCCTCACCTTGCCCGGGTCCCTGTGCATGCTGCAGGGGAGGCGGTCGTGCGTGGCGCCCTGGAGCATGCTGGCCTGATCGGTGGAAGTCGCGGCCAGGTGCCGCCGCACAGGTGAGTGCGGCCTGGCGCACCGCCCTGGCGCAGCGGCAGCTGGCACACTGGCGAGCCGGCGGCGGCGGGCATGTGGTGCAGGGGCAGGCTGGTGGCGCGTGCATGGCGGCCTGCCGCTTGGGCCCCCCCCCTCCTGCCGCGCCTCAACCGCTGCCCGCCGACTGCCTGCCGACCCCGCAGGGTGCTCTTCTGCGGCACCCTGGACGGCAAGGTCTCGCTGGTTCGCCAGCTGGAGCCAGACCTGCACATCGATGGGCACGAGAAGACGGTGAGCGCGAGTTCTGTCTGCCAAGAAAGGCTGCAACCAGACGCAACAGATCACCAGGGGACGAGGGAGGGGACAAGGGAGGGAAGCTGCCTGCCACAGCGGCGGGACGCTGGGCCTTGCTGCGCGGCCCCATCCGCCACCAGCACACAGGCTGGCAGGTGCAGCCTTGCTGCCGAGGCCTGTGCACGCCGTGCCCTGGCTCTCTGGCTCGGCCCGGTGCCTGCCCCAGGCTGCCTCCAACCCTGTCTCCCCAGTCCTTGGACCCACTCCCCTTCCTTCTTCACTGCTGCCGCGCAGGTGTCCGACCTGCAGCGCTTTGTGAAGCAGCTGGTGCTTGTGCAGCCGCTCGGGCCGGCAGGCAGCGCAGTGGCGGCAGCAAACGTGCAGCTCGCGCCGTCGCTTGGCGCCGCTTTCGGCCTTGCGTAGCTCGGGAGCCTCACCTCGAGTGTGCTCTGGAGGTGGTTGCATGCTGGTATGATTGGCTCGTCTCCAGACTTGCAAACAGAATCTGCAAAGAGGCACCTACCAGGGAACAAGGGTGCTTTACGGGGGCTCTTTACGGCGGCGCCGCCAGGAAGTAGCTGTGGGGTGGCAGGGATTCCCCCCCGACTCAACCGCAGCATTAAACGCAGCAACTGTTGATGTGAGAGCTCAGCAGCGGCCGTTGAGGCTGCAAGATGTGCCAGCAGGGGATGCCGTGAGGTGTCTCGCAGCTTGCCAGGCCTGCCTGCTGCCCTTCACCGCACACCTGCATGCTGCTACCGCGCACTCAAACACTCCGAATTCTGCCGGCGCCAAACAGTCCCAAGCGCCTGGCCTAGGGGCGGGAGGTATGTCCCAGCAGGGGCGCCCACACCAGGACGGTGGCGAGCCAGCGCATCAGGAAGGACTTCTGGAGTCTCGCGCAGCCGCTGAGCTCGTGTCCCGAGCTATGGAGCTGGCTCAGGTACACTGGCGGCGTAAGGCGGGGCAGCGCCGTTAGTGGCGGCAGTGGCTGTAGCTACACCCGCTGTCGGCGCTTATGTGACACTCAGCTCCCTGTCATGCAACCTTCTGCTGGCCCCGGACGTTTGCAGGCAGCAGCCGGCAGCGATGAAGAGTTCACGGACGCTATCCAGGAGGGCGGCAGCAGCAGCGACGACGACGAGGGCGGCGAGGTGCACAGCAGTGGACCGGCAGCCTCTCCGGGAGCGGCAGCAGCGCTCGCTGACCAGCCAACTGCAGCAGCGGCACTGCTAAAGGGTAGAGACCAAGGCGAGGCGGCCAGGGGGCAGGGCAGCCCGGCGTTGCGGGCGGCGGCGGCGGCGGTGGAGGCGGCGGCGGCGGCGGGGGTGGCGTTTGAAGGGCGGGAGTGGGACCGACAGTTTGTCTCCCTGGCAGCCATCGCGCAGGCGCACCTGCAGGCTGGCAAGGTGGGCGGGGCGGGCGCGGGGCGGCGTGCCTGGGGAGGGGAGGAGGCTGAGCAGCAGGTGGCGTGAGCTGGAGCTGTCGTGCGAGGCCCCGCCTAAGCCCCCTCGACGCCCGCATGGACGCATGCCTCAGGCCTTGTCTTGTGTTTTATTGGCTTGTCCCCCCCTTCACACACACAGCTGGACAAGGCGATCAACGAGTACAGCGACATCCTGCGGCGTAGCGCTCTGGCCGGCGGCGGCGGCGGCTGCGCCGCCGCGCGGCGCCGGCACGCCGCCCTGCTGCTGGCTCGCTCCGCCGCGTACGCCGCCCTCAGCCAGCAGCTGCGCAGCATCCCCGCCGCACAGGTGGGCTGCCCATGTGCTCGCAAGCCCTGCGGGCACCCCGGGGCCCACGGGTGGGCCGTGCAAGCACCTGAGGGCCGCGTGCACCGCTGCCGTGCCGCCAGCCTCTGGCGCCGCTTCCTGCTGCCACCCCCCTGCCCTGCTGCCGTGCGTGCACAGCGTCAAGCGTACCTCGCATCGCCGCCGGGCGTGTGCGTGCCCTGCAGAGCGAGAGCCGCGCGCTGTACGCGCCAGACCCCTGCCAGCTGGCCTCTCTGGGGCTCAAGGATGCCGAGGCTGCCGCGGCTGCCGACCCGGGCAACCCAGAGGCACTGCTGCACAAGGTGGGCTGCTGGGGAAGGGGGGGGTGGCGGGGGGGGGGGGGGGGGCGGGCGACTTGCTGGCTTGCGTGGCAAGATGATGATGGCTGATGTGGTGGTGGTAGTGGCAGTGGTGGTGGGGAGCAGGGGCAACCTTATTTCCTCGTGGAAGGGGCCGCCTGCTTTGTGTGCGCCCAGCTGCATTCTTCCCGCTGGGGCATGCGATAGGTGTGCAGGCGCGATAGCTGCAATCCGGAGGCACCCACGCACACCCTGCCTCCCCCGCCCAGCGCAGCCTGCTGCCGCCCAGCAGCTGCATGCTGCCGCAAGTCATGCCATGATAGCTGCACACCAGCCCGCACTTCCCGCGCACACCCTGTCGTGTGCAGGGCTATGCGCTGAGCCTGCTGGAGCGGTACCAAGCAGCGGAGGCCGCCTACCAAGCCGGCCTGCAGCTGCAGCCCACGCACGAGCAGCTGCGTAGCCGGCTCCAGGAGCTGCAAGCCCTGCTGGAGGGGGGCAGCCTGGGCGGCGGCGGCGGCTGCGGCGGCGAGAGCGGTGCCGGCGCGGACGTGCAGGGCAGC
>KQ481977.1:532985-560237 GCA_001430745.1 Auxenochlorella pyrenoidosa
GGGGGGGCCGCGCCCTTGCGGCATCAAGCTGCTGAAGCTTTGCTTCCTACGCCCTGGAAAGGCGAGCTCGTCCCTGCTGCGCGCTGCTGCAGGGGCTGCGCGGCTGCGGCGTGTTTTTGCCTGGCAGGGCCGCCCTGTCGCCGCGCGTGCCGCCCCCCGCGGGCGCCCCGCCCCCAGCAGCCCGGGCCCACCTGCAGTCTTCTAGCATCCTCCTTGCTCCCCTGCAGGACGGCTACCGCGTGGCCCGCCCCGAGTACGTGACGGACGAGCTGCCGCCAGCTGGCAGCGAGGCGGCGGCGCAGCTGGCCAGGGAGGCGTCCGAAGTGGAGGCCCTGGCCGACTCTTGGGCTGAGCGGTTGCGCACGCTGGCGCAGGTAGGGAAAGGCGGGGAGGGGGGGGGGGGGGCACTGTGGGAGGCGGCGGCAGCGCTGCGCTGGTCCGAGTGCGGCGGCGCGGCGCCTGCCCTGGTGCAACCTGCAAGGGTTCGCTCCCCTGCATCCCCCTGCCCCGGCTCGCCTCTCCCCGCTGCTCTTCGAGGCGCGGCATGTTGCCGCCTTGCCGCCCGCTCTGCCTGCTTCCCTGGGCGCAGGGGGCAGCCCTTAAAGAAACTTTCCGTGAAGCTTCCGTGCTTCCCTTGCCCCTGCCACAACTTGGGTTTCCCATCCCTGCCCTGCAGACGCGGCGCGGCGTGGCAGAGCTGCTGGTGCGGGCAGGCGACAAGCCGGCAGGGGCGGGCCCAGAGGCGCTGTCATTCTGGGTGGTGAGCCACCGAGCTGCCGACCAGGGCAGGCCAGCGCGTCCTGCCGCCAGCTCGCGAGCCGCCTTCCATATGCCTGCTTGCTCGGCGGCCTGTTTCTTGCCTGCCCGCCCGCCGGCCGCCACCTGCCGGCTGGTACTGTCCACGAGACCGGCTGCGCTGCGCAGGCCGATGCACGTGCTGGGCGCGGAGGCTGACGCAGGCCGGCCGCACCCCTCCCCCGCGCCCCCCTCCCTCTCCCCCCACTGCCCTTTCCTCACCAACCCCACCCCCACCACCCTCCCCCTGCAGGCCAACCTCATCTGCCCGGTGCTGGACGTTGAGGCGGCGCTGAAGGAGCGGTTTGTGACCACACGCAGCACCCTGGAGCGCCTGCAGGTGCGCCCTGCTTTGCCCTCGCCGCGCATGCAGTGATGCAGTGATGGAGCCCCTCCTACGGGGTCTTCTGCCATGGGCGGCCCGCCTGCTGGCACAGGTGGCCCGCACCAGCCGTGCCGCTGGCCGCGCCGGTTGCCCTCTCGACTGGCAGCCACTAAGCTAAGCCGTCACGGGGCAGCGCGCAGCTGCCAGGCAGGCCCCTGCGCCTGCCCTCCCCTCTGCTGTTCACCGGTCCACTCCTACCCCCTCCCCTTTGCCCTCCCGCTGCCACAGACCGAGCGACAGGTGCTGCAGCAGCTCAGCTCGGTGGCTGCCTCCCCCCAGGGGTGCACCATCCAGTGAGGGCCTGCATGTCCCACGGCCTGCTGCCGCATCTACCTTCTGCCGCAAGGCCCTTTCATGCCTGCCACACCACCCTCAAGCCCCTCCGCACGACTCCTTGCCCCGCCGCCACGGCGGGCGGGCATGGCAGCTGGCCATTTGCCGGGCCGCTGAGCAGCCAGCTAGCCCCTGCCCGCCAGCTCAGGCCGCCGCGCTGTGGTCCCTTCCGCCCGCTTGATTGCTTATTCTGTCCCCAGGCAGGCTGCGCCATTTCTCGCTATGAACCTGCAACAGCCTTCATTCTTGATGGGCATCCAAGCGCCGACAGGCAGCAGGCGCCGCACGCCAGGAGCCGTCCCTCAGCTATGCTGCACTCCTGGCTGTGCAGCCAGCAGGGCCCCATTTCATTGCTCTTCCCCCAAAATCTTCCAGCCAGTGTCTCTCTTTGCGTTGTCTCTATACGTGTTCCACCTGCCGCTGTCCTTCGCTGCTCCTATGCCCGCATGCCTCAGCCTTCTAAAAGCCTCAGACCAATTGCTTTCCTCGACCTTTCACATCCTTGCCTGTGTAAAATGCCTGTGCGATGTGGAGGGGATTAGCAAGGTGGCAGCAGAAGCTCTCCAGTTCCGCTGTCTGCCTGTGTAGAATGCCTGTGCGATGTGGAGGGAATTGGCAAGGTGGCAGCAGAAGCCCTCCTGGCCAGTTTAACCGGCTGCTGTCTGCTCCCCCCTCTCCCGCCGCCACAAACCTAGGTAGCAGGCTCGATACAATTACACTGTCGTTAGGTAGCACGCAGAAAGGAGCATAACCCGACAGGCGACACTCATGAGCAAGCCAGCGCGGGGAGACCAACAGACACGTGCAGGCCACATTGGTGGGTTGCCTCCAATCTCACCACAAAAGCGCAAAACTGTCGTGCAGCTTTCGCACCATTGTGCCCAAGCGTTCGTCGATCGCACAACTGGTCCAAGGAGGCACCAAGGCACGCCATCCTCGCCCTCTGCCTGGCAACCACTGGCGGCAGCCCCCACAGAGGCCTGCAAATGGGCCTGCGCCACCTGCCTTGGGCGCTTACCAGATGGACCGGTTTCAAAAGCAGCATGCGGCAAATCGACAGCAGGAGCGAAGACAGCAGCAGCAGGGAGGAGGCGCCGCCGCCGGTCCGCCCGCAGAACCTTCGGCAGCGCGCCGGGATATCCCTGCAACCTTGCAGCCAGCACCCAGCAGGCAGGGGCAAAGGTCAGAGCACAGCCTGGACCAGGAGGCATCCGCAGCCCAGGTCCTAGCAACCATGGTACCGTTAACCGTTGGCTTATCACCGAGAGCAGCAACCTCGCAAGGGGCTGCAGGCCCAGCTGCTCGCTCCTCCCCCCCTCCAGGCCGGCAGGCACAGGCAGCCCAACAGCAGCATGACCAGGAGCAGGGGGAGCAGCAGCAGCAGCAGTGGGGACAACAGCAGGTACCGCTAGAGGCGCCAAGCCCGCCGCCGCCCAAGCGGCAGCGCCTGGCAGCAGCACCTGCGCATGCGACTCACCAGCCCTTGCCACCGCGGCTGCCCCCCGTGCCACCGCTGCTGCCCTCCATGCCTGCGCCTGCCCCCGCTGCGGCGCCGCTGCTGCCGCGCGCTGGCGGCAGCGCAGACCTTGCAGCTGCCCTGGACGCTGCGATAGTGTCTGCAGCCAGCAGCCCTCGGGGCAGCTTCCTGCCGTCGCCCGCGCAGCAGCAGCAGTGGTGGCCCCGCGAGCACCCATCGCCGCCTTCCCGCGGCCTGGACCGCTCACCCTCTGTGCCAGTGGTAGAGAGTCTGCAGCAGCTGGCGCAGGTGAGATGGGCGGCTGGGTTGAGACGAATGTTGCTTGCAGAGACAGCGAGGGAGGGTGAGCAGGTTTTGCAACGCAAACACTGCCCTTCCCCTCAGCCCGGCCACCCTTGTTGACGCACCAGCACTGCATTCCGGCAGCTGTGCACGCCTGGGCAGTATGCTTCACGGCCCGGCACCCAATGTCCCGCTGAACATCCCTCCCCTCCCGCTGGCGAGCCCGCAGGTGGTGCAGGACTCAGAGGGCGGCGGGGCCCAGGCGCCGCGCTGCCCCTACGCCATGGTCTCGCTGCAGCTGCTGCAGGCGCTGCACAGGTGTCGCCGCCCAGCAGGCAGCCAGCGCCGGGGCGGCGAGCTGGCCACGCCCCTCCATGCCTCCCTTGTTGCGCCTTGCCCGGCCCTCCGCACAGCTGTCAATCCTTCAGTGCAAACCCGCCTTGACCCATGCTGCCCTCTGTTCCCCCCTGCAGGGCTGCCCAGTTTACCGTACATGAGGCTCGAGCCGACCTGGCATCCAGGCTGCTGACAGCCCCCCGCGGAGCGCCCCCCAGCCGGCGCGGCGGCAGCACCCAGGCATCGCCGACGGCGTCTGCCTCGCCGCCCCGGCCGCCGGAAGCGGGGGGGATGCCAGGCATGCTGCTCGTGGCAGGCTTGCCCCCTCGCCACGCTGCCGCTGCGCTGGTGCCACCAGCAGTACCGCCAGCAGGGCCCGCTGATGCAGCACGGCTTGGAGGAGCGGAACTGCAGGCGGCGCAGCTACTGCAGCAGGCGGCACAGCTGCTGAGGGCGGCACAGGCTGGCGGCCTGCCTGGGGAGCAGCCGCTGCCGCCAGCAGCAGCCGCGGAAGCAGATCCTGTGCCAGGCTTTGGCTACCGCGGCCCCTGGCTGCAGGAGCGTGCGTTCCCCATGCTCTCGACATGGGCCGCTTCGCATGCTGCGCCGAGGGGGGAGCCAGCGGCCGAGGCCGGCCCGCAGCAGCAGGGTGCGCCGCTTGCCGCCCCCATAGACCATTCGCTGGTCGCAGCGCTGCAGGCAGCACCACCAACAGCACCACCCACAGCAGCAGCACCCGCACCCGCACCCGCAGCAGCAGCAGCAGCAGCAGCAGCAGCAGCAGCCGCACCAGGATCGACAGTAGGGGCAGCAGCTGCAGCAGGCACCTTAGGACAATGTGCCAGCATGGGCCTGCGCCCCTTTCAACGTGCCTTGTAAGCTATTCACCCGCACAAGACATTTCGTTCTTCCACTGACCTAAACTGACCAACCCTCTCCTGTCATTGTGCCCTCTGCGGGCCGCCGCCTATATTACTGCACCCCTTGGGCCACTTTCTTTGGTTCTTTTGCCTCGGCTCCACCCCGTCCGACGCCAGCTTGGGTCTGCCAGCCAGGGGCCTGGGCAGGCCCTTGCAGCTGGCCCTTTTTGCTTTGGGCTCAGCCGCACCCTTGGCGTGTACTCTGCACTGCCTGCCCTCCCTCCCTCCCTGTACCCTCTATGCTTCCCCTTCCCAGGCCTCTCGATATCCCCTTTTGCCCCATCCTCTACCCAACTCCCTTTTGCCACGTGCTCGTCAATGCCCCGCCTCCGTGCCATACCCGCCTGCGCCTTTCTGAGGTGGCCCCCGCCACTGGCACGCGACGCCTAGAAGAAATATGGGATCTATGCTTGTCTTGACAGCTCCAACTGCACCAGGCCCCTGAATTTCTGGCATACTCTTTGCGACCTGCACCTCTTCGAGTATGTCACTGCCGCTGTGCCACAAACTCCACCCCTGGTCCGGCACTTTGCAATGAGCGCCCCGCCGGCATGAGGGTGTGCTAGCAGTGCAACCACAAGCGACAGAGCCTGATTTGACGGCCGCCACAGGGACGCAGGCCAAGTGCGATTGCAGGTGGAATCGCACGTTGCGCTCAACATATGGAGAGGAGCCCCGCTTGACAACTTGAGTTCAGGCGTCGCTGCACGTCGTGGCATGGTTGCTGGTGCAACGCCATGCCGTGCCGTGTCGAGCTGTGGTCCCCGTGCCGCTGGCCGCAGCAGCACGCACTGCGCGCCGGCTCACGGCGGCAGCGCGGCATAGGCGGTGGGAGGCAGGCGGCGGGCCGCGGCTGCTGTGCTCTTGCCCGCCAGGCAGCCTGAGATGGGCGTCTCAGCCGAGGCCTTGGGGGCGTCATACATGCCTGGAAAGGGGGGGTGGGGGGTTGGGGGTGGAGGAAGGTAGCGTCAGCAGCATGAACAGGCAGGAGGTGCAAGAGGCGAGGATCCAGCAAGCAAGACAGAGTTGGGCGCACGGCTGGTGCAGGCTACTAGCATAAGCTGGCAGCGGCGCGCCTGGCGGCGCACGCGGAGCAGGCAGCACGCAGGCGGCTCGCACCGAAGCACCACAGCACGCCGGCATAGGATGCAGGGTCGCAGCCGTCCAGCGCCCAGCGGTGGTTGGCGTGCAGCGCAGCGCTGCAGGCAGCGGGACAAGCACACGGGCTGCGCGGCGTCAGCAGCCGTGCACCCAGATGGGCGACCGGGGAGCAGGCAGGGGCGTGAGAGCCGGCTGGCTGGCTGGCAGGGGGAGAGCCCTACGGGCGGCGCTTCAGGGTGCAGGGACTGTGGCCTCACAGGCAGCGAGGCGTGCGCTGCGGAGGCAGACGCAAGATCACAGCCCAGGCATGCGTGCTCGGGGTCCCCCCACTGGTGCTTGCCTGAGCGCCGCCTGCGGGGAGGGCGCCCAGCCCAGAAAGGCCTTGCCCCAGGTCATGCGGGACCAGTTGTGCAGCTCGCCTGCAAGACGGGGCAGGCCAGGCAATCGCGCATGTGATCGGCTCTTTTCCGCAGTGTGCGCAGCTTGCCTGCAGGCAGGCACAGGCGCAAACGTGCGCGCCAGCCGCCCTCATGCCGCCCGGCTCACGCGCCGAGGCGTCCGCCCGCCACGCTGCCCGCCTAAGCCGGCAGGCGGGCCGCAGCGTCCGGCAGGCCCCGCCCGCCGAGCTGCGGCAGGTGGCGTCGAGTCGCGACCCACACCCTTACATACCCTTTCCCTCCCTCGGCGCCCACACCCCAACCACACGGTGCCGCAATGCAACGCACCCGTCTCCACCAGCTGGCGCTGCGCCGCGTCCCACCAGCCATCGCCCGTCTGTCCCGCCTCCAGCCTGGCATAGGCCAGCGCCGCCGGGCGGGGGTCGCCCGCGTGGCGCTCCAGCGTGTCCCTTGCCCACCTGCGGCGCAGCAGGGGCGGGGGGGCAGCCGCTGGGCGGGGCCGGGGTTTGCAAGGGGGGGGCGGCGCCAGCCGAGAGCCACGTGCTGGTGTTGCATTCCAAAGAGAGCGCATCAGATGCAGCTTGTGACGGCACCGTGGCCTTGCAGGCCGAGCGGAGCAGCATCAGTCCGCTTGCGCGCGCGGCGCGGGAGCCAGCAGCATCGGATGAGTGCAAGCACAGGCGCGGCGGCTGCTCACCGCGGCAGCGCGGCCAGGCTGTGCAGCTGCACGTGGCGGTGCAGGCACAGGTTGAACCCGATCTCCCGCCAGACCAGGAACTCATCTGCAGGCAGGGCAGGGCAAATGCTCAGCGGCAGATGGGCAGGGCGAAGGCCGCAGCAGGGCGGGCAGGCGGGCAGGGCAGCGGTCCCAGGGGTTGACAACAGGGGCAAAGGCTCAGCGGCAGGTGGGCAGGGCAAAGGCTTTGACGGCAATGGGACGGGCGAGCGCGAAGTGGCGCCTGGGTTTGGGCAACAGCGATGCGGCCTGGCACCGAGGGCAGCTGGGCGAGAGCAGCAAGTGCGGCAGGGTGCAGGCAGATCGTCACCGACCGCGTCCCCCAGCACACGTGACGGCATGTGGCGCTGAGCCTACGCCCGATGGCAGTGGTGTAACGCTCAGACAGGCTGCACGGCTGGCTCACCCAGGAACTTGGCTGCCCCGGCGCCGCGGTCCATGGCAGCCTCCCTGGCCACCTTGAAAGGAGACACCATGCCCCTGCGGGTCGCAGGGGGCACGGGACAGCTGGGCTACGCGCATCGCGGCACCCGGGGGCCTTGACACAGCAGTGTGCGCGAGGGGCCCGCGGGCAGTGGGCAGCCGCTCCCGGCGTGGGCAGCGGGCTGCACGCGACAATGCTATGTGCCACCCCTCCTGCGCCACCGCCACCAGCAGAAAACGAGCGACCCGCTGGCGCACCCCTGCTGGGCAGCCCCCGTAGCTGGCAGCCCGGGAAGAAGCAGAGGCAGCGGGAGAGGGCTGCACCCCGACCGTGTGGGGAGCAGCCCTCGGCGGCACACACGGGCACGCAGGAGCACAAACATGCGCCGCTGGCACCTCCCCACCAGTGGTGGTAGGCAGACAGCCGGCTGGTGCCCTCGCGCAGCATCGGGTCGTTGCGCCGCGCCGCGTACAGGGGCAAGCCCTTCCTGCGGGGGCAGCCAGTGGTGGCGCTGGTGGTGGTTGTGGTGTTGGTGGGCAGGTGGGTGCGGGGGGGGGGGGGGCCTCGCAGCAGGCGGCATGCGATGTCGGATGGGCGAAACATGATGGCTGCCCAGCCTACCGACGCCGCATGCACACCACAAGCGCCTACTTGCAGACTCTTGGCCGTCTGCCTGCACCGCCTGCACTCACTTGCGGAAGGCCTCCCAGCGGGCGTATCCCGCCGCGCTGCCGCCGGGCATGTGCGCCACGCTGGGCACGCTGTGGTCGATGGCGCAGCGCGACAGCAGCGCGGCCAGTTGCGGCGCCAGGTGCGGCGGCGGCACCCCTGCCAACTCCAGCGGTGCCCACCCCAGGCGCTCCTTGCTCAGCAGCTCTGGGGGCAGCGGTGGCAGGCTGGCCAGGGCCGCCGGCGGAGGCGCCAGGGCGGCGGGGCCCACTGGCGGGGCGCCGGGCGCCAGCTGGTAGGTCCGGGTGATGCGCTGCTTGCGCTGCGCCTCGGTGGCTGACCGGAAGGCATAGGCTCTGCAGGGCAGGGTGGGGTGGGTGGTGGTGGCAGGCCTCAGGTGGACTGTAGAGGAGCAGAGGGAGTGCTTGACCTGGTGGTGAGGGGCAGGCGCGGCGAGACCCGCGCAGCTTGCATTCTGCTGCGCAAGCATGGCACGGCGGAAGGGGGCAGCGGCAGCGGGGGCAGCGGCGGCGGCGGCACCGGTACGCCCTCACTTTTCGTGGCACTTCTTCACCAGCCGCATGGGCAGCACGCAGGCCGTGTCCACCGCCGCCAGCGGCACCTGCGCAGGCAGCTGCTCTGCCAGCGCCTGCACAAGGCAGACGGGCAGGGTGGCATCAGGGGATCAGGCACGATAAGGCACATGGACAATGGGGCCAGCATGCCAGACCAGCGCAGGCAGGGCAGCGGCGGCGTCGGCAGGCGGGTCGGTGGGCAGAGAGCTGGATTGGCAGCGCCGGCACTGGCCCAAAGACATGCAGCACGAGGCCGGGGGTCACAGCAAGATGATGCAGCCACAGCCAGGCCTGCAAAGACTGCGCAGCGCCCGCACCAGCAGCCAGTCGGCATCGGGTGGAACCGGCATGTCCTCAGTGACCACTAGCGCCGCCCCAGAGGCCAGGCGCAGCAGAGCCTGCCAGCCGGCTACAGGGCAGCAGGAGGGGCGCAGAGAGGGGCACAGAGTGGCGTCTTGGGTGGGTGGGGCGGGGGCCAGGGCGGGAGCAGCGGCTGCGGGGACACCGGCGCCTGGGCAGGTGTGCAGGCGTTAGGTTTCAGGCAGTCCACCCTCCTGCCTGACTGCCCTGCATGGATGCCGCAGCCTCGGGAGGCAGGCATGGCAAGAAAGGCTCTTGTAATGCTAGGAATCACTGCGTCGCTGCCATCCCCAGGGCTGACCAGGGCTGACCTGTCTGGCGGAAGCTGGGCGGCGGTTGGAAGCTGAAGGAGGGGGAGTAGGGGTCTGCGGCCGCCCTGCCCGCCGGCGCAGCGTCCGCGCCCGACGCAGCCGCGCCGCCGCCGACAACAGCAGTGTCCTGCCCCTCTGCCGGATCCCCCGCATCCTCCGCGCCCTCCACGTACACAAGCAGCTCGACGCCCTGCACGTCAAGGCACGTCGAGAAAAGCGCTTGTCATGAGCGCATCGATGGAGAGCCTGGGGCAGCAGCCGACTTGGCTGCCTGCTTCTCACTGCCTTGCCCAGGCATATATCGGCCGCCCGCTGCCCTTGCCGCAAAACTCTGCTTGGGCGCTAAGCCGTGGCCGCTGCGGCGCCAGCCCAAACAGCTTTAGCAGGTGTCCAGAGGTGCCGCCAGGCAGAGCGCACGGGGATGGCTCCTGGGGCAGCCACCTTAGCCAGCGGTCCAAAACAACCCCACAGACTCGGCTCAAGGGCGGCGCACCCGTGGCCCCGCACCCCCACACACACCTGGCCCCGCAGCTCGGCCTGCGCGTCCCGCAGCCCCTCCAGCAGGAAGGCCCAGCGCCGGGAAGAGGCGTAGGGGTGGGAGGCCAGCAGGAAGGAGGCGGCCAGCAGGGGGAGGCCCAGGGAGGCGGCTGCTGCTGCGGCGGCGTCCAGGGCTGGGTTCTCGTGCCCCCGCACAGCCGTCTTCATCCAGTAAAGAACGTAGGAGCCAGCAGGGTGCTCTGCCTGCTGTCCCTGCTGCGCCTGCCCCGCCTGCTGCGCCTGCCCCGTCTGCTGCGCCTGCCCCGTCTGCTGCGCCTGTCGCGGCACCATGCACACCCGCTCCCGCAGCAGCGGCGGCAGCGACTGCAGCCAGGCCTGGTCCCCGGGGGCCTGCTGCGCCTGCTGTGGCTGCTGCGCCGGCGCCCGCTCTCCGCCAGTGCTGTCCACGTGCATGGTCTGTGGGCCGTCATGCTGCCCCTGGTCGGGCGAGGCTCCAGGCGCGCCCTCCCCCGGTGTGCCCTCGCCCCCTTCCTCAGCATCCCCCAGCTGCTCCCCCTCCTCCTGCACCTGCCCCTCCTGCTGCTGCCTGCTGAAGTAGGAGGCAATGGAGCGCTGCTCTCGCAGCTGGCGCCGCCGCTCGCGCTCCGCCTCCAGCCCGGCCAGGCTGCCCCACTTGGCGATGGCCGCCTTCTCCAACTGCTCCTGCAGCAGCCACACAGGGACGCCTTCAGTCCTAGAAAACCCCAGAAATGGAAGTGCCTGGGCAAAATGCGAGTGCAGCCGTTTGAAGCCACACCCAGTCCAGAACGGAGCAATGGTCACTTCTCAGGCGGCTCCTGCAGCCGCCCACGCATTCGCACACAAGCCAATGTCACGGCGGTTGTGTGCCCGGTGTTGCCAAGGCGTGCCTGCTGAGCTCGGCACGGCGCCGCCCGCCCACCTTTTGAAAAAGCTTCATAGGTGGGCCTCGCCGCGCCCGTGGGTTGGGCCTTTCCTCGCATTCCAACCCCTCCAGCTGAGGGGGCAAGGGAGGGGATCAGCATGGGAGTGTGGCCTGGGGTGGTGCCACCAGAGGGTGCCGGCAGAAGGTGACAGTGATGGAAATTGCGGTCCCTCCAGCAGCGCCGGCATCACATATATCTTCACCTCGCTGTCCTTGAGACAAAAGAGCGTTTTAGCCTGCGTCTTGGCCACCCATTTGCTGCGGTCGAGCCGAGGCGCCATTCGGGCTGCGCCTCTCAGAGCTCCAAGCAGCTGGAAGAT
The DNA here is from genome assembly GCA_001430745.1 of Auxenochlorella pyrenoidosa. Taxonomy (NCBI): domain Eukaryota; kingdom Viridiplantae; phylum Chlorophyta; class Trebouxiophyceae; order Chlorellales; family Chlorellaceae; genus Auxenochlorella; species Auxenochlorella pyrenoidosa. Next base: position 543,849 of record KQ481977.1, read on the forward strand.
CAGATTAGATGATATAAACTGATCCGGAGTATGCAGCGCCCGATATGGGTGGCGAAATGGTCGAGCACTGCGGCAGCGCTGTGGCACAGTGGCGACGCCCTGGCCTGCTGGTGGTGGCATGGGTGTACCAATATCCATATCCCTATGGGACGACCCCAGTCCCTCCAAAAGGCAACCGCATGGCAAAATGTACCAAGTATAGAAATCAGTTCACAAATTTGAAGGCTAGGGTTTGTACCGCTGGTGCCGCTTGTATGGTTTACACAGGCAAGCAGTCCTAGATACAGGATTGATTGGAGTAAAACTGCTGTGCATGCACGTGGCCTGTGCTGCAGCAGCGCAGGAGGAGCGCCGACAGGCGGGCGCTGCAGGAGCTGCCTTGTGAGCCACCGCTGCGGCTCCGCTGTCCACCCGCCAACATGGCGGGCTGGATTGCAGCCCCTTGCCAGCAGCCAGGAGGGTACTGCTGCGCACGCGTGCTGCTGCCAAATGTGCTCATACATCAAGCCACCGCTGCCTATGGGGCTGCTACAAGGGGTGCACCATCGCTGCCGGCGGCAACCGAAGCTGCCTGCGAGCTCTGCTGTCCGCCGCGGCCCCCGGCGCCGCCCCGACCGCTGCGCCCACGCCCGCGGCCCCGCCCGCCGCCAGGCGCGGAGGGCTCGCCTCCCTCGCCAGCAGCAGTGGAGACCGCAGCAGGCGGAGCATCCTTGCTCGCCTCGCTCGTTGCCGCAGCGGCATCAGGACTGCCGCCGCTGGCCCCCTTGCCGCCCTTGCCCCTGCTGCCACGCGGCTTGCGCTTGCCAGCACTGCCAGCCCCGGCTGCCGAGCCATTGGCCTCCTGACCCCCGGCGCTGTCTGCCGCTGCCGCTGCAGGCGCAGGCGCCGCCGCTGCTCCAGAGGCAGCCCCGCTGCTGGCCTTGCTCAGCCCAGGTGGCGGGGCCTGAGCAACGCCGCCGGCCTTCTTGCCGCCCAGGCCTGGCGGCGGGGCGGGGGCTGCTGCTGCGCTGGCGCCCTCCGCCGCTGGTGAGCAGGCAGTGGCCGCTCCGGGGCGGCGCTTGGGCACCACTAGCACCGCCCTTTTCTTCACCTCCCCATCGCCGCCTGCACGTGCCGCTGCGGCGGCTGGCTGGGGCGCCTGCTGCTCGGGGGGCTGCGCTGCTGCCAGCGGAGCTGTGGCGCCCGCAGGCTCCTCGCCTGCAGCGGCAGCCTTGTTCTTGCGGCCGCCGCGCGGGCGCTTTGCCTTGCCTGCGGCGCCGGCAGCGGGAGCCCCCTGGTCGGGGGCAGGGGCGGCGCCGCTGCTTGCCCGCGTCAGGGCCGGCGGTGGCGGCACAGGCGCCTTCACTGCAATCACCACGGGCGCTGCCGGCGCGGCAGCTGCCGCCTGAGCGGGCGCCTTGCCGCCGCGGCCGCCACGGCCGCCTGGCCGCTGCCCGCTGGCCTGCGCCGGCGCTGGCTGGGCTGCCGAGCAACGAGGGGGCGGGGGCGGCGGGGGAGCCACCACCACGGGCACAACCCTTGGGCGACGCTGGTTGGCATCCTGCCGGCGTCCGGCCTGAGAACACGGGAGAGCAGGGGCAACGGCAGGCACGTGAATGCAAAAAGAACGAATTTAGCAATACGCAGCAACCCTGTCAAATCATTCCGCACGGCGGGCTGTGAGAGCGGCACGGCTTGGGCCACGCCACAGAGGATGCATGCCAAGCGCAGGAACAGGGCATGAAGGTCCAGGCAGGCGCTCACCCCCTGCTGCTGCTGTTGCTGCTGCTGAAGCTGCCGGGCACGCTCCGCCGCCTTCTGCTTCATGTAAGCACGCTGCGCCTCGGCCGACAGCGGGACGTCAGCCGCCGCAGCAGGCATGGGAGCAGACTGCTCGGCGGCACTGGGCGGTGCCTCAGCATCTACGCTGCCATCAATGGCAGAGGGCAGCTGAATGGCTCCAAACTGCATCATCGCGTGCGGCTGCTGCTGCACATGCGGCGGGGCCAGCATGCTGCCCGGGGCGGCCAGCGGGGCGGCAGCGTACTGCGCGTGTGCCCCCGGCACCTGCTGGGGTGGGCCAAAGGTCATGAGGGGCAGCGAGGTGGGGACCAAGGGGGCCGCGGCGTGCTGCTGCTGCCGCTGCTGCTCCAGGGCTGCGAGCTGCGGATGGCCCAGCAGGCCCGGGTGCATTGCTGCAGAGGGCACGCCCAGCGCGGGCTGCTGGGCGCTGCCCGGCGGCAGCAGGTGCTGCTGCTGCGCCGACGGCGCCTGGCCACCAAAGTTGGCAACCACCGAGACGGGCGCCCGCTGCTGGGGAGGCAGGTGCGGGTGCAGGTGGGCGGCGCCCACGCCAGGCATGGGCATGCCAGGCGCGAGCGCAGCGTGCTGCGGCGGCAGCAGGCCGCGTGCAATCGCCTCCATGCCCGCCGCCTGCGGGCCCTGCTGCCGCGGCAGCCCGCTCGCCGGCATGCCCATCGCATGCTGCTGGGAGGGCGAGCTGAGGTGGTCCATGAGTGATGCCTGCGAGGGCAGGTTCACCGCGGTGCCAGGCTGAGGGTGGCCATGTGCCACGCCGTTGGGCTGGGGCTCCCGTTTGAGGATACGGGTAGGCTGCTGCTGGAGGGGGTAGCCGGGCTGCATAGGCCCGGGCTGCTGCTGCTGCTGCGCTGCCGAGCGGGGGCTGAGCACGCTTGGTGGGAGGTGTGCCTGCGGAGGCACCTGCCCCACAGCCTCCAGCTGCTGCCGCTGCTGCAGCAGCTCGGCGGCATCGGCGAGGCTGCCGGGCTCGCTGCGTGGCATGGAGCTGCCCAGCGTGGCAAGCCGGCTGCTCGCCAGCGTGCTGTCGCTCTGCTGCGTGGATGCGTTGCTGTGCAGGCTGCTGGTGCGCTCCAGCGGTGCCCCGCTGGGGTGCTGCTGCTGCGGCGGCTGCTGCACAGCGGCATGCTGCTCCGTGCTGGGCCCGTTAGGTTGCTGCAGGGCTCGGCGCGGTGGCGGCGGTGGCGGCGGCCGTGCAGCGTATGCCGGCGCTGCCAAGCCATCCGGGCCAGCTGCTGCAGGGCCGGCCGGGCCGCCTTGCTCGGGACCAGCGCTGGGCGGGCCTGCCGGCAGAGGGCCAGGGCTGCGGGCGCGGCGAGGGTACTCTCCCCATTCCCGCTCATCGCGATACCCGCCGCGCCTGCAGCAGCAGACAGCAAGGCAGCAAGTGTGAACGATCGTGGGTCGGCAGAGACGTGTTGTTCGCATGGCCGCAGGTCACAGCTACGCACCACATGAAGCACGCCCGGCAGGGAACCTGTGCTGAATGACCTCTTGAGGGTGCAGGTTCAGGTCACGTCGACCTGGCCCATGCCGCAACTGCTGCGCATTGTGCAACCCTGCCCTGCATGCTGCCCCTCGCTTCCATGCTGTCGTCTCACACCTGAAGCCTGGATCCTCGCGCTCGTATGACCCAGGCGGTCCGCGAGCATGCCCGTGAGGCCCGCTGTAAGCCTCCCGCTCCTCGTGCCCGTGCCCGTGGTGCGGGTGGGGGCCGTCCCGCTCCCGATCGTAATAGCCGCCCCGCCGGGGGGGGCCGTATTCGTCCTCGTAGCCGCCGTAGTGCCGCGGTGGTGGGCCGTGCCTGCTTGGACGAGCAAGGATACACAGCGGGTTCACAAAGATTCGGACGGTTTGACCATGGCATGAGCTGAACTGCAGTGTGCAGACCTGACGCTGTCACGAGCCCACGTGCTGGACTGTAAGAGCTCGGTGCATTCTCAGTCCTGCCTACCTGTCCCGGTCGCCATAGCGATCGTAACGATCGTAGTGGCCTGGAGGAAGGAGAAAAGGAGACAACTCAATCAATAAAAGCATACTCAACTTGATGTCTAAAATCTTCGTTCCAAGACATTCAACCGTCCCTTCGATACACATAACAACACGAGCCAGCAGGAGAAATGTGCGTGCTGCAAGTGGCAGCACAGCGCTGCAGGCAGAGGCGGCAGCGGCCGCGCCAAGCAAAGCCACGCACCCTCAAAGCGCCCGCGCTCGTAGCCATAGCGGTCCTGCGGCGGCCGCAAGTCGTACTCGGGATCAAACCGCGCATCCTGGCTGCTGGGTCCGTAGTGGTACCGACCGCGGTGAGGGGGCCCATCGGGCGGCGGGCCTGCAGGCAGGCAGTGCACGTGGCCGGGCATGAGGACAAGGGTCCTTGCCAGCAGAAAGCCTCCTCCGCTATGCTCACGCGCGGTGAGCTGCAGGCCGCGGCACGTGCGCCCCGCCCTGCTGCAGCGGGCCCCGCAGCGGAAACCAGCATGCTGCCGGAAGCGCCCAAGCCCGTGTGGAAGAGCTGCAGCAGATGTCGCCACAACTGTGGGGCCCCCAGCAGACGAGCACAGGATGCAGCACCAGGCGCTGCACGCACCAGTGTAGCTGCGCTCATCGGCGTCCCACGGGCGCCGCCGGGGGTCGTCATCATACGGGTGCCGCCCAGGGCCCTCGTAAATGGGGTACTCGTGCTGCGCCGCCATCTCCACCTGGTGGCGCGCAGGGGTGGTCTTACGCGCAGATCAGGCACGGCTGGTTCGCTGCAGGCACAGCAGCTGGTGACAGAGGCGGCCAGGCTGCAGCACGTGGCAGCGCCTGCCCTGGCGTGCAGCTGAGAAGCGCTGCGCAACGCTCGCGCGCAGTGAAGCTGCAGACAAGAAGCACCCACCTGCTTCTTGCGCTCCTCAGGCAGGCCAGCGCCGCCCCAGGCGGGCGCTGGCTGCGCGGGGATGGCCCGCTCAGGCTGCTTGCCGGACGACACATCCTCGCCGCCGCTGGTGCCGCCTGCACCACCGCCGGTGGCCCACCCGCCACTCTTGCCGATCAGGTTCACGGTCGGATCATTGCCGTTGTTCTCCTTCCTGCAGCGCAATGGGGCAGGGTAGCAGGCGGCAAAGCTCAGGTCCTGCCGGAGCGGCAGAAGAGCAGCGGCACTGCCGGCGGGAAGGCCTGGCAGCACTGGCAGCCCCCCAACGGGTATTATCTGCGCCCTTTAGGCCCGCACTTTGTCACCACTCATATCGGCGGCAAAAGGGCCCTCACTTTTGGCTGGGCAGGTTGATGGGCTTCGGGGCGGCCACTTTGCCGAGCGAGACCATGCGGCGCTGCCTGCACAGGGCGCAATCAGCAAAGAGGAGCGGCCGGGGTGAGCAGACAGAGCGGTCGGACGCCGGCGTGATCAGTGGCAAATTGGAACTCACGACTCACCGCGCCGGAGCTCCCATCATCCTGGCGGGTCCAGGCAGGGTTCGGCAGCAGCTAGTGCGCGCCAGAGGCTGCAGGCCCAGGATAGGAGAGAGAGGGGCGGTCAGCTTGAAGGCAGACGCCTTCGTGGCCCGTTCGGGCTTGATCGATGGCCATCGGTACGTAGAGAAGCAGCACCGGTGATGCCTTGGCCGGCCGCTGCCTGCCCCTACCGCTTGTGCCCTCTCTGCTACTGGAGCCTGGGTTTTGCGCGCGCCTCTAAACACAGAAAAAAGGGGGGCGTGAACGGGGTGAGGGAGACAGCTCTCGGGACCGGGGCTTGGCCCCAGGAAATCAGGAGCCAGGGCAGCACAGCGTGTCGGCAATTCAGCCCCCGGGAGCCAGGGTTGAATTGGGTGGCAGCAATCTTGTCGGCTGGTCGATCGAAAATTGGGAAGGCAGGGAAAACAGACGGGCTGCCCTTGTCCAGCCAACCACCCCCACCCGCCACTACTCGAGTTGCACTTCCCGGTACACATCTGCACCCAGCTGCTGAACATGGAAGGTGTGTTACTTCTCGCACTGCATCCTGCTGAATGTGTTGGCTACCAAGGGAACATCGCTGTGTGCGCCGGGTCTATGCACTGCCGCCGTAGCATGCGCTCAGCTGCCTGCCTGCCTGCGTGGCCAGCCCTGGCCGCTGCTCATGAATCCATCAATCGCGGCCCTGCCCGCCGCCGCCGCCGTCCAGCACCCACTTGTGCTTCACGCCGGGCGGGAACCAGGCCGGGTCGGCATGTGGGTGCAGGTGGACCGCCGGCAGCTGGCACTCGACAGGGACGTATGCTGCAGGGGCAAGTGTGTGGGGGTTGCTTTGTTCACCGCCGCCGATTTGCATGCATGAGCCTCGCTGGATCCGAGCAGACTCTCAATACCAGGCGGGTTCCCCTCTGGACCCCCCTCCCTCCCTCCCGGCCCACCCACCCGCATACTCAGAGTTCAAGCGGCGAAGCTCGCGCAGCAGTACCGCGGCCACCTGCGACGGAGCCGGATGACATTGACCCCAGTCAACCCCACACCCATCTATTCACCCCCGGTCAAGCCGGCCGCCAGCCCAACGCCCCACTCGGCACAGCCCGCGGCCCCAGCGGCGGATGCACGCCGTGGGTTTCCAATAACCAAGGCGTCCATGCACGCACCTATGCACATCACACCCAGCAGGTGAGCTGCACCCAGCACTCGCGCTGCGCCCGGACCCCCAGCTGCCCCCAGCTGGCTCGCCTGCGCCTGCAGCTCCTTGCTGGGCTGCACGCCTGGCGCCAGCTCCACCCGCACCGCCAGCTGGCAGTCCAGGTCAGCGCTCTCCTCCATCAGCAGCACAAACTTGCCTGCAAGGAGGACTCTAGCTTAGAGTCTAGGAGTACACTACAGGCGGGCGCGTCCCACGGGCGATGGGGTGTCTCCCCGGGGCCGGGGGTGCAGCTTCGCGTGCCTCTAACCCATGCAGCCAGCCGCCCAACAGCAGGCGTCACGCGCCACGCCGCGAGCGTCCCCACGACAGGCCCTTGCACGCGCTTGCCCGCCCCTCCTCCCACGCCCCCACCCGAGGTTGCCTCGGCCAGCTCGGGCTGCTCCATGCCGCTCATGATGTTCTCCACAAACACGTTGGCCCCAAACACAGACACGGTCCAGAAGGAGCTGGTTCGGGAGGCGAGTGGGAGGGGTGGGAGGGGTGTGTGGTGCGTCGGTGCGTCATGGAGTGCGTGTTGAAGTTTGTTTTGTCGCATCATGCCGCCGCCCCATCCGTGTGCATGCTTGAGTGTGTGTGCGTTGGGGGATTAGGCAGGGGAGCAGAGCGCAGCAGAGGGTGGGAGGCTGGGCGGTAGCTTAGCAAGTGCGGCCTGCAAGCCGTCCTCCCCTGCTGCTGGCCCCGCCGTGCCGAGGAGCAGGGCGGCCTCTGAGCCCCCGCTCACGCCCGGCCAGCCCCACCGCAGCAGTCCCCCGCCCACCCACCGGCCAAACACCCAGGCAAAGGGCAGCTTGCGCGTGCTGCCCAGGCCCGAGGGCGCTGCGAAGCCCCGATCCTCCACAAACCGAAGCATGCCTGCCCGGGACAGCACAAGGCGGGTGGGGGCCCGGGAGGGCGGGGCACAGGCAACATTGCTTACACCGACCCAACACTAGGCCCCAGCCCAGCCATCTCGTACTGCCTTGCCTGCAAATGACAACCCCCCGTGCACGCCTTGCCCTGCACAAAACACCCGTTAAAAGGGCGACAGGCAGTCGCTCGAAGCGCTCACCCTCGTATGAGAGGCAGCCCCCGGCGTCTCCAATGCAGTAGCGCAGCAGGGGCGCTGCCGTGTTGGGGGTGCCGGTGGCAGTGACCACCAGCGTGCCTGCAGTGAGGGCGGGGCGGCACCCGCCCCGAGGGGAGAGGAGGACTGGAGCCGCCGGTGCAGCAGCACAGCCGTGCAGCGAGGAAGCATCTGCTGCTGCGGCGGCGGCAGGGGCTGGGCCGGTACTGGAATCACCCCTCTTTCCCAGCACAGCCTCCTGCAGTAAACCCTCGCCGCAGCGCCTAGGCATGCTGAGGTGTGCTCTCTCACCGTCCTCTGGGTGCCGCTCCAGCAGCCGGCTGTGAGGGTCATATTGCACCTGCAGCAGGACGGGCGGCGCAGGGGGCGGCGCTCTGGCTGTGCAGGACGGCAGGTGCGCTGGTTGGCGGAGCAAGGCACGACGCGAAGCGCGTAAATGCACCAGCAAGAGGTGCAATGTGCACCAGCACTGCGGGGGGTGGGGTCCTCACCAGCGTGGGCAGGCGCTGCTGGCCAAACAGCTCTGCTGCTGCCTGGGGGTGCTGCGCCAGCCAGCGGCGGATGGCCACGCTGCAGCGGCCCGCGCGGGTGGCAGGAAGGGCGGGGCGCACAATTGGTTGCAGGCGGGGGTGGGGGTCCAGCAGGCAGCACCCCTGCTGCACAGCTGTCCTGGCTGCATGAGCGGCAGCCAGGGCCGCTTGCGCCACATGGATGCCCATGCCCCTCCCACACGTGCCCTGGCGCCCCGCGCGCTCTGCCATGCAGCCTGCCAGCGCTGCGCCAATGTGCCAACCGTGGCCGCCATGCAGGCATGCTGGCTGCGCCTCAATCCCAGCTCTGGGCGGGCAGCCAGCGGCCCACCCCCAGCAGCCCCATGCCCAGCGGCCCAATCCGTGCGACCGCAGGCCCCCCCAACCTGAGGGCCGTCTCGCAGCCAATCACGCCCGCGTCGGCCGTGCCGTAAAGCGACACCACATCCCGCAGCGGATCCTGCATGCCCAGCCTACAGGCCGTGGGCAGGGTGGGGATGGGGGCCAGTCGACGCGTGGTCAGCGCACCAATTGGTGCAACGAGTCACCGTCAACGGCCTGGGGCCCACGGCAGGGCAGCCCCGTGCAGCAGGGGCGGGGTGCGCTTGGGAAAAGCAGGGGTATCACAAAATGCAGGGGTACTGCAGAGCACATGCTCAGCAGGCCTCGGCCCTCGGGTGAGGCCCACACACCTCGCAGTCTCCTCGCTGGCTGGGCCCCCCTCCCACAGCTGCAGCATGAGGGCGCGCCACCTGCCCCCCTCACCGCTGCGCCATAAGGGCGCGCCACCTGCCCCCCTCACCGCTGCGCCATAAGGGTGCGCCACTCCTCGGAAAACACCTCGCCCGCCAGCACGAGCTTCACCCGATACTCAGCCCATGGCACGCCGGCGGCGATGCCTGAGCAGAAGAGCATGCACCAGGAGCGGTGGCCGAGGGGAGCCGGGGGCGGCAGGCGCGGCATACGGCTCGCACCAGTTCGCACCAGCAAAGCCCTGGCACCTTCCCAGCCGGCAATGAGTGCGCACACCCCCGTCCCTCACCCGCATCAGCAACCCCCTTGAGGAAGGGAGGGTAGCCGAGCAGCAGCGTCTGGCGGTGGTGTGGCGCCAGCTGGGCCACCAGCTCAAGGATCTGGGGCACGCTGTTGCCTGCGCCCAGGGGTGGTTAGTGGTCAACTAACGGGGGTCACACATAGGGGCAGTGCTCGGCAGCGCCCGCGCCCGGCTGCGCGGCTGCTTGTCAAACACGTGCCTGCAGCGCAGGCAGGGCAGGGCAGGGCAGGCCGGGCCGCCCTCCGAACGCCTGGCCCCAGGCCCAGCCACCGACCCCCCGGCACCGTGCACCCTGTGACCCTGTTGCCAGTCAAGGGCGGGGGACGCGCCGGCCCCTCCCCTGCTGCCCCTCCCAGCGGCGCCCACCCGGGGTCACGGTGGTCAGGCGGTACCCTTTGAGGGTGAGGTACCGCAGGCACAGGGTGGTGAAGAGGCCGCCCACCCAGGAGCCCAGCGGGAAGGCCACCACCTGCGCTAAAGGGGGGGTGGGGGGTGGGGGGGCTTTGCTGTGGCAGGAAGGCCACCACCTGCGCGCAGGGAGGCACAAACCGCTGTGGGACCACACTTTGGGGGCCACAACCCGCTCCGGGGCCACACCTTGGGAGGCACAACCCGCTGTGGCACAGATGCATGCGCATGCCTGTGCGTGCGCGCTGCCCAGGATCCTGCTCTGCCTGGGCGCCCAGCGGCGGGGCTGCCGCCTGCGCTGCAGGGGCTCGGCATGCAGTGTGCGCCACAGGGCGGGGCCGCTGCCAGCACTGCTAACACCCACACTCCCTTCAGCGATCCCTTGCTCCCCGGCGACCCGCCCTTCCAGCAGGGAGCGGGGTGCAGCGTGAGGGGCGCACCGCCAGCGTGGGGTGCCGGTGCGCCTCAAAGTTGTCCCACAGAGCCTGCTCAAACCTGCAGCCGGGGGGCCGGCGGGCAGCGGGGGCAGGCGTCGGGTCTGGCAGCGAGCAAATGAGGGGCAGGCCCGCTGTGTGTGGCAACCTGTCAAATCAGCAATGGTGCTGGGATGCGCCAGGCAGAGGGCTTGATGATTCTGGCAAGAAAGGGTGGTGGGAGTCCTGAACCTGCCACTGCAAAGATCCCTGGACCACAAACACATCTCAAGTGCTGCTCAGGCTACGGCACAGCAGCGGCACTGCAGCGCCCAACGTTGCGCTCGAGCCCCTGCCGTGCTGGCTTGTGTGTGGCGCTGGCTGCGCCCAGCCCCGTCGCTCCCCAGCCCTGCCCTCCCACGCGGCCGCCGGCCCTGCTGGGCTGGCCTCACCGCGTGCACACCGCCAGCTCGTCAAACACGTTGCGGGCCCAGAGGGTGGGCGCGCCAGAGCTGCCAGAGGATGTGTGCACAAAGTCGGTAGCGCCCAGGCCGGCAGAGGGACCGCCCACGCAGCGGGCGGGCAGCGGGAAGGCGTGAAAGTAGTTCTGCTTGGTGGTGAAGGGGACGCCCTGCCAGGACGCCGCCGCAGCTGCGCCGCGGGCGGGCGGCGTGGCCTGCGCGGCGGCAGCGCCGTCGGCCTCGCTGCAGGGCGCGCCCTGCTGCTGCTCCTGCTGTTGCTCCTGCGTCGGCGTCTGCTTGTGTTGCTGCTGCTGGTCCTGCAGGAACGCCGCATAGGCAGGGACCTGCAGGTAAAGAAGCACCAGTTGGTGGCAGGAAGGCAGGCATTTAGAATTAGGGCTGCACATGGTCGTACATCCATGCGCTGCTTGAAGACCCATTCTGCCGCAAAGGAGCCAAGGAGGCTGTCACCGGCTTTATTCTGCACATCAAAAGCCAGCCAGCAGCCCGCCATCCTCACCTTGACAGCTGCCAGCTTGTGCAGTTCGTGCGCAGCGCCCACAGCGCTGTCCGGCACGCTCTCCCCGCCTGTCGCCTCGGCAGCGGCTAGCAGCTGGTCCAGCGGTGTGCGACACCACTCCGTGATCGCAGACGGAGCGCTGGGCGGCATGTTGTTTGTCGGCTGCACGCACAAGCTGGTAGCAATTATGCTTGGTCGGCGGCAGCGGCAGCGGCAGTGGTGGGGTGCGAGGTAAGTCCTGAACGGCTGATCAAGAACTTGAACTTGCGTTTCCAGCTTATGTCGAGCAGTGAAACCGCCGAATTCCGGCGCAGGCGGGAGGTTGGCTGCAGGGTTTCGCAGTATCTCGCTCGTCGCAGCTAAGAACTTACAACAGTCTGTCAATATGCCAGTAATGATCTGAAGCGAGACAAGGGAGAAAAGAAGTGAGAAAATGTCCATCCCGTTGCTGGCATGCGCATTTGCAGCTCCTTACGCGCCGCCGACCGCTGTTTCTGCGATCGCAGATCTTGCATAGTGCACCAGCATTGCTCTGCCATCACCACAGGGCCGCACCGCAGACAGCGCCAGACAGTATGCCCAAAGCCAAGGCGAAGTCGAAGGCCAGCGAAGCCGAGCCTGTGATGGAGCTGCGAGTGGACGCTAGCAACCCCGACTCCCCAGCGTTCAGCGAGCCTGGGGCGGAGGCCGCTCGGTTCTCCACGCCCTGCAGCCTGACGGGCCTTGGCGCGGGCATTTCAGGCGGATCTTTGGGCTGGGTGTTTGGATTCGGTAAGCGCCGGGACGATGGCCGCAGGGCTTGTGCTGGCCGCCGGGCGCCGGCTTGCTGCCGCCGCCAGGTGCTGCCAAGCGCTCTCACCCTGCTTTCCCGACCCATTGACCGCGCTGCTCCCAGGTGGCTATTGGATCCGCAACATGCGCGGGGGACAACTTAAAGCGTCGCTGGCAGAGGGCTGGGGCTCCGCTAAGGTGCGTTGGGCGACTGCGGCATCGGCCACCAGGCGCCAGTGCGAGGCACGCCTTTCCTGCCTCAGTGGTTGCCACCTGCTGCTTTCCTCGGGTACTCTACCTAGAACCCCCCTGCACCTGTCCCCTCTGCAGACATTTGGTATCATGGGCGGCCTGTACGCAGCCGTCAGCTGCTTCATGCAGCGCCTGCGGCAGAAGAACGACGGTGGGTGCGCCTGCTGGCAGGCCTGTGGGGCAATCTGCTGGCAGGCCGCGCAGGAGCGCCAGGCGCACCTTGTGCTTGCATGTATGTCACTTTTTGACAGCACCGTCTGCAGCGGCCTGGGCACCTTGCGGCCCTGCTGGCACTCTTTGGCGCGGGCCTGCTGCCGAGGCGGCCACAGCAGCGACTGCGGACCTTCCCAGGCTCAACCCAACTGTGCGGGTCCCCCCTGCAGCCTGGAATGGCGCGGCATCGGGCTGTGCCACGGGGCTGGCGCTGGGCTGGAAGCAGGGGCCCATCAGCGCGCTGCAGGTGGGGCCTGCTCGCCCACTTGCAGACAGGCATACTGGGCTTGCCTGGCGCGGGGACCGACGGCACGGCGTGCATGTGTGCTATGTATCCCCCGTCAACACCCGCGATCTGCCCTGCCCCTGCTTGCTGTTGGCTTGCTGTGCCGGGAGCACCTCCGCCACCCGAACTCCCTGAAGCAGCCCGTCCATAACTGCTGCTGCGCGGCCCTCTCATGCCTCTCTCCTGCAGAGCTGTGCCATGCTGGGCTTCTTCTCTTACTTTGTGGACAGCATGGCGGTGCAGCCCGCGGCGGCAGCAGGCAGCGGCAGCGGCAGCAGGCAGCGGCAGCAGCAGGAGGCAAGGCAGCGCAGCCCCGTCGCGCTGCTGCTGTCGCCAGCGGTGCCGCTGCTGTTTGGGCCGTGCGCCGGCGGTGCCTGCTGCGCGAGCAAGGATGGCGGCACCGGCGGCGCGCTTGGCTGCCAAGTGCGGCGCTGAGCATGCGCGCGCTGGCTCTGGGGAGCCCGTGCTGCACTCCATGTGCCCCCCTGCTGCTCTCTGCTCCTGTCCATGCTCCCCCGGTGCCTTGCAACTTGACCCTTGCAACCAGCCCTTGCAAGGCATCGTGCACTGACCCTCTTCCCCGGTTGCATGGTACAGCGCAGGAGAGCGCAGAAAAAAGCAAGTGCTAGTAAACTCAGCGCAGAGGCAGAGGCAACCAACCCGCCCCGCTGCTGTGCAGCTGTTGCGGGGTCGGCCAGCCAACAAAAAATGTCATAACTGGCTGGCACGGCGCGGCTAGGAGGGGGCGCGACGCATTGCAAAAAGATCAGGGTGAGGAGGCAGGTGCGGCGGTGCTAAGGCAGGTGTTCAGGGGCATATGTAGCTGAGGCATTTATGCTGCTGCGTCGGCGGGCAGACCGGTTGCGAGGGGCCTCATGAAAAGCAGGGCTGGGGTGATGTGAGGAGGCGACTTTGGTACAGAGTAGTCAGAAAGTTTGGGTGGGTTGGAAGGATGGGAAGATTGGGAGGCACTCATAGAGCGGGCGCGTCCGCTGTGAGGCGCTGGTGTGGCGCCCGCACGCAGAGCTGAGGGCCCAGGCATCTTCTGACGCCAGGCCAGCAGGGGCTGGGTGGCGGACACGGCGACAGGCAGGCAGGCAGGCAGTGCCGGGAGCTTGGTGGTGGTGCGGCACCCGGCGCGCGGCTGGCAGCGCCCAGGAGCAGGCCCGCAGTCGGGCACCTGGCTGCTGCTGCGCGGCAGGCAGACGCGTCAGTTTGCAGGCAGCTGAAGCAGGCGGCGCCTCAGGCCGAGACGGGGCCAGCCTCCAGCATCCTGCGGGGCTCGTTGCCGACCAGGGCCTCGTGGTGGGTGGCCTTGAGGGCCACCTGTTGGGGGGGAGGGGGTGGCGGGGGGCGGCTCTATGAGTGCAGGTCAAGCGGGCCCACCAATGGCATGCCTGCTGCAGTGCATGCTGCACACCCCTCGCTGGCGACAGCATCTGTGAGTGCTGCCGCGCCTGCGCTCCGAGGCGCGCGCTGCTGCCTCTGGCCAGGCGGGCCCACGCTGCGCGCCCAGGGGGACCGCCTGCCAGGCCAGCCATGGATGCCGTCAGCCCGCCCCGCTGCCGCTAGTCTAGTCCAGCCTTACAACTTGTCGCCCGAAGGCTTGTGCCCCGTCCCTTTGGGCCTGGGACAAGCCTTTGGGCGACAAGTTGTTTAACTAGAAAACTAGAACTAACTAGACTAGTGCCCCGCCCCGCTGGCGCCACCCTCACCGAGGAGATGCTGTACATGTCTGGGAAGTAGGGGAACGACTTGACGATGGCCGCCGCCTTCTGCGGTGCGCAGCCAGGGAGGAGAGGCGGCGGGGAGGGGCTGTGAGTCCAGCTGGGTGGGGGCTCTGCTGATCCACAGACGGCCGCCCCGCCCCTGCCTGCATCTGCATCCACTACCCGCCGAGAGTAGGTGCAGAACAGGCGGCGCGGCCTGCTGCTTGCCTGCACCGGTGTGAGCGTGTAGCCAAAGGCGTCGCGCAGGAAGGTCATGCACACGCAGTGCTCCTGGTTCATGTTGGCGGTCAGCTCGGCGGTGGCCTCGTGCACCTGTCGTGCGTTGGGCGGGGGACAGGGGTGTGGGTTGTGAGTGTGTGAGTGTGTGTGAGGGGGGCAGAGGGCAGCATGATGGTGCGCGTGAGTGACAAGGCAAAGATTCATTGCTTGCCGCCTGGTATGGAGGGCGGACCGCGGTGCAGACTGCACACAGAACGCGTGGGGCGCCGTGCTGGCGGGCAGGGGCGCAGACGCGCGGCATGCGGCCGCACGCGCGGCGGCGCACCTTGAGCCAGGCTGCCGTGGCTTGCTGCAGGACTCGCAGGGACGTGGGTATCTCGGCATTCAGGACCTGCATCCAGTGGGCGGGAGGCTGAGCGCGTGAGCGCTGCCGGGCACGCTGCCGGGGAAACCCTTACGAAGGACCCCCGGTGAGGGCTCGCCAAGCTGCACGCATGCGCGGCCCTTGCAATGACTGCGTCCCAGCAGCGCACGCGCGTCTGTGGGGTTGCCCAAGGTCACCTGCAGGCGTTCGAAGATGGCGCGCCGCTCGGCGCACACGTCGGCGATGCTCGCCAGGAAGCGCGTGCGCGCTGCCTCCAGCCGCTCCAGCTGCTGCTCCGTGAGGCTGAGCGACCCCTGCAGCGGGGCGCAGCGGGGGTGCACGGCACGACACGTCGAGGCCGAACAAAGGGCAGCGCGGCTCGAGGTGAGGTGCGGCAAGGCAGCCACGGGCGTGCTCGGCCGCACGCCCCCTTCGCCCATGGCCTGCACGTGTCGGGCTGCGCCCTCCGAAGTGCACAGGACACCATTCTGGCTGCTCCCTGGGCAGCACAGAGAGGGGCGGGAGGGCAGGATGGGATGCTGCGCTCACCGCCACAGCCTCCCAGTGATGAAGGTCCTCTGCCGACAGGTTGCTGCGCCCGTCGTCCAGCGAGGCAGCAAACAGCTTCTGCACGTTGGTCGGCTGGTAGACGGCGTGCTCGAAGCAGAAGGCTTGCTGCGGGCGGGGCGGGGCGGGAGGGTGGGCAGGCGGTGTTGAGGGGCAGGCGGCGCCGCGGGAGAGGGGGCGCACAGCGGGCGCTGCATGCGGCGATGCGCCCGCATCCCTGCAGCCTGTTCTGTGCAGACGGCCGCCGCCTTGTGGGGCGCGCCACTGCCTGAGGAGCAATGCAAAAGGCAAAACGCGTGCGCGGCGGTGCGCCGGGCTGGACCATCGGGAAGCCTGCAGGCAGGCGGGCACAGGTAGGTGTGAGGCCTATGGGGAAGGGGCTCGGGGGCGCGCCGGCTCACCCCCTCGCGCAGTGTCGTCTCAACGTCCCGCTCCAGCTGCTCCGCCCTCGCCGCCAGGCTGGGGTCCTGGCTGCTCCGCGCCGACTCCAGCTGCTGCAGCATGTGCCTGCAGGGGGAGGAGGGGGGAAGGTAGAGAAAGGGCGTGCTCAGGCTCCCGCCTGGGCGACCTAGGCCTTGCTCACCGCGGCAAACCTCGCTGTGATGCAGCAGTTTGCTCGCCCACGCAGGCAAGCAGGCGGGGAGGGCGGGCAGCTGGCCAGCCAGGCAGCGCAGGATGTGGCAGCGGCAGGGGCGGGTGCGCTCACGCTAGCCGCTGCGCGATGCCACGCCACGTGCGCTGCAGCTGCTCCGGCGGCGTCTTCTTCAGCTCGGCGATCTGGCTGAGGCTGAGCCCCGTGAAGGGGCACTGCCCCCTGCCCAGTGGGCTGCCCCCCTCGGGCCCGGCTGGCGCCGCGTCGTCGGCCAGGGCCACACTGTGGCAGATGGTCAGCTGCTGCGCGGCCAGCTTGGCAGCAGACCCGTTGGGCAGCATGCAGGTGCACTGCGCGGCGCTGGGGCAGCCGCAGGGCGGCGGCTTGGCCTCCGACGCCGCCTTGGCATGCTTGGCCGCCGCTGCCGCGCTGGCTGCGTCCTCCTCTTGGGACGCCTGTTGCAGGGTGTGGGGCAGGGGGTTACAGCATGGGTTCCACACACAA
>KQ481977.1:563072-583043 GCA_001430745.1 Auxenochlorella pyrenoidosa
TTTCCGCTGCAGCTTCCTGGGCCGTGCCAGTGCTGGAGCCTTGCTCAAGGTGGGCGGTCACAACCACCTGACCTGTGCCTGTCAGTCACTAAGTCGAGTTCGGCTGTCAGCTGCACGCATCTTGCTGCTCACTGCCATGCTTCCCACGCCGCCTCCCATGCCACTCCCCAGTGGGTGATGCGGCAGCATTACCGACATGGCATGCCACACATGTCCTCTGCCATCCAATCCCCCTGCTTTCCCTCGACACTGCCCGCTAACTGCCCGCCGAGCGGCACTGCGCCTTCTGCCCTCGGCAGGCCACTGTCTGGCTGATTGCTGTGGGGCTCAAGCCTGTCTACGTGCACTGGCTTGTGGGCGCAGACTTTTACCAGCAGTACAGAGTGAGTGCAAAGGCAGTACAAGCAGAGGGCTGGTCACCTGGCAGCATGTCCCACACCCTCGCCAAGGCCCCCGCATGCGTCCCCTGAAAGTGGCCCGCCATGTGTCGTGTCGCCTGCCCACTGTGTTTGCGCACAGCTTGCCTGCTGTATCCTGCCATCGAACAGCCGCCTCCTCCCCTCGCATTCCTGGCAGGCGTGGATCATAACATTCACCAAGACTGTGAGTGGCCGCTTGGTGGCTCTCAAGCCGCCTGTACATTCCTGTCTGAAGCCCCTGCGGCATGCCAGACCGCTGCAGTCAGTGTAGTCGTCTTCAGAGCGCTGCGCTGCGGTAGGCAGCAGTGCACTGCTGGCGTGCCTGGCTGCTGTGGGAAGCCTTCCCGGCTGCCGCCACCAAGAATGCTGGTTTCCGAGGCCGCCCCAAACCTGCGAGCCCTACGTGCCGCCCCTGCGCTGCCAGGTGTTTGCCATGCACCCACCCGGGGAGCACCTGCACCTCGAGATGCTGTCGGCGCTGCCGCCAGGCGGCGCCCCCACCCTGCCGCGCCTGCTGTGGCTGTTGGCTGCCGGCGCGCGCCTGCCCTACATGTTGGTCACCGGCCTGGGCTGGCAGGATGTCATGTACAACATACCCATCCAGGTGACCCTGCAGACAGTCAAAGGCCGCAGTCAAAGGCCGCAGAGATGCGGCGGCACGGCGCGCCTCTGAATGGGCGCAGCTGTGGTCGGCGCCAGCAGGCAGCGCGGTGCCTGCCTGCCCCCGGGGATATTCCCCCCTGGGCGCAGGCAGGGTGATCAATGCCTCTGCAATGCTGAGCCTCAGCTGCTGAGCGGGCTGAGCAGCGGGCCACGTGCACTTGCACCCCCTGCAGCTGGCGCTGGTGGGGCGCTCGGTGCGCGACATGCAAGCCCAGTGTGCCACCCCTCTCTTCCGGGGCCCCCAGGTAAGGGGGGCACGCAAGCCGCGCATGCACGCCGGCGCTGTGTCAGGTTCATTCCGTTGAGACCCTGCACGCCCGCACATCCAGACAGGACTGCCTGCCCACTGGCGTGCTGGGCGCTCCTGCTCGTGCCCTCCCTGAGCCTACAGGCACAGCGGCTCCTGCAGAGGCTCGCTGCACAGCTGACCGCACTGACGGCCACTGCGCTGCACCTCGCCACCGGCATCAAGTGGCTGCAGGTGGGGGCAGGTGGGGCTCGCTGCCGACCCCAGGGGCCACTGCCAGGCTCTGCTGGCAGCAGTCGTGCGCACGCTGGCAGCAGCCTGTCCTGTTCCTCCGACATGCTCCTGCGGCCAGCCTGCCCAGGCGGCCCCCACTTTGCCCTCCCTCCCCCCCCCTCCTCCCTGCAGCCCACCTTTCCGGGGGCCCTGGACCCCTGCCTGGCCCTGGGCAGCTGGGCGGCGATCTGCTTTGGCTTCCTGCTCACCACCCTGGCCCTGGCTGCCAGCGAGGGGCGCGCGCGTGCCAGGTAACTCGCTGTCAGAGAGCGCGCCCGCTGCTGCTGTCGTTGGTAATGAGAAGTGCGACGCCGGGAATCTGCATGCCTGAGCCCTGCCTGGACGTCCCCAGGATGCTTGGCTTCTGTGGCGGGTAGTCCCCAGGCACCGCCTGCCGGGCAGGGACGCGGCGGCAGCCAGGGAGGCTGCGTGCTGCAGGCTGAGGTTGTCTGCAGGTCTGTGGCCTTTCACCTGGCACCGCTCCATCTGCAAATTGTGCAGATTTGCCCGCCGCCACGCCGCGAGCCTGACGCCTGCCGAGCGCAAGCGCTGGGTGGACAGCCGGGCAGGCACCGCCGGCTGACTGCGCACCGCCGCTGCCACCGCTGCACTGCTGGCCTTTGCCTGCCTGCTGGTATGGCAGGTGGGCAGCCGCACAATCCCTGCCTGGCTTTCAAGTTGGCTGTAAATTGTTACTTGTCTGCACGTCTGCCAGCGGTCGCTGTTGTGCCCCTGCCGCGGCTGCCTGCTGCGGCCGGCTTGCGTCCTCTGGCACGCTACTGTGCCCCTTGCTTGGCAGTGCGTGTGGGGGGCACTTGCAAGATAAGATGGCACAGGAAAGGGCTTGCGCCACACCGGTGCGACTCAACTTGATATGGCCTGTCCCGACACGTCCACTGTGCCTCCTCCTCTGCCCTCCTGTCACACCCTGCAGATGCTGATCTCCCTGCTGGCCTGGGACAGTGGCTGGCTGCTGGGCAGCGCCTGAAGTCCACTTCTGCATCAGTTGCCGCGTACAGCCGGCATGCATAGCAGCGTGCTGGGTGCCACCTCCCACTGAGAAACTCACATTAAATCCTGCTCGCCTGCACTGCATTTTCTGCC
Source organism: Auxenochlorella pyrenoidosa (assembly GCA_001430745.1). Taxonomy (NCBI): domain Eukaryota; kingdom Viridiplantae; phylum Chlorophyta; class Trebouxiophyceae; order Chlorellales; family Chlorellaceae; genus Auxenochlorella; species Auxenochlorella pyrenoidosa. The sequence continues at coordinate 565,779 of KQ481977.1, forward strand.
TCATGCCATGGGGTGGGTGAAAGACTGTGAAATGTGACGATACCCCTGCCAGATGGATCAGACAGGAGGGCCAGGGCAAAGAGGGCCGGAGGTATCCCTGACTGTCTTCTCCAGTGACCAGAGAGCGATGAGTGCTTGGTGGAGGTTCTGCGCATTTGCTGGGCGCACCCTCAAGCAGCCATCATGAAGCCCTGTGCAGCGACCGCATCCCTGCCCGCAGGCTCAGCAAGGGGCCACGCTTGCAGGTGGCATGGCACACATACCTTGTGTTCTGGGAGTTTTTCATGTGCACCACTCTGTCTCGCATCCATGTCCCTTGTGTCTTCTGAGCAGACAAGGGGGGAGGCGGCAGCATGCCGCAGGCGCCACCAGGGTTTGCAGCATCACACCTGCATGGCGACTCGCTGCGCAATACGTTGTTCTTTAGATCAATCTGTCCAATTCGAAGGCCAAATTGCTGCCAAACCACGCTCTGTGCACAACCCTTGCGCACACTGAACTTGCAGTCTGCCGGAGCGGAAGAAAAACGTGTTCGTGCACTACATAGCACTAGCACTCGCATAGTCTACTGCTCCGCCCGGGGAGCGCGGGCGGAGCCCCGCTATGGGCTCGAGTGTTGTGCTCGCAACCGCGGGCTACGATCACACTATCAGGCACGTCAGGGCAGCTTGTCAGGTCATTGTTCACCGGCGATGGGTACGCCGCTAGCACTGGCAGCACTGTGGTGGCGGCAGGCGGCGGCAGGCAGTGGCAGCAAGTGACAGCGGCTTCCCGTGGCGTTCTGCCTGCCTGCTGGGCCCACATTTGCGCGCTGCGTTGCGTCATTACTGGCATGGTGCACCCGTGTTATACACCGCAGGTTCTGGGAGGCAACGTCGGGCATCTGCTACCGCACGCTGCAGTATGCCGACAGCCAGGTGCGGCGGGCGCATAGGCAATGCATGCTTGACCCAAGGGGCAGGAGCCCTGCGCCTGGCGTCATGCCGCCCCGCCTGCCTGCTATCAGGTAGCGCTGTGTCCCCCCCGGAGCTGGTGGCCTGCCGGTAGCGCCTGCTGCTGCCTCCCAACTGCCTCGCCGAGTGCACCTGCCTGGCCCTGGAAGAGGCTGCTTGGCCACTTGGTGCTCCGTCTTGGGAAAACGTTGTCAAAGTTTTATTTCACCAACACTTTGGCCCTGCCAGGTCAACAAGCTGGAGATCACGGCTGACAAGACCCTCATCGCGGCTGCCGGCAACCCACACATCCGGTGAGGGCTGCCAGGCCGGGGGAGGAGGGAAGCATGCACAGCTGGCTGCCCTGCCGTGGCGGGGCGGGGCTGCAAAGTGCGGCCCCTGCTGCTGTTCAGGCACACCGTGCGGGCGGAGCCCTGCGCTTGAGCGCGTCACTGAGAGCGCCGGGCAGCGCCCCTGCGCGCACGCCGCTGCGAGCGCCACCCCTCATGACTGTCTTGTCTTTCTCCTGGCTGCCATTCCCCTCCTGCGCAGCCTGTACGAGGTGAACAGCAGCAACCCGCAGCCCATCATCAGCTACGACGGGCACAGCAGCAACGTCACGGCGGTGGGCTTCCAGAAGGACGGCAAGTGGATGTACACTGGCTCAGAGGACGGCACAGGCAAGGCTTCTTTCTCCACTTTTGCTGGCACGCTCGCGCACGCGGGCTACTTTGGCTTCTCTGGGTTGTGCGCGCCCTGCCAAGCATGCTTCTGGGCCCAGTGGCCGGCATAAGTGGGGCCTTCCAGCGCCGCGCCGCCGGTGGCGCCTGCGGCGGGAACAGGTTTTCTGGCAGAGGGCTGGATGGGAAGTGGATGTGTACAGCATCGGGCAACAGCCCCACTGGGGTGCTGCACCTGCTCCTGTGCACCCTTGGTGGCTGTTTGCCACCCCTGCCAGCAGGGAAGCATGTGCGGGCGCAGGCGGGGTGGGGGGGTTGCTTTGGTTTTTTCCCTACAATGTCGATGGCACAGCAATCCATAGGAAGCAGCATTGCGCTGCGCCAATGCGCCCGCCCCCCCCCCCACACCCACCCACCCACCCCCACCCCTCCTGCAGTGAAAATCTGGGACCTGCGGGCGCCCGGCTGCCAGCGAGAGTACGAGAGCCGGGCGGCAGTCAATACTGTTGTGCTGCACCCCAACCAGGGGGAGCTCATATCGGGTGCGCCTAGTGCCAAGTGGGCTGCAGGTGCCTTGCTGGGACCCACAGGGAGGCCATGCGCTGCTGGAGGGGCATGCCTGGGCCGAGGGAGGCGGCTGGGGCGGGGCAGCACGCTGCACGCCGGCCACATGGGGCCCCGGGATGCGAGAGTGTGGGCTTGCGGGCTGCGCTGCACAGGGGGTGTAGGCTGCACCCGTCGCGGCACACCCTGCCACCCGGCCTGCTGCGGCTGTCCCTGCGCTGTCGTTCCCACGTCTGTCTGCCGGGCTTGGCAGGAGCATGCTTGCAGGAGGGTCTTCTGATTGTGGCTCCTCACCTTCGCCCCCCCCCCCCCCTTGCCGCCCCCGCAGGGGACCAGCACGGCAACATCCGGGTCTGGGATTTGACAGCAAACGCCTGCAGCTGCGAGCTGGTGCCCGAGGTCGGCACAGGTGGGCCCCGCGCCTGCCGCAGCGCTGCGGCCCCCCGTGCAGCAGCCCCCCCCTGCTGCAGCACCCTGCACAGGGGATGCTCGCGGCGGGTGGCGGCAGGCGCCTCCTCCTTGCGCCTCACCTGTGGTGCACCCACGCGCTCCACTGCGCCCGCTGCGCCCCCCTGCCCGGGAACCCCGACACACACACACCACCCCCAACCCCACCCCTCGCATGCCCACCCACTCACCCACCCACCCTGCAGCCGTGCGATCGCTGACGGTGGCCATGGATGGCTCGCTGGTGGTGGCAGCCAACAACAGCGGCACCTGCTACGTGTGGCGCGCCATGCGCGGCTCCTACCTCACCACCCACTTTGAGCCGCTGCACAAGCTGCGCGCACACCAGGGTGGGGCGCGGCTGCGGGGCTTGGCTGCGGGGCCGGAAGGGCGAGAAGGGCGTCTGCTTTGGCCGAGAATGGCGCGTGCAGGCTGCTGCTGGGCTGCGCTCGCTGCGGGCGCGCCCCGGCGGGTGGGGTATCCCTGGAGCGCCGCTGCTGCCGGCAGCCGAACCACGCCGCCGGGTGGCTTCAACCAGCTGCCGAACAGCGGCGCCGCCCTTGGCCCCCTCTCTTCCTGTGCAGGGTACGTGCTGAAGTGCATGCTGAGCCCGGACGTGCGCCAGCTGGCCACCACCTCCTCCGACAAGACAGTCAAGCTGTGGAACCTGGATGGCTTCACCCTAGACCGCACCCTGGCAGGTGAGCGGCCGCGCCCACCCCGGCAGCCCCCCCTGCCGCAGCCTCGCGCCGCCCGCGGCTGTTGTGCTCGGCCCGGACGCACGCTGCCACGCTGGGCCCGTCTGCAGGGCCCGCAGCGTGGGGTGCGGGCCCGCCCGGCATGCTTGCCCACGTGCGCGCACCGCCCCCCCCACCCCCCCCACCCCGTCCGGCTGCCTGCAGGCCACCAGCGCTGGGTGTGGGACTGCGTGTTCTCCGTGGATGCGGCCTATCTGGTGACAGCCTCCTCCGACTGCACTGCCCGGTTGTGGTGAGACCCGGCGCATCTGCTTTTGTCCAACAACAGCATCCACCTCTGTCAAACAACGATGGTTGACAGCCGAGGGGCCACTGGGTCAACCGTGCCGTATGCCAGGCTTCGCGGTGGATGCAGCAGGCATGCAGCCGTGCGCCACCAGCGGGGGTGCGGCGCAAGTTTGCAGCTGCCGGCAGACCCTATGGCGGCGGGCGTGGCTGCCGGCTGGCCGGCACCGCCCGCGCTGCCGAGGCGGCCTGTTCGCCAGGGCTGTGTTGGCTGCCGCTTGCTTTGTCTCTTGCGTCGTGCCGTGCTGCCATCACGGCTTCGACCTTTCTGCCGCATGCGCTGCCTGTGCCTCCCTGGGTGCAGGGACCTCAGCACGGGCGACGCCATCCGCATCTACTCGGGGCACCACAAGGCATGCACCACCTGCGCGCTCAACGACAGCGCAATAGAGGGCCGGGACGACGGCTGAGTTGGCGCCGCCGCTGCAGCAGCGCCGAGCTCTCGATGGATCGCTGACCTCTGATAGCTGAGCCGCCGGTTGGGCTGAGTTTGCGGCGACCCCGCTGCAGGCAGCATGCAGTGAGCAGCCACGGCACTCGGCCTGCTGCGCAGGCGGGCGTTCATGCGTTCCCCAACGGCGCATGTTGCTAGGAGCTTGGCACGCGCACCAGCGTGCTGCTATGCCATTTCCCCGCGCCAAGCACTGTACACTTTGTATTCAGCTTGCTCCTACCGATATAATCTCTATCCTCCCCCACTTCTCTACTCCCCGCTGACCCGCCTCGTCACGGCCCCTGGGGTTCCAGCCCCTCTGCACTGTGAACCGTCCAGCAATGCAGATGCCTTCTGCCAGGGTTAAGCCAGGGAGCGCTGGCCGGGGGTTGCATCCAGGTGAGCCATGCTGCGCCACACAACATCACACCGCTCACTGGCTGGGGCCTGGGCCTTGCACGCAAAAGTCGGTTACATGGCGCACACAGCACGCCGGTTTGGAGAGCGTTAAGCAAAATACTTCTACACAGGGTATCCGTGCAGGGAATCCGCAGACTTGCGCCTGCAACGGCGAGCGCTGTGAGGGGCGGGCAGTGGTGGCGGCGGCGGCAGTGCCAGCTGCTCTTCCCGCGCCTCTGGGGCGCATTTTCCGCATCAATCCACACTGGATCCCTCAGAGCGCGTTACCCGCCGCAGGACCACGCTCACCGCGTTCGCACCATGAGTGGCCGAGCGCCGGCTGCTCAGTCGCTTCCGCAAGCTACCATCGAAGGAGCCCAGGCAGCCGGCCAGGGGTCCAACACGCTTCATGGGGCGCATAAAGCCAGGGCGCAGAGACCTTGCCGGCTATTCACATTCTCAGCTGCAGCACCACCCTGCCCCCGCCCTCTGCTGCTGCTGCCTGTCTGCCGCCGTCTGCCTTCAGTAGCTTGCCAGACCTTGACAGCATGAACCGCGCCCTTGCTTGTGCCCTGGCTATACTGGCGGTGTTTATGATTGCAGGTGGGCTTGCGGGGACAGAGAGACGGCAGCAAGTGGTGGGGTGGGATGTGGGGGTGAGACTGCCTGGCTGACCCGCTCTGCCACACAGCAGCTGGCCAGCTGCTGCTGTCCTGACCTCCCGCATCCCTCTTCTCTTGTGTTCCTCCTGCAGGCGTTGACGCCGGCTGCCCCCGAGGGTGTGCCCTCTGCAAAGGCATCCGGTGAGTGTTGGTGTGGGCGCCAGCGCTGCTAGCAGGGCGGTTGGCGTGTGTATGCTAGCAGGGCGGTTGATGCCCTGGCCCCTGCTGCCTGCCGGTTGGGCAGCAGCATGCGCATGCCTGCCCGCTCACGCCCGCCCCCGGCATGCGCACCCGCCCCGCAGCTGCCTGCGCTGCAAGCCTGGGTACTGGCTCAAGGCGGGCAAGTGCTACGCGTGCCCGTCGCGCTGCGCCACCTGCAAGAACTCTGGTGGCGCGGCCTACTGCCAGACCTGCAAGCCGGGCTACCTGCTCCAGAGTGGCAAGTGCACCATCCCGGCCTGCCCCACCCCCCACTGGGACACCAACGAGTGGAAGTGGGCTGACGTGTACGGCAAGACCGATGCTGGCGCGTGCGTGAAGGCGAGTGCAGGCGGGCGCGCCGCTGCAGTGCGCACGCATGTCTGCGCTGCTTAGCGCCAGCTCGGCGCTGCACATGTGTGGCGACCTAGGCGGGCATGGAACCTAACTCAGGAGCTCGACGGCGCGCTGCCCAGCAAAGCCCCCTCTCAGCGCGCCCCCAGCGCCCTCCCTGCTCTGCAGTGCACCCCCACCGGCTACCACAAGGAGTGGTGCAAGGCCTGCGACGGCGACGCGTGAGTGGGGGGCATGCGCGCACCAGGGCTGAGCGCAAGCCGCGATGCTGTGCCGGCGCCAGTGCGCGGCTTGGCCCCTGCCCATGTGTTTGCAGGCGGGATGCGCGTAGTTGCGCTGTGCGCGTCACAGCGTGCGCGCCTAGGGCCCAGCCCAAGCTTGCTTATGTGTCCCTGTGTCCGCCTCCCAAAGTGATTGCCACCCACCGCTCTGCCGTGCAGGCCCTCCATCTGTACCAAGTGTGAGGACCCCAACAACCACTTCCCGATGTTCATCGACGCCACCGGCGCCTGCCAGTTCGTGAGTAGCAGGCAGCGAGCGCTGGGCGCACTGAGGACCGAGCTGCAGAGACAAAACAGCTGCGGCCCCAAGGGTGCCTGCCTGCCTGTATGCCCGCCCGCCCGCCCGCCCAACCACCCGCCTGCCTGCCTGCATGCCCCCCTGCATGACCAGTGGCCCTCACTCCCCCATCTTCTGCCCCCCCTACCCGCAGTGCACCGCCTGGCACGAGGGCTGCCTGTCCTGCCAGAACGGCACCGGCAAGTGCCTGTCCTGCGATGCCAGCCAGGGCTACCAGTCTGACGGCGCAGGCAACTGCGTCCGGGCGTAAGCAGGACGCCAGTGGCATGGCCCGGCGGAAAGCAAGCTGGCTTTGCTCGCCCACCTCAGGTTCCGCAGCATGCACAGCCATGATCCATGCAACGCTCTGCATTCCTCCAGGTCCTCTGTCGTCCTTTTCCTCTGTTGCCGCCCACTGAGCCACTGCGCACCTCGATGCGGGGTTTTCCCCTCCCCGATTCAGCACGTTTTGCCTGGTCCAGCCGTTCAGGGCCAACCTGCTGTTAACAAATCCAGCAGTCTGCACTCTCGTCGACTCCTGTCGCCTCCCGTACAGCGCACCTACCCCCCTGGATCTGTCTCCCATTCTTCATGGATGCCCTACTCCAGCTGTTCTGTCCTCTATGCCAAGCGGCCATGCAGCCAACGCATGCCCTGTGCTGCCCACCCGACCCTCAGCAATCCTCCGATGCCATCATGCATCAACCTGACTGCATTCTGATGCACTGTTGCCCTTTAACATATGAGACCATGAAACAGTGAAACAGAGATCATCCTGCCTGCCAGAGCAGGGGCCAGGCCAGAGTTGGCAAGGCAAGGACGGCAGCACTGAAGTTGGTGCTCTGGTCGAGGCGCAGCCAACATGCAGGGACCTGCCATGCTTTGTCCCGCTGCCTACTGGGTAGCGGTGCTCCCGTCAGCATGGCTCTCCAACTCCGAAAGCTCAACAAACTGTGTATGTGGGTGAAGGGGGGTGAGGGTGAGGTGGGTGGGGGGGGGCTCAAGGCACACGCAAGAGAGGCGGACACCAGCGGGCAGCATGACAGGCATCTGTTGCTGAAGCCAGCGGACCCAGCCACCTCTGTCGCTGTCAACAATGGAGCGGCGCAGCACAGCTCGTCCCACACTGCCAGGGGCCCCCTTACCTGCAGCGTCTTGCTGTGGGTGGCCTCCAACACAACCGGGGGCGCCACACCTGCCGCCAGCGCCTCGTGCCACCGAGCGGCGCAGAGGCACCACCCATCTCCCTCCTTCAGTCCAGGGAAGCTGCACGGCCAGGGAGAGCGGCAGATGAGAACGCCCAGGCAAGGGGCGGGCGGCACAGCCAAGGCGCCGAGGCGCCTGTGAGGGGCCCCTTCACGAGGCCCGGGCGCCTGCCAAGTGCTCTGACTTGCCCACGAGAGTGCTGTGAAGTTAGAGGCAAGCAGGTCGCAGATGAGTGCACGCCGCCGGCCCGTGCACGCCGGTCCAGGCGCCCCCACTCCTGCGACCCTTCCAATGCTGCAGCGCGATGCATGTGTCGCGGGACGCGCGGCGGTTGCCGCCATGCCGCCCGGCCCCTCCCCCAGTGGTTTGTTTTCTCATTTTTGTTTTAGTTTGAAGTTAAAAAAAATGGACCGGGAGGACACCCGCTTTGGACGCGGTGCTCACCGGTACTCTGGGCGGGGGGTGATGAGGTCGTTGCCCTGCTGCAGGGTGTACTGGAGGAACTCGTTTGTCACCTTGGCGCACACCGTGTGGGTGCCATAGTCCATGGGGCCGGTGTCGCAGCGCCCGTCCCTGCGGGGGCCGGGGCTGGCGCGCATGCTCGGCAAGGGCGCACCCAGCACCAGCAGCCAGATGCCAGAACGGCACAGATCCTGGGATCTTGCCACAGCGGCTATCCTATATGCTGACAGGCCGGCGTGATTGTCGGACAGAGCCAGCGAGAGCGCATGGCGTCCGCATGGGCCCCTGGGCTCTTGGTGCATGCGCTGCAGCGCTGGGCGCCCACTGCAGCAGCGGCAGTGGCTGGGCAGCAGCACAAGCTGGCGTGCCGGGCGGGGCGCGAGGTGCGGGCGCACGCCTGCCCTGACAGGTACCCAGCCTGCTTGCCTGAAGTAGCCGGTCATAGGGCTTGTGGAGCACAGGCCCAGCTCGCCCCCATACACGTTGCGAGGCGTGCCAGGCTCGGAGCCGCTGCCAGCCGCAAACGCCGCCCCGGCGGCGCCGGCGCCGGCAAACACCGCAGCGGCTGCCGCGGTGGCGGCCAACAGCAGCGACTGGAGGGCCAGGCGCGGCATGGCGGCAGGGAGGCGGTGCAGCATGGGGGTGCTCGACTTGCTGCGGCGCCTGCGCGAGGAGGCGGGCGCAAGGCGGGCAGGTGAGCGGGAGGCACTGCTGCAATTGTCGCCAGTGTGGCGCCGCTAGAGCGCCACCCAGATCCGGTTCTAGCGAACAATTGAGGCACTCCTGGTTGCGGAAGGCTCACCCGGCGCTCCTGGGAGACGGGCGAGCAGCGGGCCTCGAGGAGAAGGCGGTGGGGGCCGAGCTGCTGGCGGGCTTGCAGCCGTTTGATCGCGTGGATCGAGGTGACACAGATGGGCGGCGTGGGCCGGAGCGAGGAGCAGCAAGCTGCAAGCTACCAGCAACCTGCAGGCTAGCAGCCATACAGAGGAGCTTTTAGGGCCACGGCGGCTCCCAACTGCGATCGAAGCGCGGTGTGTTTGCAATGGCAGCAACCGCACGAAGCCCCAAGTGGCTGCCAAAGCGGGCGATGACACCGCCCGCCTGGCGTCGCAGTCAAGATGTTAGTGCCATTTGAAGAATCTGTTTGCCGGGACACCTCGAAGTTCTCATTCTTTAAGGCACTTACGGCACTGCCAAGCTTGCAGACTCATGCAATGAGCACCATGCAACATGCGCTGCCTCGCTTTGCGGACGCTGCTGCGGGTTTTAGCCTCACTTAGCCTCACGGAAAAAGGCATATCAGGTTGATCCAGATAAGCAGGAAACGGTTATTCTCTGCAGCACAGCAGCAAAAGGTGATGGAACACAATTGTTTTGGGCGGCGTAGCAGCGCTTCGTCAGTCACACCCATGACCAAACCTGCTGCGACAGATAACGATTTTCTGTGAAGTCTGCATTAGGGGGTTTCTGCTGCCTCTCGGGCACCATCAGTGTGATATGATGTATTAAAGCACTAGTCTGATGCTCGGATGGTGGAGGCGCACATGCGAAGACTGTGCGGGGACTGTGCACATCAGGCGCCGCCAGGCGGGCGCACAGCTTGCCCGCCTGCTGCTGTGCATGCCTTCTGCACCATCCCAACCATCTACGGTCTTCTTCATCTTGCAGAAAAGTTCACAGAAGCAGCAGCACAGCGTTGTCCTTGAAAGAACCCTCGTCTTGAGCACCCCTCCCGGTTCCGGCGGACAGTCGGTCACCCGCGATCGCTGCTGGTGTATCACTAGCAACGGCTGCGGCTGTCGCCGCTGCACTGGTGGTTGCCCTGCTACTGCCGCCGTCGCCGCCGCCGCTGCAGCCAGAGCCTGCCAGAGGCAGCCGCCGAGCCAGCATGGTCTGGCGGCAGCATGAACTGACGCTGCCTCCATTCAAACGAGGCTGCCACCTGATTACAGGTTTGTCAGGATGGGAGGGCGGGAGTGGGAAGGCGTTGCCAAGGCAGGCCGTGGCGGGCGCGTGGGCTGGGAGCAAGGCTGAGCATGTTTCCCCTGGCCTGGCGTTGGCTGCCAGCTCAACAGCCTGCGGTGTTTGCTGTGCAGATATCATAGCCCGCGAGGCGGCAAGTAGCCTGCGGGAAGTGAAGGTGGGCCTGGCGCACGTGTTCAGTGAGTGGCGCCGCCAGCATCCCGGCATGCCTGGCGGCTGGTGCTGCTGATGCCTGTTGCGCCAACAGCGCCCCACTTGAGGGCGGCGGCTGCTGGCCCAACCAAGTGTCCAGCAGGACCCTGCATCCCTGCACATTTGAACCTGGGCCGCGCAGAAATTCCCTGCTGGGCTGCGCACCCCGGCGGTGCCTGCATGGCATGCCCTGCATGCCTGCTCACGTGCTGCACGCTCAGCTTGCTGCCAGCCGCCGCCGCCCCGCTGCCCCCCGGCCTGCAGTCCAGCACACGTCGGCCTCCCTGACAATCAACGAGAATGCCGACCCTGATGTGCGCGTCGACATGGAGACCTTTTTCAACAAGGCACGCGCGCAGCCGCGGCTCTGCTGCCAGATGGCAGCTGGGTGCAGCACCCGCCAGGGCCTGGCAGCGGGGCTCCTCCCAGCACGGAGTCGTGCCCTCACCCTCCTGGCACCAACAGGCGTGGCCCGCCCGCCCTGCAGGTGGTGCCAGAGGGCCGGGGCGCTCCCTGGGTGCACACAGACGAGGGTGAGGCGACCGCCCAGCAGGCTACGGGCACGTGACGCAGAGGGCGGGGGAGCGTTGTTCGCGGCGGCGCCGGCACGGCGGGCGCCCGGGCACGTCTGGAGGCACCTGTGCTTTGACCACGCCGGCCATGCCTGCGCACTGCATGGCAGCGACTTGAGCTCCGCTCGCCTGCCCCGCTGCCGCTGCAGGCGACGACGACATGCCTGCGCACTGCAAAGCGTCCATGATGGGTAGCAGGTGGGGGCGCGCCGCTGCGCAGAAGCTGTCCAGTGGCGCGGGCGGCGCGCAGCGCCCGCTGTCCAAAATGTTTGGTCAGCTCCGCAGCTGGTCTGCATGCTTGCCGGGAGCACACGACGTGCGTGCTCGGCGCTGCTGCCTGTGGTCGTCTGGCTTGTGGTTGGCCGGATCTGCCACCGCGCCGCCCTCCCGCCGCGCCTGGCGTGTCAGTGTGCAGTGTCACCATCCCACCTGCAGTGTCACCATCCCAATCACCAATGGCCGGCTGAACATGGGCACCTGGCAGGCAAGCAAAAGCACTTTCGGATGGGGTGCAGGGCCCGCCTGGGGTCCCGGGTGCCGCAAGCCCAGGTGGAGGCACAAGCCTGCCGACGGCCGGGCGGCCGCCCTCCGGGCATGCAGGTCCGCAGACCTCCCCAGAGCCTGTGGCATGTGTTGTGAACGCCGAGGCCGAGGCCGTGCCGCCACGTGTGCAGGGCGTGTGGCTGTGCGAGCACCGGGACCGCGGCGGGCGACGCAGGCTGGTGGTGACGATCCAGGGGGAGTGATGCGCACGGTTTCGTGCCTCTTCCATGCCGCGGCATGATGGTAGCAGCAAAGATGCCGTCCGCCTCGTCAGCGGCGGCGGCCACGGCGCAGCAAGGCTGGGCTCGCTGGGCAGCAGGATGCGCGCCAGCTGGCGCCATCTGACTGCCGACATGCCCTGTGCTGGATCACCTTGTGCCGTGCCCTTCGTTGCGCACCAGATTGATTGCCAGCCTGCAGTGTGTGAAAATGAGTCAGGGGATGAAGACCCCTGGTGGGAGGATGATAGGAGGAAAGATGAGCGCCGCCTGTGGTGTGCTCAGCACAAGGTTCAAAATGCCTTTTACACCAATTCACCACCTTGCTGTGGTGCCCAGTGCTGCCTCCCGTTTGGCTGTGGTTGTGTTCAAGCCCACGTCAAACTTACTTTACACAGTACAGGAGCGCCAGTTCCAGAGTGCAACCAGGCCTGCAGCTCACTGGGCGATGGCACTTGGTCTCGCTGGCTTTGTTCTGAGCGTGGTAAGGCGCGTCGTCATGAGAGAGTCATCTCTACGCCAAACTACTCCGGCGATCTTTTTCACGTTCCCAACGCTTCTGCGTACTCCTGGACCTTCAGCTGGCCCCCTGTCCGCCTTGAAACTCGCCCGGGAGTTGGGCCGCCTCTTCCTCAACTATGCAGGGCCCCTCGGGGCCCGCAGACCCTGCGCTGCAGGTCCGTGGGCGCAGATGGGCAAGCGAGTAGTCGGGCGGCCCTGTGTCTTGCCAAGTGGCTCTCATAAACGAGGCGCTGTGGCCAGGCCTGAGCGGGGCCAGCGCCCTGCTCCTCGCTTGCCGATCGTCTGCGCTGTGCCGAGGCTGCCGGCGTTGGCGCCCACCATAGCTGGGCACTGTCGCCGTCGCTTGTCGCTGGCGGCGTCGTGTGTAGCCGTGGTATGACCACGACCCTTGCAGCACAGGCAAAGACAGGGTGCTTGCCCCCCCTGCTGTCAGTCACTGCTCAACTCAAGTGGCCTGCTCCGGTTAAACCTGCACCTGCCTTGCAGGCCGTGCTGCAGGGTCGGCAGCAGGGCGGCGGGCCACCAGCGCAGCAGGTGCAGCAGCAGCACGCGCAGCCGCCTCAGCTCGTGCAGCAGCAGCCCCAGTCGCAGCTCAGCCAGCTTGATCTGGCTGCGCTGCTGCAGCTGCACAATGCCACTGGTGGCGCGGCTGGGCCTGCCGCCGCGCTGGGTGCCAGCAACAGCGACGTGGCCAACCTGGTGCAAGCCCTTGGGCTGCTGGGTGGCGCTGCCGCTGGGGTGCTGGGCCCCGCAGGCGGCCTGGGTGCCACACACGCACCGCCGCAGCAGCCCGTTGCGTCGGCACCGCAGCCGCTGCAGCCCTCGGCGCAGCTGGCGCAGGCGCAGCATGGCGGCCTGAACTCGCTGCTGGCTGGACTGGGAGGGCTGCCCCGGGCGCTTGGCAGCTTTGGAGGGCTGCCGGGGGGCCTTGGGCTGCATGGCGGCCTTGGCGGCCTGCCTGCAAGCAGCGGCCTTTTCAATGTGCCCTCTGCCAACAGCGGCACCCTTCCCCCCCTTGGCAGCGCCTTCCTCGCCCCACCGCCGCCGCTGCCGCAGGCGGCGGCACTGCAGCAGCGGGTGCAGGCACAGCAGCAGGCGCAGCAGCAGCAGTTCCAGGCGCAGCAGCAGCAGGCACAGCAGCAGCAGCAGCAGGCACAGCAGCAGCAGGCGCAGCAGCAGCAGCAGGCGCAGCGGCAGCAGCAAGCTCAGCACCACCAGCAGTTCCAGCAGCCGCAGCAGCAGCAGCTGCAGCAGCAGAACAGCGAGCAGGCGCAGCTGGCTCTGGCGCTCCAGCAGCTGATGGCTGGCATGCCGCCGCAGCAGCCCCAGCAGGCGCAGCAGGCAGCGCCCGCCGCTGCGCCCCAGAACGACAGCGAGCTGCTCGCCTCGCTGCAGCAGCTGACAGAGCTGGTGCAGCTGGTGGGTCCGCAGTCGGCTGCAGGGCTGGTGCCTGCCTTGGCACCAGCCCTCGCTCAGCTGGGTGCAGTCGCCCCGGCTGCGGCGCCGCAGCTGGGCCCCGGCGCCATGCCGGCCAGGCTGGCAGCGCAACCCCCGCAGCCGCAGATGCAGCAGCAGGGCAGCGCTTTTGACGCAGCCACGGCGCTGCTGTTCGCGCAGCAGCAGCAGGTGCAGCCCGCGCAGCAGGCCCAGCGGCAGCAGGCGCAGCAGGCGGTGCAGCAAGCCCAGGCGCCGCAGCCGCAGCAGGCAGCACAGCAAGCGGCTGCAGCGCCTGCGGCTGCACCGACTGTTGCTGGCGCATCGGGCCTGCTGAGTGGTGCAGACGAGCCACCGAATGCGGCAGAGGGGGGAGCCGCGCGGGGCCGCTCCCGCCGACAGAGGGCGGCTGCAGAGGCCAAGCCTGTGGTTGCGGAGCAGGCAGCCGCCACGGTGCCGCCTGCCGCTGCCCCGGCGCTGCCCGCCGCTGGCTCGCTGCCCCCTGGGCTGCAGTCGCTGCTGGGCCCGCCGCGGCCGCAGGCGAGCTCGCGCAAGCGTAGCGCGAGCGCGGATGACCAAGACTCTATGCACATTGAGGTGGGCAGTGGGCACTGCCCGGGTGTGTGCCAGTGTGCTGCCTGTGGCACCCCCCAGAATGCGCCTAACCCAAGCGGCGGCCAGCAAGGACGGCGTTCTGCTGGCTATGAGCACAGGAGGGCACCTGGGTTGGCCCAGCGGGGGCCTCGGCGCCTGGCTGCCCATTGTGCAGCGCGCCCCGCGCACGGAGGGGGCGGGTCAGGGTCGAGCGTGGCCGGGAGCGCTGGTGGAACCTCCGCCTTGCGCCCATTACGTTGCCTTGCAATTCCGTGCTCTGCTGAGGCGCACCTGCGCGGGCCCCCCCCCCCACACACATGCACACCACACCACACCACACCCACACACCTACACACACACACACACACAAACACACACACACACACGCGCGCCGCGCCCCCCCCCCGCCCCAGCAGGCGGGCCACGACGACGACGACAAGCTGGCCGAGGCGCGGCGCAAGAACCGCGAGGCGCAGCAGCGCTTCCGCGAGCGCCAGCGCGCGGCGGTACGCGAGGCCGAGGCGCAGTACAACGAGGCAAGCGCGCCGCCGCCGCTGGGCCTGTGGCCTGTGCTGCCGCCCTGCCCCCCGCCGCGCCGGCCTGCCGCGTCCCGCCAGCCGCTGCTTGCCTCCCTCTGGGCGGCTGGGTGCACTGTCTAAGCTATGCTTTGCCCCCTTGCGCCCATACATCAAGGCCTGTCCGTGCCAGCCTGCATGCACTTGAAGCTAATCGCAGCAGTGTTGGTGTCGCCATGGCCGCATGTTGTGCCGGACCCAAACCCGCACCGCCCTGGCTCGGCCCTGCAGGTCATGGCAGAGGTTGCCAAGCTGCAGATCGAGAACAAGGAGCTGGAGGAGAGGTGCGGGCGGCAGGTCTCTGCGGCTGCGGCTGCAGTGCCCAGGCCAGGATGCGTCGGCAAGAGCCCCTGCCGCTACCGCCGCCGCCGCTGGGTGGAGCGCCCCTCAAGCAGCGACCCTACCCTGCCCAGCTACCCCTCGCCTTGCCGCAGCGAGCCGGCCTTGCCCTGCCCCCCCCCCCCCCGCCTTGCCGCAGGAATCATGTGATGTCCTCTGTGCTGGCGGTGCGCGACGCCATGATGCAGGCATTCAGCCTGGGGCAGGCCGCGGGGCAGCCGAGCGACAGTGCCCGCCCGGCTGCTGCCGGCGCCGCCGCCCGTGCTGCCGCGGGGGCCGAGCAGGTGGGCGAGCAGCAAGGGGAGGAGGCGATGCAGGAAGACTCTCCACAGCGGCCGCAGCAGGAAGAGCAGCCGCAGCAGCAGTCGCAAGGGCAGGCAGCGGGGCAGGAGGCAGCGCCCCTGCCCGCGCCGCCCCCGCCGCAGCCGCAGCAGGCCCAGCATGGCCGGCCCGGGGCGGCGGCGGCAGCGGAGGAGGGCGCAGCAGCGGCGGGGGTGGAGGCAGGGAGCGGCGCAGGCGGAGGCGAGGCCCCGAGCCTGCGCGCCGGCGCCAGCGTAGGCGGCAGCCGCGCAAACGACAGCGTCGGCGGCGCCGGCAGCAGCCAGATTGAGGAGGTGCGGCCGGCCTCGCACGGAGCCATTAACAACCCAGGTGGGGGCTGTGGGGGTGCGGGAGGGGCGGCCTGGGGCCTGTGTCGCAGGAGGGAGGGGGCTGTGGGGGAGAGCCCCCATCTGCATGTAAGGGGCGCCTACCCCTGCGCAGCGCTGGGCAGCTGCGGCCCACGCCGCCGTGCCGACCCGCGCGCACGTTTCCGGCCTCCGCTCGACAGCGGCGGCGCGCTGCCTGCTCCCTTGTGCCCGGCCAGCAGGCGCGCAGGGTGCGGCCCACAGGGCACCCGCCCCTACGCCCGGCCGCCCTCCTGCCCCCTGCATGCCACACCTCTCGCGCTCCCTCACGCTGCGCCCCCGTTTTCGCCGTCCTGCCCCCCTGCAGCCGCGCTCAAGCTGGCCCGCGAAATGACCTCCCCCGAAGATTACACCTCTTACTACCAGCAGACGCAGGTGGGGGGGCCGTGAGGGTCGCAGGGGGCAGGGACAGGGGCTTGAGGCGCCAAGTGGGGTGGGCCGCGCCGCCGCCCTGCCGGCTGGCCCTCCCCGTGCTGATCCAGCAGCACCAGGCAGCGGGGAACTGCCCGGGAGTGCGTGCAGCCCGGGACGCAGCCTCCCCCTTGCAGCTGGCCTGGGCGGGCGCACGGCTCAACAATCCCAGCGCCCGGCAGCGCTCAGCCGGGCACGCGTGCGCCCACCAGCCCGCCTGCCTGGGACGTGCACCCAGGGCAGGGGGGAGGAGGCGGCACCCGGCACGGGATGCACAATTTGATCATGTCGAACCCGCGACCCTGCCCACCACGCGCCGCCCACCCGCACTGCAGGTGGAGCTGCGCTTTGCTGTGCAGATGTGGCTGGAGAACGGGATGGCCGAGGAGGACCGGGCGGCGGTGGAGTCGGCGCACCGCGCGCTGCAGGCGAGCTGCGCTCCGCCCGCTGTGCTCCGCCCGCTGTGCTCCGCCCGGGACACGCCTGCCCCGCCCGCTGCGCTCCGCCCGGGATGCATGCAGCGGTGCCGGCGGGGGCTGCCATGGGCTGTGCGCGGGAACCAGGGAGGCAGCACGGGACCGGCAGAGCACGCAGGTGGGCGCCGCTCCTGGGCAGGCGAGCCTAGACGGCAGCGCCGAGGCGGCTGACGCATCTCGACGCTGTGACCTCCTGTGTGCGCCCGCAGGATGTGTGGGCCAACATCGTGCGGCTCTACCCCAACCACTTCAAGGTGGGAGCGGGGTGCGGGGCAGCGAGGTGGCCGGCACACTTTGGAGGCACGGCGGAGGGCGCTGCAAGGCGCGCTGAACCAGCCGCCAATGCTTCCGCCCGCCCCCGGCACCGACGGCTGAGGGATGCGAACCCTCGCCGCCCTCTCCTCTCTACAGGCCTTCATCAGGGAGATGTGCGCACCAGATGGGACTGAGCTGGAGCGCTGGGAGGCGTTTGCGGTGAGCCACCCGGCTGGCAGCGCGGGGCCTGTGGCCACACTGCACCGTGGTCCGTGGCCTGCCGACCTGCTGACCCTTCCAGGGCGGGCTGCGCGCTGCCAAGCCCATGCCGCGAAGTGGACGCGCAGGAGCCTTGGCCTGCGGGAAATGGGCCTGCAGGGCATGGCCGTGGCGCGTGCTTGCCTCTAGGGTAGGGTCTGCCTCGGCACAGACGCACCCCCCCCACCCCCTCACCCCTACCCCCCGACCACCACCGCACCCCACCACGGCCCTGCCCCACCCCCAGCTGCCCCACCCACCCAACCCCC
>KQ481977.1:588712-601950 GCA_001430745.1 Auxenochlorella pyrenoidosa
TACAGAATCTTCCCCTCCTGCACGCACCGCTCCACGCTGCAGCTGCACAGCTCCTGCGGTGGGGGAAGGGCGCGGGCGGGGGAGGGGGCGGCTTGCGGGGCAACATTAGTTCCGTGGCACCGCGCACCTGCTGCCCACGCTCTGCAGCAGCAGGCCCCTCCGCCTCCCAAGGCGCGGCGCTGGCGCATGTCAGTCCCCTCAGCAGCTGCATGCCCTGCTGGCACGGGCCAGCCTCGCCCCCCCCCCCAACCACACACACACACACCACCATCACCACCACCCCGCCGCCTGACCCAGCCCCCAAGGCAGATCCTTCCTCGCCTGCACGATCAGCGTCGCCCCCAGCCCGGGCGCCGCTCCATGCCCAGCCGAGGGCAGCAGGCCCGCCACGGGCTGCTCCGCCGCCTGCTGCAGCCCTGCCAGGTCAGCGAGGCTCAGCGTGTGCACAGCGTAGGTGCAGACCTGCCGGGTGCATGGGTGGTGTTGTGGGTGGGGTGAGGGGGCAAGGGGGCTGCATAGCACGCGGCGTGCGCTCCTTTCATGCTAGTGCGGCCCGCTGTTAATTCTCTCCTTGGGGGTCCTGCTGGCTGGGAAGATGCAGCAACCCTGGCTGGGCGCCACAGTGGTGCAGGGAGCTGAGCAATTGGGAGCTGACTTAAAAGGGCCTCGGAGGTGGTGCAGGCAGCCAAGGGGGCACAGGGGCCAGGCGCCCACCACGTTGGGATGCGCCACACTCGCAGACAGCGCAGCCTCGGCGCGGGCAGCCTCAAAGTCTGGCTCAGACAGGGCGTGCTCGATGAGCTTTGCCGCCACGGTGATGCCTTTCCAGCGCGCTGCGGGGCGGGGGCGGGCAGGGAGGGTTGCGGACGGCGCAGCGGGCTTGAAGACCCAGAGCGGGCAGCTGGCAACAGCAGCGTGGCACTGGCTGGCTGCTGCAAGGCAAAGCAGCGCGTGGTTCCACAGCAGGTGGGAACCACGCCTGCGCCAGGCGCTCGCAGCGGCGAGAGACTAAGAGGCTATTCTTGTAGGTGTTGGTATCCCACTCCCCCCGCGCCGGGGGGGGGGGGGGCAACCACCCTGCCAGCACCCCCAGCACCCTGCACGGCCACACGGGCAGGGAAGTGCGCCCCGCTCACCCTTCCACACCACTGCGAACCCGCCCCGGTCCAGCGGCTCGATCAGGGTGAGGCCGTGCGCGCCGACGCCCGCACGGCTGCTCCACACCTCCTGTAGCATGCCCGACCCATGTCCGCTGCCAGCCTGCGAGGCGTGGATGAGAGGGTTCCATCTTGTTCTTGGCACTGGTGGCGTGAGGGGGGATGCGCTGCCGGCTGGCCTGTTCCTGCAAGTGACGGCGGGGCCCGCCTGCGCCCGGCATGTTATTGAACAGCTGGCCCCGGCATGCCGAAACAACGCCTCGACCTGTCTGTTGTGGGAAGCAGGGAGGGCAGCGCTGCCCTGCAAGGAGCGCTGCGTCCCTCCCGATTTAGCTCAGCTGGCACAGAGCTCAGCTAGCTCTGCCGCCGAACCGTCGTCCCCTGCGCCATGACCTTCAAATCTGAATGAACCTGAGTAGCCCAGACCAGTGAGACTTGCCTTCTCCAGATCCTCCTCCTTGTCGCCGCTTGTTCTGGACGGCCTTGGACTGGCTGCCGCCCTCGATTCCAGGCTGCCCGACTCTGACTGTCCCACCACCACCAGCGGCGAGGTCGCAGGGCTGCCCGGCAGCCCATCCTTTGTGGCCGCGCCGCGGCGCCTGCGGCGGCGGCGCAGGAGCAGCAGGGCGGCTGCCACGGCGGCGGCGGCGCCAGCCGCGGATGCAAGGCCCACCAGCACCCACACCCAGGCGGCTGGGCTCGCGCCACTGCCGCTGCTATCGCTGCCGCTTGGGGAGGCTGCCTGGCTGGTGTTGGCGGTCGGGTCCCACTGGCAGTTGTAGACAGTGTCCTGAAAGGCATGTTGAGCATGGGCAGCCTGGGTGAAAGTTTGCCTCAAGGGATGGGCGCTGAGAGCGGGAAGCCAGCAGCACAGGCTGCACGCGAACCGTCCAAGGCGCGCAACCATGTCCATATCAGTCTTGTCCACAACACAGCATGGCGCAGCTAAGCTGCGGCTGCCGCACAGAGTGGCGCAGCACTGCAGGGCCAACCCGGCACCGTGCTGCACAGCCCAGCGCAGCAGCGCAGCGCAACACTTCTCACGGTTGCGTCCACGCGCGCCTTGCCCAACGAGGAGCCATTGGGGAGCAGCAGCGGGACGTCGGGCGCGGCGCTGCCCACGAGCGCAAAGGCGGAGTCGTTGAGCAGGACCAGGGAGGCGTTGCCGGCGGTCACGTTCCTCAGCAGCACCGAGCCGCGGTACACATTCCCTGGGCGGGGCAGTACGGGAGGGGGCAGGGCCGGCTGAAGCGCGTGCGCCAGTGCAGCGCTCAGCCACGCCGGCTGGCTGCGGCTGCGACGGCTCGCTGCGTGCACCAGCCGGCACAGCAGCCCGGGAAGGGCTGCCATGCTGGTGCGTTGCGCAGGGCAGTGCTGGGTTTCAAGGCAGGCATGCGCTGCCAGGCCCCCAGGCTGCCCCACCCTGCCCCCACCTGCAACCATGTCGGCAGAGCAGTCAGGCTGCCAGTAGTTGATGAACGCCCACCGGTGCGCCAGCTGCGCACAGGGGGCGGCGGCGCAGCACCTCCAGTCGAGTCGTCTGGGCTGGCAAGGCTGCGCTTGTGCTCGGGCCAGGCAGGGTGCAGGGGTGATGCCCGGGGCTGCCTTGCGCAGCATCTGTGGCACCAGCAGACGCGCGCGGGCAGCACCACACCTGGCAGTCAGGGCGGCAGATGATGCCGGGGTTGATGCCCAGATTGCCCGGCTCGGCGTCGGCGCCGCGCGCCAGGCCCCGCGCCGTCCAGGCCGCCGCATACGCCTGGTTGTTCAGCACCAGGCCTTGCAGCACCAGCATGGCCCCGCTGTCAATCACCAGGGCCTCCTCTATCTGCTGGAGGGAGGGGTGCGACTGGGGGTTAGGGGGTGACCGGGGGTTGGGTGGGGGTGGTGGTGGTGGTGTTGGGGGAGAGATCGGGGTGGGGTGGGGTTTGGGTGGGTGGGTGGGGTGGGGTTGGGTGGGTGGAGGTGGGTGGGGTGCAGAGCATATGCGGCTGGGGCAGCAAGGGGCTGCCAGCTTTCTGACTGCTCCCACCCCACCCCCACCCCAGGTCGCTGCCCCATGCTCGCCTGTCCCATGTTGAGTGTGGGGGCTCCGGCCCGCAGGATGGCGTCTGGGCTGCTGCTCACGTTGAGGCCATCTGGGGTGAGAGGCAGAACAGGGGGGGACAGGCAGGGGCAGGCAGCGCGCTGAGCTGGATATTGACAGACACCGACGGCCTCGCACCCGGGAGGCCCGCGGCGCTCTTCCCGCCAGTCGTTTTCCGGGGGGGGGGCAGCGGCTACCACAGCCCGGCCGTCGCCTGCTTGTGAAGCCAGACTTGCGGAGCACGGCGGACCCGAGAGGGTCCAGGCGGGAAGGAGGAGGAGGACAGAAGGAAAGTGCAAGGGGAACCGGCTCCGCACCTGTTTGTAGCTGCGCACGGATCACCACCACCCGCCCCGCCGGGATGAGCACCTGTGTCCAGTTTTTCGAGTCCAGTGTGACATCGCCTGCCCAACAAGATGCAGGCAAAATGGTGACTGCAGGCTTTAGAGGGTTGGTTTGGAACTGGAAGATGCAGGCCTGGGAGGGAAAAATGCCCGGGCACCTGCCGCAGCCGCCCCTCCAACGTCGCTGCCTTTGCCCGGGCCCTGCTTACCCCGCAGCTCGATCGACACGATGCCGGTGGACTCATCCGGGCTCTGCAGCCCCTGCCAGAGTTCAGCAGATGTATTTACGGGCAGACCAGGCAGGGCCGCCGTGACCGCAAGTTCCACGACCTGCTGCGATATCAGGCTGGGGTCTCTAGCAGCTGCAATCAGCTGACTGGCATTCAGGGGTGGCGCATCCTGCAAGCCTTGACTGCCCTGGCTTTCAGCGGTGCACAATGCCAGCAGGAAAGCCAGCAGCGCTGCTGTTGTGCCCTTGGAGGGCGTTTGCATGGCAGCAGAGATCTAAAGAGCCATCCTGATCGGCAGCGAGGGCAAAGGCAAGGGCCAGCTGCCTGTGGGCGTGCTGAGTGTGCTGAGCTTAGGAGCCCAGGAGGATGGATGTCAAACCAAGGCTAAGGCCAATGTTCACGTTCCTGCTGTGCTCACCAATAAGCCGCGGAGCAACACCTTTAAAGTAAGATGGGTGGCACACAGACTGCCAGGGACAGTGACAAGCTTCCCCTGGCATCCAGAGGGGCAGCGGACTTCAGACTCCATGCCAGCTCCGGGCCAGTTTGGCACCCGCCTGCTGCTTTAAACTTTCAGATTCTTCGGGCTGAAAAACTGAGCGGAGATTGGGGCTTAGCTGGGGTGCCCTGCACAGCCTACACACCAAGCGTCGCTCCCTGAAGGCAGCCAAGCGTCAACACGTCAACACATGACTGTCCTTTGACGCCCTCAAGATTCCGCCCATACTATTTTCTGTCATCAGATGGACAAATCCCTAAGCGCTGGCAGGGACGTGCGACTGGCGTGGGTAGTGCATCTCAACAGGGGTTGCTCCGCCGCTGCGCATGCCGCGCCCATTGGATGGTGCCTGGCTTGCTTTGTCGATCAACACATATTGCTACGTTCACACTTTGCCCAGGTCATCTCAAGGAACAAGCGCCGGCCCTGCAGGGTCTCGCAGAAGGGCAGAAACACCAAACCCCACCTCCAACAGGCCGGCGGGGATCATGCTGGCAGGCCGATCATCGGCGGCCCGCCTGGCCAGGGGCTTGCGCGGGTTTGCCAGCAAAAAGGTGGGGCAGACGATGGCGCAGCAATTTGTTCTTGCTGTCTCGTAGGCGCTTGATGTCTAATGTTGCGCTCTGAAGCCGATCTTGCTCCTGGTTGACGTGCAGAAGCCCGACTTCTACAAGACCGCCCCCAGCGCCGAGCCCGCCGCTACTGCAAAGAACCCGGCGCCCCAGCAGGCTGCTGATGCTGCTGTAGCATCCAAGAATTCTCAGGCGTCGGTCGAGACCGCCAAGCCAGCTGCTGGTGCACCTGCGACCCCCACCGCCACTGCCGCCGCCCAGCCCTCGCCAATGGCAGCAAGCCCTGCTGGCAGCGGCACATCCACTGCAACTGCTGCGCCCAAGTCAGCGCCACCATCATCTACCAGTGCAACGACACCCCAGGCAGCAACAGCACCTGCACCGCTAGCCGCCAAGCCAGCCAGCAGTGATGCCACTGCTGCACCCTCGGCGCCTGCTGCGGCCGTCAAGCCAGCAGTTCCTGCAGCCTCCGCTTCCACCACTGCTCAGGCTGCCAAGCCTGCAGCTCCCGCGGCGTCTGCCCCCGCGGCTGCAGCGCCTGCAGCCAAGCCGGCGGCCCCTGCCGGCGGCGGACCAGGCGCGCCAGGCGGCGGCGGCAGCAGCGGCAATGGCTGGCTGCTGCACCCCTCGCTCCCGGTTGATGTGCGGCTGCTGACCGGCGGGCTTGTGGGTGCTGCCGCTCTGGCTTACACTTTGACCGGCGGCGACGACAAGCCGCAGGCGCCCAAGCCTGCCGCAGTCATTGTCGAGGAGTCTGGGTTCACGATGCAACCAGAGGCGGCAGCAGAGGCTGAGGCTGACGCTGCAGCAGCGGCAGCGGCAGATGCGGCGGTGGAACAAGCCGTGGAGGAGGCGGTGGCAGAGGTGGCAGCAGAGGAGGCGGCCAGCGCGGCTGGCGCTGCAGAGCCGGCGGCAGAGGCAGACGAGGGGCCATCAGAGGAGGAGCCAACTTATGTGGACGCATCCAAGGTGGGCGCGTGATGTGCCTGCGAGGCTTGCAAGCCTCAGGCCCCGCAGCAGCGCCGCCATGCCGTTCGGTGGGATTGGGCCTGCAGCCGGCAGGCGCGCCAGCGGAGCTCTCTGCTGCGCCCCTGTCGCTGCCTTGCCCGTTGCCTCTGGCCTTCCCTGCATGCGTGTACCGTGCGGCGCTGCTTGCTGCTGGGCCTGATGCCCTCGCTCTTCCCCGCTCGTTACTGCCCACCTCGTTACGTGGGTGCTGGGCGTAGGCGGCAGGGGCGGGGGCGCAGCATGCTCCCAGCTCCCCTTCTCTTTCTTCACCCACGGGCCCCTGTGACTACATGCGCTCTGCAGGTGCTGGGCGTCATTGAGGAGGTGTTCAGCAAGGAAGCCACCGAGCAGCTGGCAGCCCTGGAGGCGCAGGCGGCCGCCCAGGCGGCCCAGGCTGCCGACGCAAGCGAACAAAAGGTGGCAGACGCCGGCAGGGCGGCGGCGGCAGCTGCGGCGCCTGCGCCTGCGGAGTCGCCGGCTGGCGCCGGCGAAGCGCAGCAGGCGCAGCAGCCCGCGGGGCGCCAGCGCGGCAGGGGCGCTGGCGCAGCCGCCCGGCGAGCAGAGGAAGAGGTGGCGGCCATACAGGCCGCCATGGCAGACCAGGCTGGCGAGGCGGTTGCGTCTGATTTCGTCCAGGTGGGTTGCCTGTTCTGCTCACTGCCTGGCTGCTGCTCTGCCGGCTGCGGGCCTCCTGAGGATGATGGGTGCCCTGAACATGGGCGCCCGCGGGCGCTCCCGCTGTGCCCAGCGCTCCTGCCCGCGCCCGCCCGGCCCACCCACCCCGCCCACCCATGCTGCCTGCGCTGCGCTGCGCCGCCGGTGTGCTGCGCCTCGCTTCTCGCCTGCAGAGCAGGCCAAACACCCCCTCGCTGGCGGCCCTGGCGCAGAGTGGCAAGAAGGCGGCAGCCGAGGTGCCTGCCGTGCCTGCTGCGCCCGCCGCGCCCGCCGAGCCTTCGGAACCTTCGCCAGGCAAGCCGCCGGCCCAGCTTTGCCTGCGGCGTGCGGCGCTGCTGCGATACTTAAAGGCATCTGGCTGCATGCAAAGCGGGGCCACCTTGCAGCTGGTGCTGAGACCAGGCGCTATGCCACTGGGTGTGTGTTGAGCAGGACCTGCCACGCCTGCCCTCCCCGCTGCTTGCCTGGCTGCTGCAGACGCGGCCGTGCGCACCAAGCAGCTGCTGGGCCTGCAGCAGGACCTGTCTGCCGCAGGGCTGATCGCCGAGGCGGTGCGGCTGGGCATGGGCCCCTCGCAGGACTGGTCTGACTACCAGCAGCGCCACAGGTGGGGCTGCCTCGCCTGGCCTGCTGCCTCGCCTGCAGCCCCGCCTGCTGCCCCGCCTGCAGCCTGGCCTGCAGCCTCGCTTGTTGCCGTTGCCGTGCTCCTGGCCTTAAGGATCTTGAGGGATGCAGGGTGAGCCCCTGGGCAGGGCCGCCGATGCCTGGGTGTTGGGCTCGTTGGGCCTGCCTGCCCGCCAGCAGTTCGCGCCGCCCCCGATAGGGCTGCAAAGCAGGCAGCGCCCTGCCAGTGGGTGACGGGGAGTGCCCTGCTCTGCGCATCCCTCTCCGGCTCACCGTCCTAGCGGGCGCAGTGTTTCTGCCGGCCCTGCTGGAAGGAGCCGCAGCCTGCCTCCGCGCTGACCCTACACCCTGAATAATCGCCCCTGGCGCACCCGAGCTGCAGGCAGGCCGAAGCGGATGCAGTTGTGCTGGCGCGCCTGCTGGACACGGCTGGGCAGCATGTCGCGGCGCAGCTGGCGGCGGCGCGCGCAGAGGCCGAGGCGGGGCGCACTGAGGTGGCGGCGGCGCGGCGGCAGCTTGCAGAGCAGGTGGCTGCGCGGGCCAGGGGGCGCGGCCGCCTGTCTCCTGACAGCGCCGCACGCTTGATGGTTGTCGTTCTGAGAGCCGCCGTTCCGGCCTCCCTGCTCTGGTGGGCGCATGCCTTGTGGTTGGCAGGGCGGCTGGCAGCGGCGCAGCCTGCTCCGCCGCCTGCAACCCACCACCTTGGCCCTTGCCTGCAGGCCGAGCACTTCAGGGGCCTGCTGAGGGAGGCTCTAGAGCGCGCCGAGCAGCAGCAGCGGCAGCAGCTGCGCCGGCAGGCGGAGCAGCTGACGGCGGCGCATGCAGGTGGGTCCGGGCCCGGGCCGCAGGCGGGCGGGCAGGCTGGGTCCCAGGCTTGCTGCGCAGGCGGCGACGCTGCTTGTGTGGCGCCTCCAGAGCCTTCTGCCCTCAGCGGTTTCGAAAGGATCTTACGGGTGCTGAACTCAACCCTCAGCAACGTGCGCATCCCATCGGCCGCAGAGATGACCGTGCACGAGCGCCTGGAGCGGTCTGCCAGGCTGGACGCCTTGAGGGAGCGTGTGAACGCGCTCGAGGCGGCTCTGCGGCAGCGCAGGTGCGCGCGCCGGCCCCCGCCCCCTGCAGAAGGATGCTGCAGCGCTGGATGGGCGCGCAGCCTCGCACGCCGCATGCGCTCTGGTGCCTGGCAGCGCTCTCTTGTGTTTGCCAGGGAGGGCTGCGCATGCTGTACCTCCGGCAGAGCAGCCCATCCGCAGCCCCTGTCGCCTGCCGGCTGCCCCTGCTTTTTGAGCGTGCGACCCTCCTTCTCCTGCCTGCCCTCATGCTGTGACGCGCGCCGCAAAGTGCTGCGCCGTGTCGCCCGTTGCGTGCTGGCAGGCCCTGGCCCACCGCGCCGCGCGCCCCCGCCCCCCCCTGCCTGCAGCGACGAGCAGCGCACCAGCCATGGGGCGCACCAGCTGTCGCTGGCTGTCGCTGTGCTGCGTTCGGCGCTGGCGGCAGGCGGGCCCCTGGGCGAGGCGCTCGGCATGCTGCAGGGGCTTGCCGAGAGGGATGCCGTTGTGGCGGCGGCGGTGCGGGCGGTGAGGCGCCGCTCGCCGCGCCCGCGCGGCGCAGCTGTGTGCCTGCAGCGCCGCCTGGCTCGCTACGGGCTGCGCTGTGGGCGCATGCCTGTGGGTGGCTGCAGTGGGGGCTGGGCGCCAGGGCGAGTGCGTCACAGGCGATGCAGGCGCGGCGGCGGGGACCTGGCACAGCTTGCCCACACACTGCAGTCTGGTGGGGGCCTGGTGTTGCTTGCCCACACGGCGCCCTTGCCCCTGACGCCCTGCCCGCGCCTGCAGGTGCCCGCCGGCGCCGCCGCCGCGCCGGTGCCCACCCGCGCGCAGCTGTCCGACCGCTTTGTGGATGTGGCGCGCCTGGCGCGCCAGCTGTCGATGCTGCCCGAGGGGCAGGGCGGCATGCTGTCGCTCGCGGTGGCCAAGCTGGCGGCTGCGCTCAAGGCAGGCCTGGGAGGGGGGGGGGGTGGTCTTTCTTTTTGGGCTGTCAGGGCATGGTGCACGGACCGTGCTGCCGGGAAGGAGCGACCCAGTGCGATGTTGTCGGCTGCGTTTGCCGTCCTGTTTTGCTGGAGGTCGATGCTGTGGGGGTCAATGCCCTGTGGCCGGCTAACGTGGCGCGCCACGCCACCGCGCTTCCCTTGCAGATCGCCGAGCGCGGCCCGCTGGCGGCCGCCCTGCCCGGCGACGGCATTGACCGCCGCCTGGCGGCTGCGCAGCAGGCGGTTGTGGACGGCAAGCTGCTCGCAGCTGCCGCGGAGCTGGGGTCTGCAGTGGAGGGCACCGCTGCGGCGCCGGTGGTGGCGGCATGGGCAGCAGCCGTGAAGGCCCGCGCGGCGGCGGAGCAGTCTGCAGCGCTGCTGGAGGCGCATGCTGCGGCAGAGGCAGCTAGCCTGGCGTGACGCCAGCCTGGCGTTGGTCACCCCCAACCCAACCTTCCCAAGCGGGGGTGCTGCTTGGCGGCTGCCTTCACCAGCACTGCCCTGTTGCCACCTTGCCTGTCCGCCTTGTGTTCTGCCGGCAGCCTGTGTAACACTTTTTGCACTCCTTGGCGCTGGCTGGAGCCACTGTCGGCATCCGGCTGGCTCGGGTGACCAGTGGCCACCAGTGGCGGTTGCAACATCCTGATTGTGCCGTTTGCCTCCTCTCGGCTGAGCTCTGCGCCGCATTGAGCATGAGACAGGGATAGACAATGGTCTGGTGCGTCAGTTGCTCTCCTCGGATGGGGCAAATGGAGGACAGCAAGGGGGCAGTGCGCAGCTTCCTCGCTGGCGGCACCATCCCGCTCCCTGCGCTGTGGCAGGTGGGCAGGACCAGCTCGCACATCGCCGGCAGGCAGGCGCTCTGGTCAATCCACCCTCACCTTGCTCTTGCCTGAGAGGTGTGAAGGAGCTCTCTTGAGCCCCGGCGCGGTTTCGTTTCGGCCGCGGCCTCCGCCGCATCTGCCAATCGCGTGTGCGAGCAGCAGCTCACGTGTATTTAGACACATACAGGCATCGCCGGAAAAGAGGCCGCGCCATCGGGATGCGCAGGATTGTCAGAGGTGCTGGCAGCAGCGGCGGCGGCAGCGGGCCTCTGCGACCGCAGTCCCCTGGCCTCACAAATCGTGGCGTGGTTCTGGTGGTGCTCGTGGTGCTGATGTGCTCTGGTGAGCCAGCAGGAGCTGGCAAGTTGGCGAGCCCACCACGTTTGAGCCAAGAGAGCCCCTCCTTTGGCTGCTGCATATCACCCGCGTGACACACTGCTGCATCCGCCTGCCGCCCACACGTGCGCGGCTCCCGCCGCCCTCGCCTGCCCAGCCACCCCCTGCCAGGGTGCGCGCTCGCTTGGCGGCAGCGCCGCGACGGGCCAGGGGCGGCGCGGCAGGGCCCTGCTGCAAGTCCTCGAGTACCAGGCAAGCAGCAGGAGCGGGCAGCAGGAGGGGTGGGAGGAGCGGGGTGGGGTGGGATCCTTGCAGTTTTTGTGCAATGCGTCGGGTGCTGCACCCGGCTGGGCAGCCTGGCAGCAGGCGCGCCTCGCAGTCCGTGTCACTTGCAGCTTGCCAGCACTGCCAGGGCACGTCCACCCTCCGACTCTGGCAGCCACAGGCCTCCAACCAAACAGCCACCCCCGCTGCTCCCCCCGCGCCACGCCCCGCAGTGGAACGCGACCCTGGGCGGCCCCGGCGAGGCGCTGGGCAAGTTTGCCACACCCGGCGGCATTGCCGCGGACACCGCCACGGGGGAGCTCTTTGTCGCCGATTCTGACAACTCGCGCGTCCAGCGGCTGGCGCCCAACGGCACCGTGCTGGCGGCCTGGGGCTCCCTGGGGTCCAGTGAGCCGCCGCCCCCTGCCCGTTGTCGATTCGCCCGCGGACGCTCTGAGCCGCGCCCTGCTGCGTGGGCAGCGGTGCGTGCAGGAGCCGCGGCCGCGGGGGAATGGGGGTTTGCGCGCCCACATGCGCGCGTGCCCTCATGCGCACGCGTACACGTATCAACGCGCTTACATGCCCCCCCCCCTTCCCCCCGCAGACGTAACCGAGTTTGACTTCCCCAGTGACGTGGCGCTGGACGAGGCGCGCAAGCGGGTGTATGTGGCCGACACCTACAACAACCGCGTCGTGGTGGGCGCTGCCGCCTGGCTGCCATGGCATGCCGACACGCGGCAGCGGCTTCGCCCGAGGGCTTCGCGACGGTGTGTCAGCGGTTTGACAAGGCAGCTCTGAGGGGGCTCTGCACTCTGCTGCTGTTCTGCATGAACCGCCGCCCGTGCACGCCACGTGGTGCTCGCCCTCCCCGCAGGTGTACAACTACACTGGCGGCTTCCTGGCAAGCTTTGGCTCCCCGGGCAGCGAGGACGGCAACTTCTCCGCCGTCAACGGCGTGTGCACCGACCGCTTTGGCAACATGTGCGTCGCGCATAGCGCACTGCAGCCGCCCCGGCCGCCGCTGCTGCCGTTTGCGCCTGCCTGCATGCGCTGGCCTTGCACTCCACCTGCGGCCAGGCTCGCGACATGTCGTGCAGCCGCACGCCCAACCGGTGCCGCCCTGAGTCCCATCCTTCCCTGCCCCCCGCTCCCCGGGGCAGATATGTGACCGAGGACGGCGGGCCCGACGAGGACGGCAACGCGCGCGTGCAGAAGTTCAGCCCGCAGTACCAGTTCCTGCTCAAGGTCGGCGGCCCCGGCAGCGGCAACCTGCAGGTGCGCTGCCGCACCCTTCGGCTCGTTGCCACTGCAGGCGGGTGGCGCTCACTTCCTTGCAGGCCGCCCCCCAGCTCGCTGCCGGCGTGCAAGGGTGTCTGGAGGGGGGTGGCGGGGCATGCTGTGGCCGTTGCATGCGGTATGTGCTGCGAGGCATCGAGCAGGGGCGGCAGGGGAGGGCCCGCGCCAGGCAGTGCGCGGCTGCCCGCCGCTCTTGCCACATGCCCTGGGGCCGTCTTTCTCGTACGGCAAGCCACCTGCCGCAGCAGCGCCCTCCCTGGGTCTAGGGCATAGTTCGTGGTGCAACCTTTCCTGACAGATGACAGCTTCCCACCGCGCCCCCACCCCCAACGCCCCATCCTGTCGCAGTTTTGGTACCCGCTGGGCTGCGCCGTGAGCCGCAGCGGCATCCTGTACGTGGCAGACTCGCTCAACGACCGCGTGCAGCGCATTAACGCCACAACCGGCGCCTTCCTGGGCGTCATCGGCGGCACCGGCCCCAAGCCCGGCCAGTTCTACAGCCCGGGATACCTCAAGGTGGACCCGGCAGACGGCACTGTGTGGTGAGCGGCTGAGCACCTTTGCTGTGCTATGCTGTGCTATGAGGGCATTGCTGCCCATGCTAAGCACCTGCTGTTGCACCAGTCTCGGCCGCGCTCTGCGCCGCCTGCCGCGGGGTGCTGGGAGAGCGGAGATGCCTGGCTGGCCACTCTCCCAGCCGCCGGCGCACTTCCCACTGTGGCTGGCAGGCCGCGCTCGCTCTCGCCTAGACATCGTACCTGCAACAGCCTGTCTGGATGTATGCAATCGAGCATGCCTTGCACTGGTGAAGGGCTCTTGAGACCGGGAGCTGTGCCTGCCCTCCCCCCTGTCCTGCCCGACAGGGTAACTGACCAGTACAACTATCGGGTGCAAAAGTTTGGCCCCACCGGGCGCTTCCTGTCCTCCTTTGGGGCGCGAGGCCGCACCGCCGGGCGCTTCCAGCAGCCCCTGGGCATCGCGCTGCTGCCGGCGCCGGCGGGCGTGGCGGGCGGCCCCCGCGTCGCCGTGTCGGACAGCACCCTCAACAACGTGCAGCTGTTTGACCCCACCCTGTGAGCGCTGGCCCCACGCTGTGCGCGCTGCGTGTGTCATGCTGTGAGGCGGCGCAGCTGCTTTGGGATGAACAGCGTGCAGCTGTTTGCGCCTTGCTTGCCCACCCACACAAATGAGCGCTGTGGTGTGGCCCGCCTGCCAGTGGAGTTGCACTTGCCGCTGACAATGTCCCTGCTGAGCCTGCGACTGGGCGCGCTGCTGCTGACCCCTCACACCC
>KQ481977.1:625805-645403 GCA_001430745.1 Auxenochlorella pyrenoidosa
GAAGTGCAGCAGATGGGCACAGGCGGGGGTCGGCAATACAGCGGGTGGGCGCGGGCGTGAGGCGCGATGAGCACAGCCGTCTCCCTGCCGCCAGCTGTGTGCCAGCGCGCAGGCATGCAGGGGGCCAGCGCTGCAGCTGCTGGCATGTGGGTAGGCAGTGCGGGTGGGTGCTCAGGTGCGGACAGGTGCTGTTCGCGCCGGCGAGGGATGAAGTGCCCACAGCCCTCCCCATGCAAGGCCCTCCCGTCAGCCCGCTCGGGGCGCACGCACCTGCCAGTTCACGTAGGGCTTGCCATTGGAGGTGATGAACACGTGGATGGTGTCCCCGGTACTGGGAAAGGGCCAGCTGGCGTTGCCGCCAGCCGGGAAGGCCGCGCCACTGCTGCCGGGGCTGTCAGCACCAACGTCGCCCTTCTGACTAGCTTGCAAGCCCTTGGCAGCAGCAGGTGCTGCGCCCAGCTGCGGTGCTGCCTTGGAGGCGAGTCCTTGACTGCCTGTGCCTGCAATGCTGGCTGCAGCCCTCGCAGCAGCATCCCCTGCTGCCGTCGCAAGGGACCGAGGATCCCAGGCGTCAGCCATGGACGCAGCATGCTTGCTGAGAAACGTGCCACTGTCTGCTGCCGCTACCGCTGCATGTGCTGTGGCCCCTCGCTGCGCGATGACCTGCAGCAACACAAGGGGCAGGCAGCGCTTTGTGGTGCTGCTGTGAGGTCAAGGGCAAGCAGGCGGGCAGTGCTCCCGCTCGGATTCTCCTCCTATAGTCGAGCAAAAGACGGGTTGCGGGCAGTACGCAGCAGTTTTGACTCCGAAAGTTCAAGGCTGAGTTCAGGCTTAGCAATGCAAGCCCAGCGTTCGAGGGCAAGGGCTCACTCTGTGGGTCAAGGGCGGCGCCTCGCCCGGCTGTACCAGCAGCCACGCCAGCAGCGCGCACGCCGCAAAGAACGCCAGGTGCAGCTGCCGGCGCGCCGCGCGCAGCTGCTGAGCCAGCGCCACAGCTGACCGCGGGTCATCTGCAGGGGGCGCAGCTTGGTATAGTGACCAAGATGGTGCAGCATGTGCTGCAGAACCCATGCGTGCCTGTGCTCGGCCACTCGGCCAGTTGCATCTCATAGAGCGCAGGCCAGAGTGCACGCACCTATGCGCGAGGGGACCCGCATGGAAGCTTTGTCAGCCTGCAAGTTCCCCATGCCTCCTAGCTGGCGCGCCAGCCGCCCGCCGGCTGCAGCCCGCTCCACGCGCGTTTGCCGGCACGCGAGCGACCGCCCAGGCGGCGGCTATGAGGTGCGCGGCATGGCCGCTTGCTGCGTCTGCTGCTGCCCTGGGAGCGCTGCCAGCTCTATGAGACGGCTGCGAGAGGAGGAAACAGAGTTATCAACACGCAATGGAGTGGGCAACGGGGGCTCCTGGGTGGCGGCGCCGGCGAGTCGCCGGCGACCTGGGAAAGTTGACAACCGAGATCCCTGCGGGCTGCACTCGTGCTCGGAGGATCCACACAAGCCACCGTTTCTAGGACGGGGGTTGCGGGCGACCAGGAAAAGCGCAAGTGGGCACCTGCGTGACGACTCCGGCCAGTGGAGCGGCTCATCGCCTGTTCGCTGAGGTACAGTGGTTGTCTCAAGATCTCCGACTAGTAGCACAGGTACCGAACAGCTGCAAGCGTTCTCACAAGGAGCCCTGCCACCGTGCTGCGCCCTGCCAGTGAAACGGGCTCTGGGGGCGCCTGTTTGCTTTGGCGCTAGATCTTGCGTAACAATCGGTTGGGTAGAGATCAGCAGGCTTCGCGGGCTGCAGAAGCAGCCAAAATTGCTTGTCGACCTGCCTGACATCAGCGTGACGTCCCCTGCTCGTTGCTGGCGTTGCATCCATGGGAGGGCAATGCCTCGGCCATGGCCGTTTTGAGCCTGTCAAAGGTTTTTCATACGCTACGTGAACTTCATTCGTGGATACAGGCCAGCAAGAGCGCATGCCACCTTGGCGCCTAAGCCCATCCACCTGCTGTGCGGGGCAACCCAGTGAAGCACAGCTGGCGACAAACAGTGTGCAAACAGAGCGCTGCTGGGTCAGTGGACATGCTCACAAGGTCATGTGTGTCGGACTGGGAGCATCAG
The DNA here is from genome assembly GCA_001430745.1 of Auxenochlorella pyrenoidosa. Classification (NCBI taxonomy): domain Eukaryota; kingdom Viridiplantae; phylum Chlorophyta; class Trebouxiophyceae; order Chlorellales; family Chlorellaceae; genus Auxenochlorella; species Auxenochlorella pyrenoidosa. The sequence continues at coordinate 627,914 of KQ481977.1, forward strand.
ATCCAGCAGTTTGCTGTACATGGAGCCGCCCTGCAGCATCGCATGTCCTGGACGGAGCTGCTGCCGGACGGCGGCGCCTGCAGGCAGCAAGCGCTGGGGGGCATTGCCCTGCCTGCACGCCTGTGGGCTGCGTGCGCTTGCAAGGACAGCACAGGCACATTTGTAAGTGTGTGATGTTTAGGTTCGGGTTCTTTTGGCAACACCAGGCGAAGGCCAAGGCGGGCCCGCGAGCCTTGCCAATGCGCTTGGGCTCCGCTGCACGCGGTAGTACCCTCTACCACAGCAGCAGCGACAGTGCCCTCTCCTGCACCACCGACGACAAACGACATTCCCAGCCATGCATGCAGGGTTCGCAGCACCACAGCGGAACCAGGGCACGCCTGCTGGTAGACGCAAGCGAGGCCTGCCCTCATCCGTGGATTCCTCCACTACTGTACAGCCTGATGGCAGCTGCTGACTGCACAGGGCAAAACTGACCCTGCTTGATGCCTTGCTGCCACAGCAAGCACCACCTCGGCTACCATGCCAGCTGTGCCCCGCACAGCGCAGCAACAGCACACCCGCGGTGGAACAGAGAGGCTGAGCTGCCAGCTCGCTGGGCGTCAGGCAGCAGGGTGGGCAGGGGTGGTGGCGTCTGCACTCGGCTGGCAACGCTGCCCTGCGCCTGCCCCTGCTGTGCCTGCTGCCGATCATGGATCTGCTGTACCTGTGCCTCCGACCCTGGCGCAAGTGCTCTCTTGTGCGCACAGTGAAGCAGCCGAGGGGCGCTGCAAGTGCGGCAGCGCCGGCTGCACAGCGGGCGGCTCTCACTTCAGGCTCCCTGCCCCTGCTCCCAGGCGACATGCAGGTCAGCCACCCACCTGGTTGCCTGGAAAAACTCAATTTGCCACCGAGGTGTGCTCTGCGGCAAAGGCGGGGCGAAGGCGAGCCTGCTCGTGCCTCTGGCCGCTTGCGCATGCTCAACGATGGGACCAGCACAGAGGCAGGCGGCGGCACCACCACTGGCAGCAGCGCCCTGCCAGGAAGGTCTAAAATGGTCCATTGCTGATCTAGGGGACTGGGCAACTGCTTGAGCCAACAGCTGCCCCCCTGCTTGTGTGCTGCTGCTGGCGAAGCTGCCCGTGGTTGCCCTGAAGGAGCGCACTCTCTTCAGCCGCTCCGTGCAAGGGCCCAGGATGACAACGATCGAGGACCCTGTAGTTCTGATGCTGCGCTGCGAGGGCGCTGCGATGGCACGTGACTTGGCTGCGACACAGTTGGGGAACCCTAAATGGTTTCCCACGGCCCTATTTGTAAACTTGGGCGAACTTGCAAGCTCTTCCTGTTGTCTTAAAAGAGTCGCTCACCATTGCGCGCCCTCCTCACCCCCTCAGGGCCAGTCCGCAGTCTCACATTCGCAGCCTGCAACCTGGATGCCCTGGGCCCACTGCAGTGGCGGCCAGCGTCGCCTTCTGGTGCTTGCAGTGCTGCTGGCAGGGCTGTGTTGCGCGGTCCCGCCCGCTGCTACTGCAAGCGCCCCCGCCGTCCTGCCGCCAACCCCCACAAATGTGTCGAGCACGGCAGGGCTGCTTGCAGCCCTGCAGGACCCTTCGGTCACCAGCATTCTTCTGACAGGTAGCGGGGATAGATAGGGTGGTCAGACGACAAGTAAGAGCAAGCAAGAACTGCCTGCAGACCATGCCAGCCTGCTCCTCCTCTCCCACGTTGTTTACTTTGAGCTGCCTGGGCACTCGCCGACCCTTCTCCAGCTACGAATCCCGCATGCCCGACAACGCTGCACTGGCGGCTCCTGCAGGCGATGTGCAGCTTGGCGACCTTGGCAATGCCTCGCTGCCCATCCGCCTCGACTCCCGCAGCCTCACCATCGCTGGGCCAGGCAAGCACGCCACGCCAGCATGCGCTGCACAGCCTCCGGCAGTGCGAGTAGGGTGGGAGATTTCTCATGGAAAATGTTCAAGGGAGGTCGGCACAGCTGAGCAGAGCGGTGTCAGGTGGCCACCGGCCCTGCTCGTCTTCCCAACCCGCAGTCCCCCTGGCGACGCCGGCAAATGCCTCGAAAGGCGCTGCGCTGGACTTTCAAGGCCTCTGGCCGCTCCTTGCCCTGGGGCGCAACGCCAGCCTGACGCTGCGGGACGTCTCCGTCAGGGGCGTGCCACCGGTGGAGGCGGCGGCGGGCTCGCCCTACCCCTGGCGGGCTGCCGAGGTGCTGACTCCAGGCTTCTTGCTGGGAGGCTGGGCGCTGGCGCTCTACCCTTCCATCATTCTTGAGGACGGCTCGCAGGCAGGCAGACCTCTGGCTGGATGTGCCGGCCCCCACCTGTACCGAGCTTGTTACTGCTCTCAAGTGCCGCCCGGGTTTGTGTTTGCAGCAGCCCCCCGCCTGGGTGGCTGACGCTCACGCGCGCGTGTCTTTTTGCCTGCCAGCTCTGCAGCTGCAGCTTGTGCGGACGGCGCTGTCGCGTGTGCAGAGCGTCTGCTCCGCTCAATACTTTGCAGACGGGTAGGCACTGCTGGGGTCGGGGTCCTAGGGGTGTTCTGCGGTCAGCACAGAGCGCGCTGTCAGGCTCTGGCCAGCAGCCAATGCACCCTCTGATCTAAACACCGGCACAGAAAAACTGCATGGGGAGTCTTCTCGAGGAGACCCAGCTCTCTAGTTTTCGCTAGGCACAGCGGCACCGGCTGATATGCGCCCAGCATTCTATGGCTATGCCCTGAGCTCGTACAGCAGTCGCTCATTGGCCTTGACTCACATCCCATGCGGCTGCAGTGTTGCTGCATTCCAAACCCTGCTTGGCGGCGATGTGCAGCTCCTGTCCAGCCACTCAGCAGTGGTGAAAGGGAATCATACGGTGAGTGGTGTGGCCAGCAGCGCGTGCGGGGCGTCGTAAGCTGTGTCTGAGAGGAGAGCTGACGAGGGGATTTACCGCAGTGCATAGCGCAGCACTCTTTGTATGCTTGTACACAACTTGCTTGCGGTGCCGAACCTGCTTGCCGGTTCTATGGCCCACGTTCTGTATTATGGATCCCATGGCTGAAGGCAGCTGCCGGCCCGGACCGCCCGCCTCCCCCGCCGCAGTTCCCGCTGCCCCTGAGGTCAGGCCCGCGGGACTCCCCGGCCGACGCGGGCAATGCCAGCCTGGAGCTTGTGGGCCCCAACACCTTTGCCTGCAGCCAGCCCAGCAGCGGTGCCGCGCCCGGTGGCTCGGGTCAGGATGCAGGCAAGGGGCTTCAGAGGCCAGCACGCCCTGTTGCTGGAGAGCAGGCGCGGGACAAGAGGCATGGTGCAACTGTTGGCCTGTGTCTGCATTCTCTTATCGCTGGGCAGCCAGTGATGGGTCAAAGTGGGCCCTCACACTGTTCCTTGCAGGTGACAGCGGGGGTTTGTCAGGCGGGGCCTGGGCGGGCATCGGCGTTGCCATCGCTGCAGCGGTGGCAGCCGCCGCAGGACTGGCAACATTGATTGCAGTCAGGAGAAGGCGCGCGCGCACCGCAAGCAGCAGCAGCGGCGCTGCCAGCAGGCTTCGCGCGGGCAGCAGTGGGGCCGGCAGCGGCGGAACACCCGCGGAGGGGGAGGGGGCAGCAGAGGCGTCTGACGCCTCCCTGCTCCAGCTGAGGCGACAGCAGGCCAGCGCAGGGGTGGGCAGCCTCCTGCGCGTTCGCTTCGGCGGCCTGGAGGGCCTGGAGATTGGCTCGCTCATCGGGCGGGGTGCGGGGGGTGGAGGGGTGGGGGTAGGGTGGGGGGGGGGGGGACGGGGGGGGTGCGACGCCCAGGCCTTTGTCGCAAGGGCTGCAGCACGGGGCAGCAACCTGACCGCGATGCTGAACAATGCAGGCGGGCGAGCAGACGGGCAGCAGTTGCAGTGCGTGTTTGCCTCAACATCTGCTGCCTGCCATGAATTTAACCCCAGCCCACCGCACCGCCAAAACCAGCCTTGCCGCACCCCGCATGCAGGTGCATTTGGCCGTGTGTATGCTGGCCGCCTCCGTGGCGTGCCTGTGGCCGTGAAGGCGAGTCGGGGGCAAGCCAGGGGCGGGCGGGCGTGCGGCGCTGCCGTGCCCTGCGCTTGCGGCCCCGCCCACCCCGCCCTTCCTAAGAGCTTCTCTTTCTGGAACCGCACACCTGCATGCTACCCACTTCCCCTACACTCATCCACATGTTAACCCTCGTTAATGCCCTCTCGCCTCCTTCCCACTCTTCAGGTGGTGGAGCACAGCGTTGACGCCGATGCCTCAACACCCTCCTCGGGGCCGGGCCCCGCCACAGAGGCCCTGCTGCTCACCTCCCTGTCCCACCCCTGCATCGTGTCGGTGTTCAAGACAGCCACCCTGAGGGTGCAGGGCGCGTGGGGGCTGGCCCCTGGCGGCGTGGCCAGCAACCCCGAGAGCAGCGGTAGGCCCGCCAGCGGCAGCGCCGATGTGTCTGGCCCGCCCGACTCTCACACGGCGGTGGTTGGCAGCGCTGCGCTCAGCACAGTCAGCACGGAATCTGCCGGCCTCGCTGCCTCTCCCCGTCTTCCCGGCCGTCCCGAGGGCGCGGCTGCACCGGCGGTGGTGGCAGAGGGGGGTTCAGGAGCGGGGGCAGCGGCTGCAGAGGTGACGCAGGCTCATGCCCGCATCGATATCACCACCACCACTGGGCCGGACGACATGGCTCCCGTCAACCTTGCGGCACTGGAGGCGGGGCAGGCAGCCGCCCTGGCAGCCAGGAGGTTGTCTGGGCAGCGCTCTTCCGGCTCGGCTGCAGACGGCCGCGGCAGCGGGCCAGGCTGCGCCTCCTCGGGCTCTGCTGGCCGCGGCAGCGGGCCGGGCGGAGCCTCCTCGGGCTCTGCTGGCCGCGGCAGCAGGCCTGTCGGCGAGGGGACCGCGGCGGCCGCCGGCGCGGGGCCCAGTTCTCTAGTGCCCACCGAGCCAGGACAGTACGAGGCAAGAGGCCGGCTGGGAGGAGGCAGGGCAAAGGAGCAACGGCGGCTGCTCGTGGGGGATACAGCTGTGCTACCAATTCCATCGTGGCACGCCCGCTCTCGCATTCCGCACGCAGGCGTGCATTACCATGCAGCGGGCTGCACTGCTGCATCATTTTTGGCCTCTGCCATGCCTTGTCGACCACAACCAACGTTGGCATGGCTACAAATGCTTCTTTCTGCCTTGCTGCAGACCTGGATAGTCATGCAGTACTGCGAGCTGGGCTCCCTGGAGCAGGCCATCCAGAGGCGCCTGCTGTGGCGCCCCGACGGCACCCGCCGCGAGGCAAGGCGCAGCCCGGGGAGGCAGCCTTGCTGTGACTTGCCTTGGGAATGCCCTCAACGTCGCCCTGCCTGCCCAGATGCTCAACCGCAGCTTGCGCCCCCAGGCGCCCACAGACAACCAGCAGTCTGGCATGCAAGCCCTCCAGCTGATGCGCGCCAGCCCTGCCCGGGGGCCTCCCTTTTCCACCTTGAGAAGCCCCTCCCTCCTGCCCTAATCACAACCCATGCTGTCAGGGGCAGCATTCCGGCAGACACACCCCTTTGCCAACCCCCGCTGCCTGCCCTGCCCCCCCCCCCCCCCTGCAGGCCCTGCTGTATGGCATCCTCACAGACGTCGCCGAGGGGCTGTGCTACCTGCACGAGGCCAACGTGGTGGGCCCCCGGGCAGGGCAGGGGTGTGCGCCGGCCAGTGCGGTGCCTGCGTGCGTGTGCCGTGCGCGTGTTTGGCGTGGGTGTTGGAGGGGGCGAGCGTGGGAAGTGATTTCTGGTGCCTGTGTGCCTGCGACCCTGCCGGCTTGGCGTGGCCAGCTCGCTGCCGCGGCTGTGCCCGCGATGCCCAGCGAGCTCTCCCGTCCTTCACCCCTTCCCGTCCAGGTGCATGGCGACCTCAAGGCAAGCACTGGCGGGGTCCCGGCCAGCCGCTCCAATCCACACCGCCTGCGGGCGATGCATGGGGGATAGGGTTGCTTCCCTCGTGCAAACGTGCTGCTCCAGGCCATGTGTGTACTGCACGCATTGCATTTTGTCTGCGAGCTCACTGGTTGGCAGGTTTGGTTGCTGGCGGCAAGGGCAGCGCCCTCCCCGCATGGCACGCTCTGAGCATCATTTGTCGCGCCTGCCCAAAGCTGACTGCAGCCCGGCAACGTGCTGCTCAAGTCTGCTGGGCAGGGCCGGCTGCGGGCCCTGATTGCCGACTTTGGGCTCAGGTGCGGCGCAGCCTGCACAAAAGTGAACATCATCCTGCAGCCTGTGCCCAGCCTGCGCATCCCTCCCTGCACTGGCGCCCAACTCCTGCCCAGCCCTGCCCAGCCCTGCCCGCGGCTCGGCCGCGTGCGTCCTGGATGGCTCCCCCTGTGGGCGGGGCTCTGCGCACCGGCCGCGCCCCTCCTCTGCTCCGCGCGCCTCGACGCGTCGGCGTCCTTCCCCGCCCTGCCCGGCCCCTGGATGCAGCAAGCTGCTGCCCGGCGGGCAGCACAGCCTGGTGCGCACGCAGGTGATGGGCACAGCGCAGTACTCGCCCCCCGAGGCGCTTGCTGCCAGCCGCATCTCGCGGGCAACCGACATCTACTCCCTGGCCATGCTCAGTGAGTCGACGTGGCGTGAGGCGCTGGCCAAACATGCTGCTGGAGTCCTGTGAAGCGCCGCAGCGGTGCAGTGCCCTGCCTGCCAACCCCTGCATGCAGCTCGGCAGCACAGCAAGCGTACAAGAGCTGCACCCCCTCCACTTCCCCTCTTCCTTGCGTGCAGTCCTAGAGGCGTTCAGCGGGGCGCCCCCCTTCCCCGGCCTGTCAGTGGCAGCAGTCTTCTTCTCGGTAGTGCACCAGCAGCAGCGCCCGGCGCTGCCGCCAGACATGCCCCTGCCGCTGGCGGCGCTCGTCTGCGACTGCTGGCAGCAGCAGCCGGAGGACCGGCCGCCCATCCAGCAGGCAAGATGGGTGCAGTGTGCGGGCTCTTGTTGTTGCTGCGTCTTGTTCTTTATCAAGGCTAGTTCTGATGTCTGGATTGAAAGACTGGGCTCCTTGGGAGATTCGTTGTGCTTGCAGGTCCTCGCAAGTCTGCGAGACGTGCAGACGGCTGCGGCAGGCACGCGAGGATCGCGAGGCAACCTGAAGCCGTGAGAACGCACGTGTGGGCCACACAGCCTGCCTGGCATCGTATTAATGACAGTGCATGTTAGCACAGTAACGCCGTCACCCAGTTTCCTCTGCCTCTCCCTTGGACTTGCACCCTCCTCGCCTACGCTCCCCTCTCCTGCCGAAAACCTTCCGCCAAATGAGATGATACTCTCCCTCTTTCTCTGCCTGTCTTATAAGCATTGCTACCACATCTTGCTTTCCAGCATCCAAACTTGGACCCCGGCGCTAGTGCCATATTGCCAGCCCGCCAGCCCACCTTGTCCCCGGAAGCTTGGCACCCGTGCTCAACACCTCGCATGCCCCTTGCCACAAATGCTTGCCGTCCTGTCTAGCGATTGACCTACTTCTCCCGCCAACGCATCTGTTTTGCCCTTGAATGAGACAACATGCAGTCACAAGGGTTGCCGCTAGGGCACTCGACCAACTTCAAAGCAGTGCATCAGTCTGCTGTGCATCGCCCCAGGCAGGCAGCGCGCACGAAGCCCTGCTCGGGCCGTCCGGATTCACCAGCCGCCCAGCCTCCACAGAAAGGTATTTGGTCCTTGGCTGGCCACATCCGGCTGTGGCACAGGCGCCCAGCCGCCGGCTTGCGCCTGTCCGCTGGCAGTAGAGAGGCGCCCGGTGCGTGCTTGCACCGTGCCGCTGCTCAGTACGACTCGCTGTCGCGGCCGGCATCGCCCGCAGCGCTCCACAGCCCCATGCCAGTGGTGACAAACAGGGACACCACCAGGATGGCCCACCTGGCATGGCGGAGGGGCAGAAGGGCAGGGGGGGGCAGTTGGTGGGTGACAGGGGAGGGGAAGGCTGGATGCGCGGGCCAGAGCATGTGCCGCAGGCCCCGGTCCGACAGCAACAGTCCCGCGGGCGGTAGGACGCAGCTGTCGCCCTCCCTGATTGCGGTGGCTGATGCAGCGCTGCAGCCGCTGCTCTGCCTCAAGGTCTCTTTGCCAGTCAGGCGACAGGGGCGCAGGTAGGGCCCGCAACAGAGGCTGAGCAGGGGGGGCAGGGGGGCTAAGGGGCTGGCAGGGCCTGGGCACCCACCAGGGTGCGTCAGCCAGGCTGGTGCCAGGCTGGATGAGGCCCAGGTGCGCCAGGGGGGCCTCGCCGCCCCACAGGTACTCCAGCAGGCACGCGCCCGCAAAGCCTGCGCGACGGGCGGCAGGGCAAGGGGGCATGTGGGGTGGGTGGGGGTGGGGGTGGGGCAGGTGAGGCGGGCGGGGGGGCGGGCGGTGTGGGGGGGTGGGGGGGTGGGGGATGCAGGGCATGGAGGGCCTGCTAGCTGCACCTTGGCCTGCGCATGCAGCAGGCGCATGCGCCGTCGCGGCAGGGACATGGGGTGCGCTGGACGCTAGCAATGAGCTTTGGGGGTTGCGCGAGCCGCGCCAGGCTGCTGCGTCGCGGGTTGACGCGCGCGCTGCACGCCCCAGGGCAGTGTGTGCGGCCTGCAGCCCGCGGGGCGCACCTGCCATGGCCAGGCGGCCCACATACACCTCGTTCTGCATCAGGAACTTGCGGGGCTGCGAGGCAGGCGGGCGGGCAGGCGGGCGGGGACAAGGGCACAAAAGGGTTCAAAACTGGTGGGGAACAGAGGGCAGGCCACCGGCGGGAAAGGGGGCGGGGGGGCGGAGGTGGGATGGGGGGCAAGCGGGGCAGGGGGCTGCTGGCGCCAGCTAGCTCCTCCCGTGTTCTTCTGTCAAAGTGAAAGCCTGAATTTGCAGCCTTCCCGCCCACCTCCTTAAGCGGGTTGGCGGGGCTGCCGCGCTGCGCCGCGTCCTGCAGGTTGCGCCTGTCAAAGGTTGGCGCGCCTGTGGGGGGGCAGCAGTGCACAGGCACACGGCCCAGCAGGTCTGTGGCCGCTGCTGGGCGGGCAGGCGGCGCTGTGCTCGTCAAGGGGGGTGCTTGTGCGCAGCTTGGGCATGGGTTGGATGATGTTTGTGGGAGCAGCATGCGGGATGAAGCATTACTGATAAGCCAGCCTTGCCGGCTGCGCACAGGAGAGCTGGCGCTGCACAGCAGCGGTGCTTCGAGGGCGGGCCTACGCGCAGAGGGCTGCCATGAAGCGCTGCCTTGGTCAGCAAGGTGGGACCGTTGCCAAGCAGGAACAGCCGGCATCGCCAGACCTACCAGGCCTGAGGGCTCCAATCAGCCCAAAGGCTGTCAGCCCAAGCACGGCGATGTACAGCACCTTGTGGCTGCAGGGGCAGGGGCAGCACAGAGGGGCAGGCGGCTCCTGCGGATCGGAGCAGTTGAGCCCTCCAATGTGCAGAGGCTCGTGGCGGCAGGAGGCTGCACTGTGAGGGCGAGCAACTTTGGGCGGGGATGCGGCAAAGTGGAAGCTCTCGCCTGAGGCCTGTCTCGTAGTGCAGCTGGGTGATGGGCCCGATGCCGGTCAGCAGCTGCGGCAGGAGTGGGCAGGCGCGGGCGGCCAGGCAGGCCTTGTGTTGGCGTGTGTACGTGAAAGGAGGGCAACTGCTATGCCTCAAAAAAAGAGACTATTGCAGCAGCAGCATGGCCCTGCCGACGATGAGCCACGAGGCCGCGGCAAATCACCAAGGGCTGGGGCTTCCGGTGTCACAGCCAGGAGAGGCGCGGAATCGCTCACCTCGCCCACCAGGGACAGGCCAAAGCCGAGCGCGGCCACCCGCCCCACATAGTGCTCCCTGCGGGCGCAGCGGGCAGGATGCCGGTGCCGGGACGTGCAAGGGGTGGGCAGGAGGGCTGGGGCTGGAGGCCCTTCAGGTGGCGTGCGCCTGCGGGGCAACTGTGCTGCACGGCCTGGCTGGCAGGCGGACCCGGCCTAGCACTGCTTGCCAGGTTCTCCCTGGGCAGTGTTCCCTTTCTCAGAGCATGCGTTCACTCATAAGCGGCTGCCCCTGGGCAAAGAAGAGCAGCAGGGCCCGCCACGTGGCGCGGCCTGAGACTGACCGGCGCCGGGTGAAGGCGGGGGTGAGGGGGCTGGTGCTGAAGCCAGGCTCCCGACCGGTGGAGGGCAGGTCTCGGTCCTCTCCCTCGGGCTGCTGGGTGGGGCAGGAGGGGCAGCTTGCTGGAAACAGGGTCATGGGGGCACAACAGGCTCGGGACAGGAGCAAGGAGGCTGTCCTGGGTGTGGCGGAGCGGTTCCCTGGCCCCTCGAGCCGCTGCAGAAAGCAAGCAGTTCGAAGGTGAGAGGGGGCAAGGCTTGGCGGGCTAGCCGCAAGTGCCCAGCTGGGAGCGGCTGCATTCAGGGCGTTTCAGTGCATGTGGCGCCTCTCGACGGTTCGTGCTGAGACAGAACCGCACGTGCTCGAGGCTGGCTGACGAGGCGGGAAGGGTTCTTAAAGTCCACGGGGGGTGCGGTGGGGGCGAAGGGTGCTGACGCGCAGGGCGGCGCCGCAGCGCAAAACCTGCCTCCGGCCAGACAACCCTCTCCTCCTGCGCACCCGCATCGCCGCAGCCACGTGCATGCCCCCCAGTCGGCGGGGCAGCCGCGGCGCTGTCAGCCCAGGCATGCTGCCGCGGGTGCCTGCCTTGGACAGGCGCAGGGTGTGGCAGGTGGGGTGGGTGGCTAGGGCGAGCATGACGATCGAGCTGCAGTGATCTGTTGTTTAGCAGGAAGGGAGATGAAACAGGCGACAAGGCAGAGCCGGGGCCTGGCAAGAGAGGGGCTGCAAGAACGCAGCACAGCATGCCGTGCCCAGTAGGCTCCTTTCACCAGAGCAGCCAGAGGCCCTCCTGCAGTTTTAATCTGCTCCTGGCATCACCATGCACAACTTTCGCCTCTCCGTCTCCTTGTTCGTTTCTGACCCTGCCGGAATGCCCCCCAAAACAAAGTTCACAAGCCTGAAGTTGTTGAACTCGTGAAGCCTGTCGCCCCGCCGGCCTGTTGGAGGTGGGGTTTGGTGTTTCTGGCCTTCTGCGAGACCCTGCAGGGCCGGCGCTTCTTCCTTGAGATGACCTGGGCAAAGCGTGAACGTAGCAATATGTGTTGATCGACAAAGCAAGCCAGGCACCATCCAATGGGCGCGGCATGCGCAGCGGCACAGGGGCACCGCACCCAGCAACGCACCCCCGTTGAGACGCACTACGCACGCCAGTCGCACCTCCCTGCCAGCGCTTGAGGATTTGTCCATCTGATGACAGAAAATAGTATGGGTTGAATCTTGTGGGCGTCAAAGGACAGTCATGTGTCGACATGTGTTGACGTTTCGGCTGCCTTTAGGGAGCGACGCTTGGCGTGTAGGCTGTGCAGGGCAGCCCAGCTAAGCCCCAATCTTCGCCCAGTCACTAGGGTTACGGGAGTCTTCACCGAGACGTCACCCCCACTTCACCAGCAGCACTTCACTGTGATTTCACCAGATATTGAATAGTGTACTCACTGGTGAAGTCTCGAGACTTCACCAGGGCTGAGGCCTGGGAGGTCACAGTGAGGTGGGGTGAAGTCGCGTGATTACACAGGCGGTGGATTCAAAGATGACTGCGATGGGCAAGGGGGCCTAAGAGGCCACAGTGTGGTTTGGAAAGTCACATGGTTCAGTTGCACCGCAACTACTGCTGTGCCGTGCCGCCGTGTCTGTCGTGCCGCCGCTGCCCCCTTCTCCACGCCCTGGTGAATGGCAGCCAGTGCCCTTGTCACATCAACGTCCTTCTGGATGGGTGGGTGGGGAACAGTAATGACTTGGTTTGTCTGGGCGAGGCATGGCCACCAATGTTGGTTGCCTGGGCACCCAAAGGGACAGCCTTTGTGCGGCCATCCCCTAACCACGTAAACTGCAGTTCAAGCGCTCTCCCACCTGCCTCACGCACCTGCTCAACTGTGGCAGGATGCTGCCAGTTGCCTGGAACTTCACCAGTGCCTGGCTATTCAGCCAGCGCTCCTGCATTCCAAAAGGGTCGTGTACTTGGAGAGGTAAGAAGGGCTCTGCTCTAAGGTAGACTGAGTGCCTGCACGCAAGCGCCAGCCCTCTGGTGCCCCAAGGCATTGAATCTGACTTGCCCACGTCCACACCCACGACACAACCTGCCTCTCCCACCTTTCTGAGCCTCCTTGGTGAAGGCTTGGGCATAAGCTGACATTCTGAGTACCTGCGGTGGGGGTGTGTTCGATAAGTGGCCATGTCTCAGGTTGTGGGAGACATGGCGCGCAGCGCACGGTGGCCACCATGCCGTCAGCATCCCACAGCGCAACCCCTGGCGCACGATCCGCAATGACACACTTGCTGCTGGGTCCTCGAAGCATCACAATGCCAAGAGTCTCCTTGCCTGCCTACAAGGCTCACACCATGCTCAAAGCAGACCAGAGGACTGGAGGATGACCCGGGTGGAGCTGGCGGCTGGGCCAGCGGCAGCCAGGGGGCGGCCCTGCCCGGCTCAGGCGGCAGCGATAGCGCTGCCGCCTAACATGACGCGATGCCGCAAGAGGGTCGAGCCGGGTCGTGCAGTCCCTCAGAGGGGCTCAAGGGAGGCGCGCGGGGCCCCAACGGTCGGCGGCCCGGCCGCTGCGCGCTCTCGGCGCTCGCATCCACTGCCAACCATGATCGAGGCACGGTAGGAGAGATAGGACAGCATCGCGAGACGAGACAGCAGCCCAGCTAACAACCTGACTGCCATGCAAAGCACGGTTTCATGGGGCTCGAGTTTTCTCTTGCGTGCACAACAACGCACTGTGTGCAAGGCACTGTGTGGCTGCGATCGCACCCTTGCAGAAGCTCGCGGGCTGGAGGGGCCGCCTGGAGAGCTGGCGTCATTCAGGCGGTGCAACCTGCTGACGTGCAGGTGGTGCCAGCACTGGCGGCAAGGGAGTGCGCTCCAGCAGTTGAGGCGCTCTTGTAGCGTTCAATACTCCTTGCTGTGTTATAGCTTGTTTTGAGTGAATACTGAATACGGGCGGCAATGGCGCCGGCCCCCCCCCCCACCCCCCCACCCCCCCCTTGCACTGCCTGAGCCGTCGGGCCAGCCAGCGAGCGGCTAGGAGGATTAGGATCCTCCTGTGGAGATTCTCAAGCAGCTTCTACAGCAAATCCGCTGCCCTCCTGGCCTCACATGGGAATGCTGGTGCTTGACAGCTTTGTGCAGAGAGCATATTCAGCGGTCGACTACCATCAACATTCAAGCGTGGGGCCAGCCAGCCTGCCCCCTCTTCAGAGGCTGCTTACCTCCTTCCACACCGCAGTCCCTGTGCACCTGGATGACTGCACCACGTGCCTTGGCGATGAAGTGGGGCTTAGGCGTTGTGCATGGCCTGGTTGCACCGCCTCGCTCCAGCAGCCCGCGGTGCTGCGCCGCAGCATATATGCTGCTATATAGCACACAAGCTCTAGTCCTTCAGCCCAAGAATTTGAAGGTTTAAAGCAGCAGGCGGGTGCCAAACTGGCCCGGAGCTGGCATGGGAGTCTGGAGTCTGCTGCCCGTCTGGATGCCAGGGGAAGCTTGTCACTGTCCCTGGCAGTCTGTGTGCCACCCATCTTACTTTAAAGGTGTTGCTCCGCGGCTTGTTGGTGAGCACAGCAGGAACGTGAACATTGGCCTTAGCCTTGGTCAGACATCCATCCTTCCTTGGCTTCTGAGCTCAGCGCACTCAGCACGCCCACAGGCGGGTGGCCCTTGCCTTTGCCCTCACTGCCGATCAGGATGGCACTTTAGATCTATGCTGCCATGCAAGCGCCTTCCAAGGGCACAACAGCAGCGCTGCTGGCATTCCTGCTAGCAGTGTGCACCGCTGAAAGCCAGGGCAGCTTAGGCTTGCAGGATGCGCCGCCCCTGAACGCCAGTCAGCTCATTGCAGCTGCTAGAGACCCCAGCCTGATATCGCAGCAGGTCGTGGAACTTGCGGTCTCGGCGGCCCTGCCTGGTCTGCCCGTAAATACATCTGCTGAACTCTGGCAGGGGCTGCAGAGCCCGGATGAGTCCAGCGGCATCGTGTCGATCGAGCTGCGGGGTGAGCAGGGCCCGGGCAAAGGCAGCCCGTTTATACCGAGGGGCGGCTGCCGGCAGGTGCCCGGGCATTCTCCCCTCCCAGGCCTGCATCTTCTACCTCCAAACCAACCTCTGAAAGCCTGCAACCACCTTCCTTCTTGCATCTTGTTGGGCAGGCGATGTCACGTTGGACTCGAAAACCTGGACAAAGGTGCTCATCCCGGCGGGGCGGGTGGTGGTGATCCGTGGGCAGCTACAAGCAGGTGCGGAGCCGGTCCCCCTCGCCCTCTCTTTCCTTCCTCCTCCTCCCTCCCGCCTGGGCCCTCTCCGGTACGCCGTGCTCCGCAAGTTTGGCTCCACAAGCAGGCGACGGCCGGGCTGTGGTAGCCGCTGGCCCCCCAGGAAAACGACTGGCGGGAAGAGCGCTGCTGGCCTCTCGTGTGCGAGTCCGTCAGTGTCCCTCAACACCGAGCTCCGCGCGCTGCCTGCCCCTGCCCCCCCCCCCTGTCCTGTCTCTCACCCCAGATGGCCTCAACGTGAGCAGCAGCCCAGACGCCATCCTGCGGGCGGGGGCCCCCACACTCAACATGGGACAGGCGAGCACGGGGCAGCGACCTGGGGTGGGGGTGGGGGGTGGGGTGGGGTGGGAGCAGTCAGAAAGCTGGCAGCCCCTTGCCGCCCCAGCCGCATATGCTCTGCACCCCTCCCCCCCACCCAACCTCACCCCACCCCCACCCACCCCGCTCTCCCCCCCACCCCACCCCCCAAAAAAAGCAGATTGAGGAGGCCCTGGTGATTGACAGCGGGGCCATGCTGGTGCTGCAAGGCCTGGTGCTGAACAACCAGGCGTATACGGCGGCCTGGACGGCGCGGGGCCTGGCGCGCGGCGCCGCCGCCGAACCGGGCAACCTGGGCTTCAACCCCGGCATCATCTGCCGCCCTGACTGCCAGGTGTGGTGCTGCCCGCACCCGTCTGCTGGTGCCACCGATGCTGCACCAGGCAGCCGCGTGGGCGGGGGCCTGCGCAAACGACCAGCCAGTGCAACGTCAGCACAGGGCATCACCCCTGCACCCTGCCTGGCCCGAGCACGAGCGCAGCCTTGCCAGCCCAAACGACTCGACTGGAGGTGCTGCGCCGCCGGCCCCTGTGCGCAGCTGGCCCACCGCTGGGCCTTCGTCAACTACTGGCAGCCGGACTGCTCCGCCGAGATGGTTGCAGGTGGGGGCGGGGTGGGGCGGCCTGGTGGCCTGGCAGCGCATGCCTGCCTTGAAGCCCAGCACTGCCCTGCGCAACGCACCAGCATGGCAGCCCTTGCCGGTCTGCCGTGCTGGCTGGTGCACGCAGCGAGCCGTCGCAGCCGCAGCCAGCCGGCGCGGCTGAGCGCCCCACTGGCGCACGTGCTTCAGCCGCCCCTGCCCCCTCCCGTACTGCGCCGCCCAGGGAATGTGTACCGCAGCTCAGTGCTGCTGAGGAACGTGAGCGCCGGCAACGCCTCCTTGGTCCTGCTCAACGACTCCGCCTTTGCACTCGTGGGCAGCGCCTCGCCCGACGTCCCCCTCCTGCTCCCCAATGGCTCCTCGCCGGGCAAGGCGCGCGCGGACGCAACCGTGAGAAGTGTTGCGCTGCGCTAGAGCTGCGCTGGGCTATGCAGCACGGTGCCGGGTTGGCCCTGCAGTGCTGCACCACTGTGCGGCAGCCGCAGCTTAGCTGTGCCATGCTGTGTGGTGGACGAGGCTGATATGAACGTGGTTGCGCGCCTCAGGGGACTTGCGTGCAGCCTGTGCTGCTGGCTTCCCGCTCTCAGCGCGCACCCCTTGAAGCAAACTTTCACCCAGGCTGCTCATGCCCAACATGCCTTTCAGGACACTGTCTTCAACTGTCAGACCGACCCAACCGCCAACACCAGCCAGGCAGCCTCTCCAACCGGCTACGGTAGCAGCGGCAGTGGCGCGAGCCCAGGCGCCTGGGTGTGGGTGCTGGTCGCCCTAGCATCCACGGCTGGCGCCGCCGCTGCCGTGGCGGCCGCCCTGCTGCTCCTGCGCCGCCGCAGCAGGCGCTGCGGCGTGGCCGCAAAGGATGGGCTGCCGGGCAGCCCTGCGACCTCGCCGCTGGTGGTAGTGGGACAGTCAGACTCGGGCAGCCTGGGATCAAGGGCTGCAGCCAGTCCAAGGCCGTCCAGAACAAGTGGCGACAAGGAGGAGGATCTGGAGAAGGCAAGTCTCACTGATCTGGGCTACTCAGGCTCATTCAGATTGAAGGGCATGGCGCAGGGGATGGCGGTTCGGTGGTGGAGCTGGCTGAGCCCCGCGCCAGCTGAGCTGATGGGGAGGGACGCAGCGCTCCTTGCCGGGCAGCGCTGCCCTCCCTGCTCCCCACACCAGACAGGTCGAGGCGTTGTAGCGGCATGCTGGGGCCCTCTGTTCAGCAGCATGTCGAGCGCAGGCGGGCCCCGCCGTCATTTTCAGGAACAGGCCAGCCGGCAGCGCACCCCCACCCCCACCCCACTAGTGCCAAAAACAAGCAAGGAAACCCCTTACATACGTATCCACATGCTTGTTTCCACTCCTCGCAGGCTGGCAGCGGACATGGGTCGGGGATGCTCCAGGAGGTGTGGAGCAGCCGTGCGGGCGTCGGAGCGCACGGCCTCACCCTGATCGAGCCGCTGGACCGGGGAGGGTTCGCAGTGGTGTGGAAGGGTGAGCGGGGCGCATTCCTTCCTTTCCTGCCGTGTGGCTGTACCGGGTGCTCGCACCTGCTGCACGGCCCCTCATCTCCTCCCCCACCCCCCGGGAGTGGTATGTCAACACTTGCAACAAAGGCTTCTCGGTCTCCCACAACTGCAAGTGCCTGCAGCAGGCATGGTTATCACCTGCTGTGGAACCATGCCCTGCTTTGCCTTGCGCCAGCCAGACAGTGCCACACTGCTGTGGCCAGCTGCCCGCTCTGGATGTCTCCAAGCCCGCTGCCCCGCCCCAACCCTCCCTGCCCGACTCACCCTGCAGCGCGCTGGAAAGGCATCACCGTGGCGGCAAAGCTCATCGAGCACGCCCTGTCGGAGCCAGACTTTGAGGCTGCCCGCGCCGAGGCTGCGCTGTCTGCGAGTGTGGCGCACCCCAACGTGGTGAGTGGCTGGCCCTGTGCCCCCTTTGCTGCGTGCACCACCTCAGCCCCCACTCTCTCAGCTCCCTGCACCAGCCGGCCACAGATTTGCAGCTTCCGGGCCAGCAGGACCTCCAAGGAGAGAATGAACGCGGGTCGAATTTGCAGGGAAGGAGCGCACGCCGCCTGCCGCACGCCCTCCTGGCCCCTTAGCCCACCCACAACTCCACCCATGCACCCGGCAGGTCTGCACCTACGCTGTGCACACGCTGAGCCTCGCTGACCTGGCGGGGCTGCAGCAGGCGGCGGAGCAGCCCGTGGCGGGCCTGCTGCCCTCAGCCGGGGACGGAGCGGCGCCCGGGCTGGGGGCCACGCTGATCGTGCAGGCGAGGAGGGG
>KQ481977.1:683008-704915 GCA_001430745.1 Auxenochlorella pyrenoidosa
GCCTGCCGCGCCGCCGTGCGACTGCGACTGCTCGATCAGCTCCATCAGCTGATGCTCCTCCTCCAGCAGGCGCAGGCGCTCGGTGTCGCAGTGCAGCACCGCATCCAGGGCCGAGGTGTCGTCGCCCACAACCTGGGCATGGGGGCCGTCGCATGGAGGGAGACGAGGGCGATTTGGTTGATTGAATGGACCAATGCTGCGTGCGTGCGTGGCACCTCAGCTCAGACAGAGGCCAGGGCTCCGTGGCTGCAGCAGCAGACCCTCTGCGTCTGCACTGGCGCCACCAGCCATGCGAGGCGCGGCGCAGGGCGGGCAGCGCTCCCAGGCAGAGAGAAGTATGGGTGCAGGGCGCCCCCTGCACCCCCACTGTGGCAGCAGGCGCTGGCGCCGCCATCTGTCCAGCTACCCAGCCGGCGTGTTACCCCCACCCTGAGCCCACCTCCTGCTCCACATGCAGGATCTGGCAGTTGGAGGGAATGCCCTTGATGGCGCGCTGTGCCAGGTGGCGCAGCAGAGTGGTCTTGCCGGTACCGTTGCGCCCCACCAAGCCGTACCTGCCGTGGCGGGGGGCGGCCACGCAGCACAGCTGTCGATGTTGGCGGCGGCGGTGGTGCAGGCGCTGTGTGCGAGGCGCATGCTGCGCAGCACTTCACCCGCCGCGCCACGCACAAACCTTGGGTGCCGGTCAACAAAAGCGGCGGATGCATAAAGCAGTTGAATGTTGCGGCCTGAGCAGCAGCAGCAGCCAGAGGCGGACTGACGGCGACCGCACGCCTTCCGGGCGCCCCCCCCCCACCACACACACCGCCCGCTGCCAGCCCACCTGCGCCCAAAGGCCAGCGTGCAGTTGCCGTTCTCTATGAGCTCGGCGCCGCCGTTTGAGATGGAGAAGTTCTCCAGGTGGATGTCGCGCACAGCGGGGCCGCCTGTGGCAGGGCGCAGGGCGCGTGTGCACGTCGCGCGGGGCCGACGAGCAGCCTGATGGCGCAGGAGCGATGGGCGCAGGTGGAACACAGGCAGGGCACTGCGGGCGGCCTTGGGGGGGCCCACGTCGGCACAACAGGCGGGGACAGCACCGCCATACAGCTCGCCAGGCTGGCAGCCCCACACCGCCGGAAGGCCTGACCTGTGTTGCGCACGACCTCAATCTTCATGCCTGCCAGCGCCCGCCGTGCCTCTGCCTGGTGCGCCCTGCAGCCCGGGCAGCGGGGGAAGGAGGCGCGGCTGCTGTGCACCAGAGATCTGCCGCCGTGCGGTGCTGCCCCAGGTATGGTACCGCAGCGCCTGATTGCTGCTGCGCGGCCTGCTTCGAGGTTGCGTTGCAGCCAGGTGGCACGGCTGTGCACGCCCCAGCCAACTGCTACAACTACACCCCACCGCATGCGCAGCCGGGGGCGCACCTGAATGCGGCCATCTGCTGCTTCTCCTGCTTCTCCTTGAGCTTCTTGATTTTGATTGCATCTTTCTCTGCAGCGGGCCAAGCAAGCAGGAAGCATGCCACATGCATGGTGAGCCAGATGCACGTCCTGTGGTGCTCTGAAGGCACCCAGGAAGGCATGTGCATGCACAGCGCACAGCGCACAGAGCAGGCATAAGCTGCCACAGCAGCACATGGCCAGAAATGCTTCAGCAGCGAGCTAACCCGCTTGCAGCGGCCAGGCAGCAGGCAGCGGGCGCAGGCATGGACGTGGGCAAGCGCGGGCAGCAGGCGCGTAGTTGGGTGCGGAGCGCGCGAGGTGACGCCGCGGGCGAGCGCCCTGCGGCGGGCGCGGCGGCGCGGCGCACCCGTCATGAGCGAGAAGTCCTCTTCGCCCCCCTCTCCAGAGTACAGCCCCTGGATCAGGTTCTTGCCCAGCTTCTTGATCTCCGAGGGGTGCAGGCTGACGCGGTTCATTTCGTCCAGCAGCACGGGGCCGCCCTCGAGGGCCCGGAACCCGCTGCGCCCGCTAGCCGAGGTAGCGGCGGTGGAGGCCGACGCCACGCTGCCGCCGTCGTCGTCGCCGCCGCCAGCGATCAGCCGCTGCAGCTGCTTGCAGGCGTCGCGGGCGGCTGCCGCGTCGGCCACGCAGCCGCTGTCCACCTGCCAGGACCAGAGGGGAGGGCACGGGGCGCAGCTGTCGCGGGCAGCGGGTGGCACAAAACAGGGCGGCAAAGCGCAGCGTGCAGAGCAGCAGGGCAGGTCCTACAAGACCCAGCCAGCAGGGGCGAATGCGGCAGCGGCGGCCCTGCCAGCAGCGGGGGCAGCGGCTGAGCACCCACCAGCATCTCGCCAAATGTCTCAAAGGCTTCCTCTGCCTCCTGCAGCCGCAGTCAAACCAGGCCAAAGGCGGTCAGAGGCTGGCCATGCGCACAGTCACTGGCCTCCCCTAGCTGGCATCAAGCCCGACCACAAACCCAAAGCCAGTTCATGCAGCACCTGTCCAGCGGCACAACAGCAAGCAAGTGGGGCTCCAGGTGCTCGCCGCTACTTCCCCTTGGCGCAGCCTTCCGACAAGTCCCGCCGGCTGCGGCCCCCCAGCCAGCACCCACACCAAGCACGCGGGTCCCCAGCCAGCACCCACACCAAGCACGTAGGTCCCCAGCCAGCACCCACCTCGCCCCACTCAAAGTCTTCATCCTCGAGCACGCCAGCCACATAGTCCAGCACAGCCTCGTCGCCGCCGCTGCCCAGCACAGACGTCACCACCTCGCGCACACCCATCGCTCACGGCGCGCTGCCTGCGCTGAAACTGGCCGCTGCCTCCTCACCGGCTGCCACCTCCTCGGCTGCATGCGTGCAGAGGCGATCGGAGGAAACCGATCAGAGCAAGCAGGCGGTGTGCGGGCTGGCGGTCGGCGGCGGCTAAGCGGTGGCGGCAGCTAGCGGGCAATGCCGCAACTCTTGCAAGCATAGCCTCAGAACTTTGAAACTCCTGTGCAATGAGCAGACGCTGCAGCTCAGAAGCCTGAGGGCAGCGGCGGCAGCAGGCGCACCTGATATTGCTGTGCAGCCGCTGCTGAGAGCGCTGCCGAGAATACACAGCAGTGCTCTCAGAGCAGGTTCTCGAGAAAATTGCGAACGATGCCTAAGCCGCTCCTCCCTCCGGGGGCTTTGCTTGGGGAGTGTAGCAAGGAAGCAAAAGCCCACTTCTCCGCGCAAGCGCAATCCAAAAGGATAATTGATGCCTTGACTTGCAGGTTGGAGAGCACAGACAGAGAGATAGTGGAATGGCACTGCCGCCGCCTGCCCCGTCACGCGCTCAGCTCTCCTAGTGCCGCCGCTTGTGTCTCAGCCCAAACCAGCTGCCAATGCTCATGCGTGCCCACGCCTGCGGGTGCTAGCCATCTGAAATTGGGCTCCGAACTGCCGCAAAGGTGTTTGTGACATGTAAAAAAGGCACTTGGAGAAGGACCGACATTTCGCAGCCTAGTGCATGGTCGTAAGGGGAAGATACAGTAGCGAGGCTTGAGAGAACAGGGGGGGAGCAGGTTCTCAATGTGCTGCCACGAGGAGTGCTGAGTTGAAGGCGTGCACGCATGGGCTGGAGGACAAACTCAAGGGCCCATGGGTCAAAAAACAAGGGTGGGGAAAAGCATGGGAGAGAAGATGGTGGATGCGTGCTGGGAAGAGTGTGTGTGCGTGTGTGCGTGTGCGTGCGAAATGACATACAGTACTTGGGAAGCGGATTCGTGTGTGTGTGGATGGGGGGGGGGCATGGCGCATGGAAAAGGGAGGACAGAAAGGATCATCGGTACAGCTGCGTGTGTGCGAGTGGGTGGGTGGGTGGGTGAGTGGGTGGGTGGGGGTTTGCAACAAGGAGGGGAAGGTGGCTGGCGCGCACACTATCGCGCGCCAGCTGGCCACTGCTCACGTCTTCTTCCGCTTGTGTCGCCCGCTGCTGGCCAGGCTGGCTGTGCTGGCATCCAGGTCGGCCGTGCCGTATGCGCTGCCGTACAGGCCGGGCCCGTGGCCAGAGCGCTTGGATGCGCCTGCAGCAGGGGAGCCGACAAAGTTGGGAGAGTGACTCAGAGGGGGGCCCTTGCGGTGTGGGGAAGCACACATGCACAGCGGGATGCGCCTTGGGCCCAGCCCAGGCCGCCCCGCATGCAGCACCGGTGGCAGAGCCCCTGTGCGGGGGTGCTCACCAGCCTCGACGTCGAACAAGAACTGCTGCTGGGCGTGCTGCGGGTAGCCGGCGGTGGAGGTGGCGATGCGGATGCGCGGCTGGCTGCCGGTGGTGATGGTCAGACCGCCCATGCTGCCATGGTTGCTCATGGGCACCGCCGAGAAGCCCGCAGGGCTGCCGGCAGCGCCCGAGCAGGCTGGGCCGGCGGGGTGCTGCAGCGCCGCGCCGCCGCCCTGCTGCTGCAGGCTGTACTGCTGGTGGCTGCCGCCGGCGGAGGCAAAGGGCGAGAGCAGCTGGTAGCTGCCGCTGTCCTCCCCGACCAGCATTGCGTCCAGGCTGCCGCCGTCGTGCAGCGCGCCGCGCGAATACTGCTGCCCCGCGGCCAGCTTCCCCGCAGCCGCCTGCATGGCCGCCGCCTGCTGCTGGCTCAGCGACACGGATGTGCTGATTGGCGGCGAGGCAGCGCTGCCAGGCGCCAGCGCCCGGAAGTCCAGCGGCGACTGGCCGCCCGCCTGCATGCCAGCCATGCTGCTGTCTGCCAGCCCAAGATGCTGCATGCCCACCAGCGTGGGGCTGTTCAGCTGCATGCTGCGGCGCCCAGCCCCAGCAGACAGCTGCAGGCTGCCGCCCGCAACAACGGGGCTCAAGCCGTAGCTGGCAGCAGTGCTGCCGACGCCATAGGCGGCTGGCGCTGAGGCCTGCGGCTGCGGCGGGTGCAGGGAATGGGATGCCGAGCCTCCAAAAGCTCCAGACAGTGGCAACGATTCCACATTGCCGAACGCGCTCGCTCCCACGTCCGAGGCCAGGGCAGGGGCGGGCGACACGCGCTGCACGATGACGCTGCCAAAGGGGCTCAGCGGCATCGCCAGGCCGCCGCTCAGCCGCGCAGAGTCCAGCGCGGCTGCCCCGGGCGAGGGGCAGGCGGACCCTGCCGGGGGGTTGCCCACGCTGCCGCCCGCGGTCATGCCCGCCGACTCGGCAGGCGTGCCAGCACCGCCGCCGCTGTTGCAGCTGCCCTCAGGCTGCTGGCAAGAGGTGGCGACTGACCGAGGGCTGGTCAATGCGCCAGCGGCCTGGCCATCCCGCGGCAGGAGCGCGCCCCGCTGCTGCTGGGCGGGCTGGCAGACCGACTCGCCGCCGCCGCCGCCGCCAGAGTCGCCCCCGCGCCCCGACGCGCGCGCCAGCAGGGCTCCCAGGCTGGGCACGCGCACCGCCCCAGCCTTGAGCGCCCGCTGCGCGCCCGGCGCCGCCGCCCGCGCCTCGGCAACGCGCGTCTGCGCTGCCTGCGCCGCCGCCTCGTCCCCCAGTAAGCTGTCCAGGTTGCCGCTCGGGCCTATTTCAGGCACCTCCCAGTCAATGTCCAGCAGCGGCAGCGACTGCGCCCGCTCTGCAGGGCAGCAGCTGGGGTGGGGCTTGCTTCAGAGGCCGCGGAGCCTTGCACAGCATGGCAGGCACGGGCCTGTCAAAAGGCGTGCAGGTGGTGGGCAGCGCCTGGCGGCATGTGGTGCCAGCGCTCGTGTCAAGGGCTGGAAGCTGCTTGCAGTGCCGGCGAAGGCACAGATGCCCTCCCCACCTGGCTGCATCGGACCGGCAGGCGCCGACCCAGCCACAAGCTCCGAGAGGAACTCCCAACGGTCGCCGCTGGCTATGCTCGTTGCCGTGCCATCCGTCTCGGTTCGGGACGGCGGCAGAGGCGGCAGCTGGGCAGCAGGCGGCAGCTGGGCAGCCGGCGGCGCACACGCGTGCTGCACATCCATGGCTGCAAATGGCGTGGACATGCCGGCGCCCCCGCATCCAGGCGCTGGCTGCAGCGCGGGCTCTGGCTGCGCGGGCGCGGGCGCAGGTGCGGCTGGCTGCACGTGGTGGGATGAGGCGGGGCGGCCCGATGAGCGCCCGGGGCCCTCGGCACCCCCCTTGACAGGAGGTACCCTTGGGAACACATGGGAAACGCAGCGCCAGGGCACACAGCCGGGCTGCCAGGGCGCACCTTGCGCGACCGCCACGCCTCGACCGCCCGCGCCACCTTGGCGCTCATGTTCATGAGCTGCGCCATCTCGGCGTTGGATACGATATCCTTGCTCTCCTGCACACGCCCAGCGGTCCAGGAGCACAGCTGAGGGTCGTGGGGTGCAGCGCCCCAGCAAGCTGTGCATGCAAACGGGTGGAAGTGGCTGGTGCATGCCGCCGCAGCTGGCAGCCAAGCAGCAGCCGCAACGAGTGGCAGCCGCGGACGGCGTTGGTCGAGTCCGGCAGAGGGCCTCGGCGGCGCGGGAGGGGTAAAGGGGCGCGCATCAGAGGGGGGGCGCAGCACCCACCTCGAGCATGTGCAGCGCCGAGTCGATGAGGTGCATCTTGATGTGGAGCAGGGGGCACGGTGCGGCGCAACGCTCATCGTGTTGAGCAGCGCACCGCGCAGGTCCACCAGGTCGCCGTAGAACTGCTTGCGCAGGTTGCTCTGCGGAGCGGGGGGCAGCCGGGCGCGGGCGCGCGACCATCGATTAACCTTGCAGGGTCGGCGGCGCCAGCCGCTACAGCAGCCGCAGGGCCAGCTCCGTGCGCCTGGTCCTGCAGATGCCGCCGTGCGCTGGCTGCACCGCATGCTGAGAGCGGGCCCCCAACCTCCCTTGTATTATTGCTGGCTGCTCACCTGCACGGCAGCGTACGTGGCCACCAGGTTCGGCCCTCCCGCGCCCGCCATCGTGCCGCTTGGGGACAGGCTGCCGCCGCCGCCACCGCCCTGCAGGAGGTTGCAAACGCGGGCGTCCCGGGTCGAAACCTTCAGTGAGCCTTCAGAAGGCAGTAAGAGGGCGTGTGGCAGCGCGCCGTGCACTTGCAAGCGGCATAGCGACCGGGCGTCGCTTTTCCCCCCACAGGGCCGCTACCCCCGCTGGCCTCGACATTGCATAGTTCCACACATGCAGCGCTTGAACGACGCCGCCAAGGCCCCCGAGGTGGTTAGGCCAATCCCGCAGACACTCTGCTCACCTGCAGGGCGGGGCCCAGCGGTGGCAGCCCTCTCGTTGGTTCGCTCAGCAGCACGGTTGCAGGCCCGGTGTTCGCCGGTGCAGGCTACCCAGGAAGGGGCAGAGAGCAGGCAAGTAGAGGTAGCGGGGAGAGGGCGCTAGCGAATGTATGCTGGAGTGTAGATTGTCGGAAACGAAGAGGAGAATTGAGCGCAGAGCCACGGGCCGCGGCCTTGCCAGTCGCCACAGCAGCAAGTGGTGTAGCTGCTTCATTCCCGCGGCCCCCTCCTGCCTGGGGACGCCGCGTCTCAATCAAGCCTCAGAGCCTCTCGCATGGATATTACAAGCCCGGCAGGGCGATCGGGGCAGGGTTGCCAGCTGGGTGTTGCCACCGGACCCGGCGGGAAGCGCCCCGCAGCCGCCTCACAGGTGTCGTCAAGTGCCTGTGCCCACCCAGCCTTGCACGCATTCGCGGGGCTGTGGTTCAGCCACAGCCGGCCTCACCGGTCAGCCAGGCTGGTCCGCTGCTGGACATGGAGGCAAGGGAGGCGGCCGAGGGCGCCGCGCTGAGCGCCGCGCTGCTGCCGCCGGCTGCAGCCGCTGCGCAGAGCTGCGTGCCCAGAGCAAGCACCATCTCTGCCTCGGCCTCCTCCTCCACGGCTGTGCCCCGCGCCGGCAGGCTCGCGCCCTCGCTGTCGCTGATGGTGGTGCGATAGGGCCGCCCCTGCATGGGGGGAGCTGACAGGCACAGAGGTGACGGGTCCACCAAAGGCGAGGCAAGCCACCACGAGATGGTCCGGCACATGGTCTACACACTCTGACCGCGCGCCGCATGCATTCCTGGCAGGGATGTACCAAGGCATCAGGAGCAGAAGGCTGGCGGAGAGCGGCGCCGCGTGGGATGCGCGGCGGCAGGTGCTGGCAACCGGGGGGGCACTAGCAGGGTACGGCGGTACAGCACGCGCCGCCGCGCACCTTGAAGGTGAAGTACACCAGCAGCGCCTTGGGCGCGCCAGGCGCCGGGTCGCAAAAGCCCATGAGCCCGCTCTTTGGGTAGCCTGCAGCGCGGAAGGGGGCAGGAGCAGGGGCGGCAAGGTGCGCAGCAGTGCGAGACGCACACGCTGCAGGGCCTACCGCCGGCACCGCCGCCGCAGAGCAGGCTGCACGTGGCTTAAGCCAAGCTGTAAAACAGTCTGCACTGGCCGCAACGGCAGTCCAGGAAATTAGATTATTTGAGGCCTCACCCTTGTGGAACACGACCTTGCTGCTCTCCACCATGTACTGCACAGCCACCGTGACGTCCGCCACTGCCGGGGGCACATCGCCGCTGCCGTCGCCGCCAGGCGGCGGCTGCGGCGGCTGCTCCCGTTGCTGCTCCGCCGCCGCCGCCGCCTGCGCCCCTGCTGCAGACGTAGACGGTGGCTCCCCTTGCTGCCGCTGCTGCTGCTGTTCTTCGGGCTGCTGCTCGGCGGCCGCTTGTGGCTGCTCCCCCCGCGCCGCCGCCGCTGCCTGCGCCGCCGCCCACCGCTGCGGCGCCTCCCCGGCCATCTGCGCCACTGCCGCCTCTTCTCCATACAGTGCCAGCACCACCACCAGGCCCCCCTGCCGCTGCTCCTTCTCCAGCCGCCGCCGCGCCACGGGCAGCATCAGCTGCGACGCCGACTGCGCCAGCGCCAGCGCTGCACGGATCACCTCTGCCTGCTTCCGCCGCTCGGCGCGCGACCTGCGCGGCGCGACCGGTGCAGGGAGGGGGGGCAGGTGGGCTGGTTGAGGAGGGAAGGTGCAAAACGTGCCAGGTTTCCGGCTGGCCGATGCCCAAAAGCCCTTGGCTCGGAGCTCTCTGCAGCGGGGTTGGCGGTTGCTGAGGGGCGGGTGGGCCAAGCAGGCAGCCTCAAGCCAAACAGTCGGGGCAGCGAGCTCTACATGCACGCCTTTGGTGGCATGCCCACGCGCATGTGCAAGCCTCAACGCTGGGCTGCAGTCAGCTCGGCAGGCCTTCCGGATGATGCTGGCAAGTACAGTCGGCAGCTGGCACCCCCCTGCCCAACAAAACGACCAGCCGCAAGAGCAGGAACCAAATTAGCGGGGCGCCGAGCCAGGTTGCCGAGCCTGCGCGAGCCGACCGCCCACCAAGGCGGGCCCAGCTGGCGGCAGTGGCGGCGGCGGCAGCAGGGCATGTGCGGCGGCGGGGGTCACCTGCGAGCCGCGATGCCGCGCGCCAGCGGGCCCACTACCAGGTCCCTTCCCCCCAGGTAGAGCAGCGGCGGCAGCAGGTACGCGCCCGCCAGCGTGGGCCAGTGCAGCGGGCTGGTCGACAGCAGGATGGGGAACTCGAACAGGTGCCCCGCCCGGTTGTACCGCAGCTTCAGAGTGATGCCCTGCGCAGCGCCGCGGGGGCGGGGGCAACCTTTTCTTGTTCCTCCCGTTCCTGTTCCCCTGTCCGACTCTGGCAGCTGTGCGCTGCAGGGCAGGCGCAGCGCAGCATTCTTCCAAGCTGGACGGCACGCATGCGGCAGCGAGCAGCCGCCCGCCACGCAGCCCTTGCCTGCAGCCCGACGGTGACAGCGCAGCCGGCGGTCGCCACCTCGGAGAAGCGCCGGCTCCCCCCAACGTCCAGCTCAATGCCGGCAGTTGTGAGCTTCAGCGCAACACGGCCGGTGGCGGCGGCCGACAGCTGGCGCACGGCGCGGCAGACCAGGCCGGTCACGGCCCCAACCTGCAACGCTGGGGCGCAGGCGGTGCGCAGGCTGTGACCGGGGCAGCGGCCGGTTGCACGCCGGCCAACCAGGCGCGCCGCAGCATGCACGCCTGGTCGGCCGGAGGAGGTGCAGGCCAGCTGCTGGCAGGGCCCGCCCGCACCCGTTTAGAGCTGGACCACAAAGCACAGGCAGCGGCTCGGCAAGCAGGGCATGGCGGCGGAGCCCACCTCCAGTCGCCCCGTGAGCATCAGCTTCTCTGTGCGCCGCGTCAGGCCCAGGCTCATGCCGGATGCCTCGGGCGGGCCCACCACCCAGCTGTACTCGCCGCTGACAGTCGGCGACAGCTGGCGCGTGCACACAAACTGCGCAGGCGGGGGATGGTAGCGCGGCAGCAGGTGCTGGCAAAGGTGGCAAGGGGCTTGCAGACAGGCAGGGTTTGGCCCGGCTGGCTGCAGCCAGCACCGAGCCTTTGAAGGCGTGATGCCCACGCTGGTGGTGCAGGCAGGGCACGGGGTGCGCCAGCACGTGGGGCCACCGCACGCCTGACAGACAGGCGCTGCCAGAGCACCGCTGGCACACCACTCTGGGCAGGCCATGCGGGTACTGACACCCAGGGAGGGCGACGCACGCTGCGCCGGCCCTTCCGGCGGGACCAAACGGTGCAGAGCAGGGGCTGGCTGGCGGCTGGCTACCCCACCTGCAGCCCCACCCCAGCGTTGGGCTGCCACGAGGCCACCAGGCTGGCCGAGCTCTCGGGGCTCAGCTGCACCGTGTGCTGCGCCGACAGCAACGTGCGCAGGCCCACGGCGCCGTGCACCTGCGGGGTGGCGGCAACGGGGCCATGCAGCGCAGGGGCAGTGAGGCGGTGCGAGCCTGCTGGGCCAAGCCATGCTGGAGCCCACGCCCAGCTGGGCACCCGCGCAGGCTTGGCGGGCCGCGCCGCCACGCACAGAGGCGACGCCGTGATCACCTGCGCCGACCACCCACGATCACTCATTCAGGCATGCCCCCAGGCCCGCGGGTGGAGGGCAGCAGCGCACCTCCAAGCTGGAGTAATCAGCAAAGTGGCGCTTGTACCCCGCCAGGAAGGAGCCGCCGCCGACGTTCTTGCGCACGTTGACCAGGCCTGCGGGCCAGGGCCGGCAGGCAGGTTGGCGAGCAGGCAGATGTGGTGCAAGCAAGAATACCCTTGCAAACGGCAGGGTCGCGGCCGTCTGCAGCCGGCAGCAGGCTCCCAAGGACCGCCTGGCTGCGCCACGGCTGCGCCCATCCAGCTGGGCAGTGTGGACACAGCTGCACCCCTGCGCAGTGCAGCACACGCTGCATTGCATGCCAGCAGCTGCCGGCAGAGACAGACAGACAGCAGCAGCAGCACGGCGGCAGCAGCAGCGGTAACAGCACAGCGTGTGCAGCAGCAGCCGCGGCAGCGGCAGCAGCGGCGGCCAGCCCACCCCCAAGGTGCGCCACGTCCTGCTCCGAGCCCAGCCAGCCCCAGTCGCGGCTCTCCAGGGGGACGTCCAGGCCGGAGGTCATGTAGATGTTGATGAGCTCGGGGGCGCGGGCCAGGTGGGGCGCATACGGGTTCACCAGCGCTGCGGGCAGCAGGTGGGCCCAGGGAGAGGGGGCAAGCGCAGTGCAGGTTGGCGGCGCTGGCTGGCAAGCCGCGTGCGCGCCGACAGCCGCTGTTCCTGCCCGGGGGCGCCAGCGCGTGTGTTCAGGCAGCATGCATGAGAACGAGGCAGGCCTGCGAGCCCAAAAGGGGGCGGAAGGGCCTGCACAAAAGGAGCCCGCGCAGGACCCATGGCAACTGCCCCAGGCATCGAGCCCGCACTGCGTGCAGCCCTCTTCAGGTTGGACGCGCAGCACAGCTGGCCCTGTCGCGGCTGCATACGGGCTTCCGCCTCTGCCCCATACCAAAGCGGAACCCAAAACGAGGGATCAGGTCGAGAGGAAGCCAAAACGAGGAATCAGGCCGGGAGGGCGGCGGCGCGCACCCGTGGCATCAATCTTGAACTGGTACACGCCCCGGTAGTTGACCGACGCCTCCAGCTCCGCCTTCTTCTGCTGCTGCTGGAAGGCCTCCCACTCCGCCCGCAGCTCCTCCCGCGTCTTCAGCTTGTCCCCCACCTGCAGCGGGGAGGGGGGCAGGCGGGCGCTGCTGAGGGAGGGGCGGTGGTACGGAGGGGGCACGCAAGGGATGCATGGCATGCGGCTGCAGCCGCCTTGGCGCCAGCCGGGTAGTGCATCTGAAGTCGGCACGCGCAGGCAAGCAGCACAATTAAGCCAGGGCGGGACTGAGGGAGGGCAGTTACCACGTTGGCATGCAACGAGCCCTTCCATGCCAGCAGGCCGCCTGACTAGACAACACAACAGCAGGCATGGGGTCCGCCGCCGGTGCGACCCTCCAGCTCCCCTCTTGCACCTGCAGGCCCGCCGCCAGCCCCTCCTTGCCATAGACATCGTAAATGTCACGTTTCTGAGGATCGCTCAGAACCTGCAGCCAGCAAACGCAGCATGCAGGCAAGGTGAGGCGCACTGTGGGCCCAGGCCCGGGGAGCGTGCAGGCAGCGCGCTGCTGGAGCCTGCGCAGTGCATTACCCATGCCCAAGGCAGCCTCACACGCACACAGCATCTCAATACTGCCAGACAGGCCAACCCCCACCTCATAGGCCTCCTGAATGCGCGTGAAGAGCAGCGCCGCCTCGTCGTGGTGCGCCGCGTTGGCGACCTTGTCCGGGTGCAGCGTTGTGGCCAGCTGCCGGTAGGCGCGCTTGATCTCGTCATCGCTGGCCCCCGGCGACACGCCCAGCAGGGCGTAGAAGGAGCGCTCGTCGTCTGCAGGGCTCTCGGCCATGGGCTTTTCGTTCGCAAGCTTCCAATGGCGATGTCACCGACTCTTGTAATCTAATGGAGGGTGAAGAGCTTGTGAAGATTGCTTCCAGTGCTGCAGAGGCCCCCGGTAGCTTGCACGCCGGGCTGCGACAGCAACCCCGAGATCAGTGCTGGTTTGAGTGACTTCGATTGCTTCTGCGGAGCCTATGCGATCGGACTGCATCTGTGCGCCTTCAGCATGAAAACCGTGCTGAGCTCCAGCCGCAGCAGCCTCCCTTCAGGGCAGCGGTGCTGCCGTCCTTAATATCCAGCTCTCAGTGAAGGGTGCAGTCCATTTACCGGGACCCGGCGGCCCGACAGGCGCCCTGAACAACCGCCCGGCGATGGTCTGACGGCCGGACGCCCTCCCCAGACATTGAGATGGGCCAGTGCTTCAGCAGCCCTGCAGGCGACTCGGGACAGGCGAGCCTGCCTTGCCTGGCGCCGGCTGTTGTTGGCCGCTGTGGCCCTGCCTCTTCGGAGCCCGCCGCTCTACGCCGCGCGTAAACAGCGTGGAAGTAGACCAGAGGCCGTGCGCCGCTCCGCCCTGCCTTCCACCGACAGACTGCCTGCCGCCCCGCCTCGCCATGTGCAGCAGTGGCAGGTCGGCGGGCTTGCGCCCTTTGACGCCGGCGCGAGGCAGTATGGCGGCCTGGAACAATCCAAGCCGGCTGGTGGATACACCACCACGGTGGGGTTTGACAGCAAGACATTCGTACGAAGCTTGCACATGCCGCATGCACCCCAGCTCGACCTGCTGCCCAACATGCCAGGCCCTCTACTCAGGCGCATGCAACCAATCATTGCTGACCCTTGCAGGCGGATGTGGGGATGAAGCCTGCATCGCGTGATGACAAGCCGGCATTCGTGTTCATGCACGACAAGCCAGCGCCTGCGCCGCTGCAGCTTGAGCGCATCGAGGAGGATGCGACGCTGCGTGGTGCGCATGCAGGCGGCTTCGAGCTTGCCGCCGCATGGAGAGTCATCTGCTGACCGGCTGCTGCCTGCTTTGTGACTTGGGCCGTGCAGATTTCCCATCTGTGCCCCTGCCTCTGCCCTGCAGCCGACAGCTCGCCGCTCAAGCAGGCTGGGATGCCCTCGGAAGGCAGCGGCGGCGGCATGGGCGCCGCCGGCGGCAGTGCTGTGCCGCACCAGCAGCGCAAGCCCATCAGCTGGACCAAGGGCGAGCTCGTGGGGCAGGGCGCGTTTGGCAGCGTATTTGTAGCCATGGACAACGACACGGGCGAGCTGATTGCGGTCAAGCAGGTGAGGGCGCACGAACGCTGGGTCAGCATGGCGCAGGCGGATACTCAACGCAGCAGCCAGCAGAGGGCGGCTGCTTGCCTGCAACTGCTTGCCCGCAGCCGTCGTCAAGCATACCTTCTGCTGGGCTCAGCCAGCACCGGTTGGCACCCCTTCTACTACACCTCGCCAGGTGCATGTGCCGCGCGGCGGCGGCGCGCATGCCAAGAAAGTAGAGGAGAATGTCCGATCGGTGGAGGAGGAGGTGCAGCTGCTGCAGCAGTTTGACCACCCCAACATTGTGCGCTACCTGGTGAGCCTGGCTGCACGGCCTCCTGGGCAGGGTGGCAGGCGACACATGCAGAGAGTGGACGCCGCATTGACGAGTCCAGTTCTGGCCCAGCCTTGCCTGCTGCAGCTTCCTTGCCCGCGGACGGCCAGCCTTACTGTGTTGCCCTCACTCTGCCCACCTTTCCAAGTGGCTGGTGCCCCAATTTGCTTCATGAGCGTCAAGCTGTGGCTGCCATGCACTCGCGCCGCAGGGCACCGAAAAGACGGAGGAGGCGCTCAACATTTTCCTGGAGTATGTACCTGGCGGCTCCATCGCCTCGCTTCTGGCCAAGTTTGGCAGCTTCAAGGAGGCAGTGATCAAGGTGTACACCAAGCAGATCTTGCTGGGCCTGGAATACCTGCACAGGTGCGGGCTAAGCAAGCTGTCCGGGTGGCTTGGGCGGTGCCCTGGCCCTCTGCTAGCCCAATCGCCTTCTGGCTGTATCTCCGCGGCTGTGTTGCGCCTCTCATCCGACGCGGCCCTCGCCACGTCCCGCCACGCGCAGCAAGGGCATCATGCACCGCGACATCAAGGGCGCCAACATCCTGGTGGACAACACCGGCCTGGTCAAGCTGGCGGACTTCGGGGCGAGCAAGAAGCTGGAGGACCTGGTGACAGTTGGTGGGTGCATGGCAAGGGCGGTCTGGGGGAGCGCCCGGCAGGAGGGCAAGGACAGGCAGGAAAGGGCTCGGAAACGCGGCGGCATGCGGCATGCACAGCAGAGGTGGGCGCCTTCGCTAAGAGCTCAGCTGCATGCCAAGAGCATCTGGCGGGGCCTGGCAATGCTGCGCGGCCCCCCCCTGACGGCACCCACTCCCCGCGTGCTGCTGCGCCGCAGCCGACGGCAACAAGTCGGTGCGCGGCACCCCCTACTGGATGGCCCCCGAGGTGATCACGCAGACCGGGCACGGCCGGCAGGCCGACCTGTGGAGCGTGGCCTGCACGGTGCTGGAGATGGCCACGGGGCGGCCGCCCTGGAGCACGCAGTACCCCAGCCAGGTGGGGAGGCAGCCGGGGGCATGGTGCCGTGCCGCGCGGTGCCTCGAGCGCATTTTGACATGCCATCGCATCAGTGCTGCGGAGACAGGCATGGAAGAGGGGGCGTGCCCGTGCCTGCTGCTTGCTGTGGGGCCGTGCTTCCGCCTCTCGATGGCGCCCCATGCTCCCATGCCTGTCCTTGCAGGTGGCCGCCATGTTCCACATCGCCTCGTCCAAGGGCCCGCCCGAGATCCCGCAGCACCTCTCCCCGGAGTGCAAGGACTTCCTCTACCTCTGCTTCAACCGGGACTGGAAGGCGCGCCCCATGGCGCCCACGCTGCTGCGCCACCCCTTCCTGGCAGACGTGCCTGTCCGCTCGCAGAATGGGGGGCCCTCCCCCAGCGCTGCGCTGCTCGCTCAGGTGGGGCTGCAGGGCAGGTTGTGCGCGGCAGAGACACAGGCATGGGAAATCTACTGAGCTCGATTGGCTGAGCATGCCTGCGCCAGTTTCTGATTTGCTGCGCCCTGCAGTCAGTAACCGTCACCACCCAGCCCGCCTGGATGCGCTCCGCTGCAGGCCTGGCGCGCGCCTCGCGCCTCTGGGGTGACCAGTGCAGCAGTGCCCGAGCCCAGTGACAGCCAGTTTGGGACGCCATCCCCCCTGAACCCCAAGCTGGCGGGCATGTCCGGCGGTGCTGCCCGCATCAGCCTGCAGACCACAGAGGGTGGCGCTGCTGGGGAAGGCGCTGCGGCGCTGAGCCCGCTGGGTCAGCATGCCGCCTCGCGTCGCCCGCAATGGGACTCTGCGGCAGCGCCTGCGCCCCTGCAGCAGCAGCAGCAGCAGCCAGCTCTGAGCCGAGAGTTCAGCGCTGCTGCCCGCCTGGGGGGCAGCCCCACCAAACGGTCCGCCATGTCACTGCGCGCCAGCGCCCCTGTGTTCAGTGGCTATGCCTCGGTGGCGCTGTCGCAGCAGATGGAGGATGCAAAACCGCTGGTGCCCAGGCCTGCACGGCCCTCAGCGGTCGGCACTGCTGCACCGGAGGTGCATCCGCAGCCGGCAGGCAGCAGCGCGCTGCGCGGCAGCAGGGACAGCGCCATCAGCGGCACGGCCTCGTCTGCTGCCACAGGGGCATCCGACACCTCCAGCCAACTGCAGCAGTCTGAGCTGCGGCGCAGCAGCAGCGGTCTGCAGCCTGAGGAGGAGGTCGTCTCGCATGCAGCTGCCCCTGCTGCAGCTCCAGCCGGGGTGCCCGAGCGGGAGGCGGAGCAGCCAGCAGCCCCACCGGCACAGGCGCATGAGCAGCTGGAAGAGGAAGGCCTGGTGGGGCCGGCACCCGGCGAGACCCCGGCAGCGGTGCGCCAGCGCCCGGGCGTGCAGGACCTGCTGCAGCCTAAAGCGCAGCCACCAGGCCCGGCAGGCGCGACCCCTAGCAGCGCAGGCAACTCCAGCGGAACCAACAAGGTCAGAGATCAGGCTTGCATGAGCAGGCCTGTGGTTGCGCAGGGAGGGGGGCCCAGTTGTGCAGCTGGGCGTCTCCAAGCCCGCAAACAACGCGGACCTCCCTCATTGCTGTATCCGTAAGCTCTGCCACGCTCCCTTCCCGCCCTGTGTCCCCCCAGCGCAAACCATTCTCCACCCGTTGCCCTGCCGCAGAGCGACTACAACCCAATGGAGGAGCCCTCCTGGCTGCACCCCCACGAGTCGCCGCTGCCTGGGGATGGGACCCCCACAAGTGCCCTTGCCGCCGGCAGCCCGCCGCAGCGCGCCCCCGCAGCTGCCGGCGACCTGGAGGCGTCCAGCCGTGCAGCGCCAGGCGCAGCGCTGGCTGAGGCTGGAGCGGCCGCAGCTGCCGGCGCAGCGCAGCGGCCCGCCGCGGCTCAGCAGGGCGGCGCTGCAGCGGCCAGCGAGTACGACCAGCACCCTTCTGCGGAGCACATGGTGTGGACCAACGACGACGGCGACATCGATGCCCTGCCCTGGGACATGGGTGGCTGGAGCACAGGCAGCAGTGCAGAACGGGCAGCCGCGGGGCAGCAGCAGGAGCAGCAGCCGCCGGCGGGGCAGCCGCGGCAGCAGGGCCAGGTGCAGGGCAAGCTGCCAGCAGACCCTGTGGATGAGGATGCGCTGATTGGCGCGCTGCGCCGCAAGGTGCGCAGCCTTGGCCTGCCTCCCGGCCTGAACACTCCTGGATGCCTGCGCACAGTTGGGGCACAAACGCTTCAGTTTCATGTGCGTGGTGATGAGTTGCTGGCGAATGCCAAGCCACGCCTAACATGTGCCTCCTTGCGCCCTGCTGCAGGCCCAGCACGACGTGCGTGCCTCCATGGCGCTCTTTGAGAAGAGCCTCAACATCCCTGCAGTGCACGAGCCGCCCTCGCCGAAATCCGCCGCTGCCGCGGCTGGCAGCTGCGGCTGCACGCCTCGCACCATTGCAGCGGTGCACAGTATGCCGCCACCGCTGTCGGCGGCAGCGCAGCCGGCGCCCGCCTCTGGTGCACCGCTGCACCCCACAGCGGAGAGCATCGAAAGCTTGGGCGCACCCCCGCCGCCTGGGCCCCCCCTGCGTGCAACTCCTGCGGCTGCTGCCGCTGCTGCCGCTGCTGCTACAGACGGCAGCCATCGGCGGGCCGCGGCGGTACAGCACCTGCTGTCGGGCGTGCGGCCTACAGCCACAGGGGCGCCACCGCCGCCCTCACCGCTGCAGGCAGCCGTCGGTGGGCTGGCAGAGCTGGGCTATGCAGGTGCAGCGGGTGGCATGCCGAGTGCAGCCAGCAAGGCTGGCGGCAGCGACCGCGAATCTATCTGGCAGCAGGAGCTCAGCCAGGAGCTGTACAGGGTCAAGGCGTCCTCCGCAGCGGGTAACGGCGCCGGCGCCGTGCCCAACCGGCGCATGAGCATGCACGGCAGTCCGCTGAAGAGCAGGCTGCATGCGCTGCACCCCTGAGCACTGCGATTGCTAGCTGGCAGTGTACCCTCATTCTTTGCTGTATGCCTTTCTTCCCTGCCTCCTTTGTGAGGCCCCTCCAGTCCTCCCGCCTGTGAGCTGCCGGGCAAGGTGTTGTGTGCCACCAGTTCCTGCCTGCCCAGCGCCTCCAGCCCTCGGCCCACGCTCACTCCAATGCCTGCTGGACTGTCCAGCCGACACCTGCACAGCATCAACTGCGTGGAAGATGGGTGGCATGGTGTTTGGGGCTGTGGCATTGCGGGGGGTCACTCTTGCAGCGGCGCCCAGCAGCCAGCTTCCCAGCAGGTATCCCTGCAGCCAGGAGGGACGGACGGTTTCCCGGACGTGCGGCGGCTCAGGCAGCCTTTACCTGGCTGCTGTTGGCGACAACAAATCAAAAGAGCCAGCACGGCCGCGCTCAGGAGCGTGCGCAGCTGACGAGGAGGCGGACTACGTGGCCTGCCGGTCGAAGCGCAGTCCTGCTTGGGGGGCCGAGCCCGCTCAGAGCTTTGAATTCTTACGGAATCAAATAATTTATCCACAGCGCTGCGCCAGGACGCGCGCACCCGGGCGCTTGGCCCTGTGGAGGACCGGGCGGACCCTGTTCGCAGCGTGAGTGGCCTTCAAGGCTTCCCACACGCAGCCTAGATGGTGCAATGGCTCGCCACAGCGCTCGTCCGATGCTCCTCCGACCGGGCAGCTGCGCTTGTGGCCAACCGGGTGCGTGCTTCACCCTGGTTTGCAGAACTTCCCCAAGCAAAAATCAAGCCACCATGGCCCCTTCCCGGGGCGGCAGCCGGGCGGCTGGCATCACGCCGTCGGCGGGCGCGGTCGCCGTCGGTGCCGCCCACCGCTGGCTCGCAGCCGCGCTGCTGTTAATGCAGCTGTGGCTGGTGAGTGCCCGGGTGCCCCTGCCCGGCAACCTCCATGAGCGTCGGCGGCTGGAGGGCATTGGCACCTCCGGCTTGGCGCTGGGGCCGGTGGGGCATGCCGCGCCATGCGACGACGGCACGGGCGGCCTCGAAGTTGCGTGCCTCGGGGCACCTGCCTACCTGGCTGCCAACCCCGACGCCCTGCCCTGGTGCTGTGAGTAGGGATGTCGCGTGTCTGCTTGAGCTTCATGCGATGCGAGCTGCGGAAGTTCAATGGCCGCAACCGCAGCTGCCCGCGGGCTGGCAGCTGCAACGTGCGCTGCCTGGGCATGGTAGCCTTGCTCTTCTGTCTGTCAAATCCGGGCCGGGGAAGCGCATTTTGCACCCCACGCTCCCTGAACACACAGCAGACAATGGGCGGCATGTGAACAAGGCAGGCTTTCCTTCCTGCTGCTCTCCGCTGCCGCAGGCAGCACAACAAACTATTGGTGTGGCACCAACAGCACCGGCGCACCTCGCTGTGCCACGTGCCCAGCGGCCTGCATCATGTGAGCAGGGAGGGGCAGAGAAAGGTACAGGCTGCCCATGTGGCTGTCGTGCAGGCAGTGCTGCTGCACGACAGGAGCCGCCTGTGCTGCAAGGGCCCTCCCGCTGCTGCTGCGTGCGCTCACCAGCCGTCCCGGCTGGCATGCTGCAGGACCTGCGATGCGTCCCTGGGAGAGCGGTGCCTTCTGGACCGTGGCTGCACCTGCCGGCCCGGCGGCTGCTCGCGCTGCCTGCAGAGCTGCGCCATGGCGCCTTGCGCCGCAGGCAAGCGCGTCATTTGGGCCCGGCGAGGAGCCGCTGGCTGCCTGCTCCCTGCAGCAACATGTGCATGCATGGTTGAGGGTGCACGGGCGCCTGGTGCACTGGCTGCCAAGGCGGTCGGCTCCCAGGCCCTGGGTGCAGGGCTGGCTTGCTCAGCAGCTTGACATGCACAGCAGCCTGCACGTCCAGGAAGCGATGGGCCCCCAGGCTGCCGGTTCGCCCACTTTGTTGAGCTCGCCGATCTCTGCCCGCCCACACTGCAGGCAAGGTCTGCGTGGAGGGCTACTGCCACACAGATCCCTGCGCCGACAACCCCTGTGCCAGCACACCCGGCGCCCCTGTGTGCCGGCTGTCTGCCAACTTTACTGCGGAGTGCGTCCCGGAGCCAGGTGGGCAGCCATTGCTCGCCCATGGTGCTGTATAGCCCGTCAGGCTAGTCTGCCGCCTGCCCACCTTGCTCGAGCCCACTGGCTGCAGGCATGCGCTGGCGGCGCCCTTCAGCTTGGCTCAGAGCGCCCACCCAGCGCGCATGCCCTGCTCGCTCCGCGCGCCCTGCAAGCCCCCCTGCCCATGCCGGCGTCCCCCCGCGCGCCTCCCCCCTGCAGAATGCTCCGCCGCGCAGCCCTGCCTGGACGGCCAGGTCTGTGTGGAGGGTGCCTGCCGGCAAGACCCATGCCTCCAGTATGACTGCCCCAGCAGGAGCCGGCCCAAGTGCACGCTCGGGGAGGCCCCGGCGTACCAACCAACCTGCGTGGCAGGTGGGCGGTGGCAAGCAGCCACCCGGGTGGTGCGCGGCCTGCTTGCGTGCCGCGCTGCAACTGTGTGTGCGTGGCGGCTGTGCAGGCAGGAGCCCGGGGCCCACACGTGCGCAGGTCCCAGCAAGCAGGCCCCGCCCCCGCTGCCTGCCTGGCTGGGCCGCAGAGTGCGGCGACACGGCGGCCTGCCCCGAGGGCAAAGTGTGCGCCGACGGCGGCTGCATCCCAGACCCGTGCTCCCCCAACCGGTGCCCCGCCGAGACGCCCGACTGCACAACTGGACCCGGCCCAGACTTCAATGCCACTTGCGTCCGGAGTGAGCCAAACCCTGCGCGCCTATCCAGGGCCGCGTGTGCATGCGTACGGGTATGTGGCCCGTCTGCATGAACCATGACAATGCATGTCCGTGCCCGCTGGACCCAGGCTGGCACCCCACGGTGCCCTCCCCCCGCCCCCACACCTCCCTCCCCCCCCCAAACAAACCCCATACCCCCTCAGGGTGCGCTGACGCCGACTCCTGCCCCATGGGCCAGTTTTGCGCCAACTTCACGTGCCGTCCGAACCCGTGCATTGGGTTTGAGTGCCCCGAAGAGACGCCGCGCTGCATTGTGGGCAGGGCCCCAAGCTTCATGCCCTACTGCATCTCAAGTGAGCAGTGGTGTGGTCGGGGGCTGCCCGCCGGCTGTGCTGCATGTCTGGTTGCCCCGTCCTCCTGACAGTCAGAGTACTGCTTTCTGCACGCTCAGCGCCTGCCGCTTGCACTGGCTGCTCGAGCTGATACATCCCTTCTTGCGCTGCACCTGATGCAGCCGGAGAAATCCTGGGCGGCGCTAATTGCAGCCCAGGCTGTACGCTGCCAGATGCGTGCCAGCAGATAGGCAGCACCAAGCGTTGGAGGTGCGTGCCGCCCCGGCCCACCCCTCAGCAGCCGCGCCGCCGGCAGCCCCTCGTTACCAAGCCGCAAGCAGCAGTGGCTTCAGCGGCCACGGCAGCAGCAGCAGCTGCAGACTCAGATGATGCTGGCGGCGATGACGCTGAGGATGGGCCCGGGCTGCGCAGGGTGGGGGCGGCAACGGTGGATGACAGCGGGCAGGGTGTTGGGGTCGATGGCAAGGCCGTCGATGCAGGGCTGCCCTAGCCGCAGGCCTTCAACTGCAGCATGCTGCCTCATTGTCCAGGCACAGCCTGCTGGCCTCAGACACACGCCACGCCCTCTGCTCACTGCTCACCGCTCCTTGCAATCTGCCCGTTTCTCTCCACAAGTGCGACCCCTCAGCCCCGCTCCCGCCTGTACTGCTGTTTGCGTCATCGCGGCCTCCCTGCATGCATCACGCCCCC
>KQ481977.1:733563-754724 GCA_001430745.1 Auxenochlorella pyrenoidosa
CCACACACACACACACCATCACACACACACACACCCTTCCCGCCCCCCTGCAGGTGCGGCCCCATGGTGCTGGACGTGCTGCTGAAGATCAAGGACGAGCAGGACGGCACCCTGGCCCTGCGCCGCTCCTGCCGCGAGGGCATCTGCGGCTCCTGCTCCATGAACATCGACGGCGCCAACGGCCTGGCCTGCCTGACCAAGGTGGAGTGTGTGGGTGGGGGGTGGGGGGTGGGGGGCCTTCTGTCTCTCGCAGCAGTCCCCTGGTAGTGAGGCGAGCCCCCGGGCGCCTAACCATCGCCCACAGGTGATCTTGGGGCGGTGCTGTGAGCTCGGGATCCCTGTGCATGGCAGACTGCAGGGGGACGTTGGCTGGCCTGCCTGGCTGGACATGACGCGACTAGTGCAGTCCCTGCTTGAGGCAAGACCCACGCCATGGGGCCACCGGCCGGGCAGGGCAGTTCCCGCCACCAGGGTTTGGGTCTCCCTCCTGTGCTGAACTGAACCGCAGGTGGACCGCGACACGAGCACCGTCTCGCGCATCGCGCCGCTGCCCCACCTGTGAGCGCCTCGTGGCAGCTAGCCGACGGATGCAAATCCCGCAGTTGTGTGCATCCCTGCCCTTTAAGCTTCCCCTGCATCACACCAAGATCCAGCGCGGGACCAGGCTGGCATGCACGCAGTTGCACACCCTCCCCCTGCCGAGGAACGCCACCCATGCCTTGCGCTGCAGTATCTTTACTGCTGAGCCTGCCAGGTGCTCTGCACCATGTTCTGCTGCTGCTGTTTGCTTGCTTGCTTGTTCGGGCTTAAGGTCTGTCCTGCCGGCGCAGGTATGTGGTCAAAGACTTGGTCGTCGACCTCTCCAACTTCTACGCCCAGGTGCCCCTTCCTCTGGTGCACACACATGGGCGGGCCCAGCCTGCAGGGGCCGGAACGCCTGTCACCATCACGAGGAGCGGGCTGCATGCACGCATGCTGGGCAATTGCCCGTGCCTGCGGCGGCAACCGCTCCGGCCTGCAGGGTTGAGCCAACAGCTGCCCACCCGTGGTATGCCTGGAGCCTTGCCCAGCAATCCCCTTCCCTCCCCACATCCCCTCGTGCTGTGCAGTACAAGAGCGTCAAGCCCTACCTGCAGCCCGCGGGGCCGCCGCCGTAAGCGTCCAAACACGCCCCGCTTGCACTGCGATCTAGGCATGCCAGAGGCACAGCACGCACAGCGGCGTGTCGAGCGCGGTGGTTGCAGCGGGGCAGCTGCCTGCTGCAGCGCGTGCTGCCACCCTCCCAGCGCCGGTTTACACGCGCCTGCTGGCACGCACGCCGTCGCCCCCTCAGTGCTGCTTCACAACCGGTCGCCACTGCTGCTGGGCTGCAGGGGGGGCAAGGAGTACCTGCAGAGCAGGGAGGAGCGCGCCAGGCTGGACAGGCTGTACGAGTGCATCCTCTGCGCCTGCTGCTCAGCCTCCTGCCCCTCCTACTGGTGGAATGAGGGTGAGCTGCGATGCCGCCTGCCGCCTGGTGGAACGAGGGTGAGGGCCGGTGCTGCCTGCCTGCCCGAGGGCACAAAGCATGCATTGCGGGACAACTCGCCTTGCTTGCAGCAGCTGCGGCGCGCTGCCAGCCGAGCGGCGCGCCAGCCTTGGCTGCGTGCTGCCGTGCCCCCAGGCAGTCACTGTGGCCGGAGTCTGTATACAATTCGCAGTCCCGTTCCTGCTGTTGCCCCCCAGCAGACAAGTACCTGGGCCCGGCCGCGCTGCTGCAAACCTACAGGTGCCGCCGGCTGCACCGCTGCCAGGCTGGCAGGGGCTGCCAGGCTGGCGTGGGCTGCCCAGGGCCGAGCCTGCAAGGTCACTTGTGCCACTTGCTGCTGTGCATGCTGGCCGCCCCATCGTCGCCTGCAGCCGTCTCAACCAGCAGGGCCCCGCCTGCACCCCGCGCTAGCAGGTGGATGATTGACAGCCGTGACGCTGCCAAGGCCGAGCGGCTGGCGAGCGTGAACGACCAGGCGAGGGGCCAGGCTTGTGGCGGCTGGGCGGCAGCAGCGTATATTTTGCAAGGCCTTGAGCTCGCGCCAGGGGCCGCGCCCTGGTGTGTGTGCCGCAATGCGTTGCGCCGTGCGGCACCGCCCCCCACCGCCGGCACCCTCCCTTCTGCGTGCAGTA
Source organism: Auxenochlorella pyrenoidosa (assembly GCA_001430745.1). Lineage (NCBI taxonomy): Eukaryota > Viridiplantae > Chlorophyta > Trebouxiophyceae > Chlorellales > Chlorellaceae > Auxenochlorella > Auxenochlorella pyrenoidosa. The sequence goes on from KQ481977.1 coordinate 735,724, forward strand.
TAAGCTGTGGCGCTGCCACACCATCATGAATTGCACCCACTGTGCGTGCCTCCCTTGGGCAGGCTGGCAGATCCGCGCACAGGCAGCCGCTGCGTGGTCAGCCTGTTTCAAAGCTTGCACAACAGCTGATCAGCCTGCCCAGATCAGCCTGCCCACCGCTGTGCAGCCGGCCTGCACCCGTGTCGTGCTCCTGTGCCCTTCGCGCCTGCCCCGATGACCCTCCCTCCAGCCTGCCCGCCCGCCTGCCCGCCTCTCTCCCGCCTGCAGTCTGCCCCAAGGGCCTGAACCCGGGCAAGGCCATTGCCCAGATCAAGCAGAGCGTGGTGGCGGGCCATGTTGTGGGATGACTGTTTTTCGGAAAGCAGGGCCTAGGCCTGCCGCCTTGCGAGGGCTCCGAGGCAGCACAGACTGGTGGCTGTTTTGCAGCATTGCACCATTTCGGCGTATGCGCGTGCTTGCTTCCATTGCGCTGCTGCTGGTCTCGGGTGCTTCAGCTGTTCAGGCCTGCCCTTGACCCCTCACCCCCGGAGTATCCTGCAGCTCCGCCGCTTCAGCGGCGCTTGCACCCAACCACTCAGATTGTGCTGCCCTGGGGTTCTCGGCCAGTCATGAAGCCCGTAACCTGTTTTGCACTTAAGAGCTGGCTGGACCTGCCTCCGAACACAGACTCCCAGGCCTCCTGCCAGACAAGCAAGGTGCCAGCTGGCCTGAAGGCATGCTGGTCAGGATCTCCAGGCGTCTAGCATGGTAGCCGCTCACTGCACTCCTGCTACAGGCGCACTTACAAACCCATGCAAGCTGTGGCCAGGTGGTGTCTGCGATGCGGCAGCTGCAGCTGGAGATGGGCATCCACCTGACAGCTTCCAGCGCAGTGGAGTGGGTTGGCGACGGCAGATCACCGCCCAAGCTGAGAAAATTTGTGCTAGCTGTGGTCAGTGCCGCTGAAGTAGTGTCTGAGCACTGTCCGCCATCAAACCTGGGAGACGTTTCTGGGGGCACAGGTAAAGCAGCGACATTGGGGGCGTGGTGCATGGAGCGGCAGCGGCAGGGCAGCGGCGGCGCCCAGCTGCCAGCGGTACCTGAGGGGACGCGAGCTGAGTCACTCTGCCTTCGCACCCAAGCTTTTCCACTTCAATCGTGAAATAGGCAAGCTGATTCCAGATTCTGGCCCCACACCCAGCCACACCTGCCGCACGCCTAGAGCACACGCCCGGCACGCGCCAAATATAACCTCCATCTCCCTCCGCTCCAACCTGTTCCAAATAACTTTTACACCTTCTTAGCGCGCCCGCGCACCCGCGTTCTGCAGCGTGCAGGCCCCGGCGCCAGTATGTCCACTGCGGTCTGTCTTCGCAGCCCCCAGGGCCCTCAGCTCCAACCCAGCAGGGTCCACAGCTCCCCAAAAATCTTTGCAGACCAGCGGCACACCCTCTTTTATGGCAGCACTCTGGCGCCCGCGCCTGCGGCCCGCCCACGCCGCCACCTTGCCTCTGTGTTGGCCACAGCCGCAGCCACACCAGCCAGCAGCAGCCCTTCTGTGAGCCCCCGGCGCGCCCGTCTGGCGCAGCAGCTGGCGAGCGTGGAGGAGACGCTGCGGCTGCTGGAGGAGCAGGCGGGGCAGCCGCTGCCGTCGGCCCAGTCGGCGCTGCCGGCGCTGCCTGCCGCGCAGCCGCGGCGGCGGCCCACGCGGCCCTCCCTGCGCCGCGCCTCCTCCAGCAGCGACAGCAGCAGCAGCAGCGAGAGCGAGGCAGAGCAGCCCTCGGTGTCGCGCCTGGCCCGCCGCCTGCAGGTAGGCGCTGGCAGAGGGGGGCGCCGGTGGCCAGGGCTGCACGACACTATGTTTGAAGTGGTTTTGCCCAGCAGCCCTGCCATCCTGTGCGCGGCCCACACACCCCACACAAAATGCTCAGGCAGGACCGGCCCGCTTTCAAGCTTTGTCGTCCAACCACTTACCATTTCCGCCCATCTGCAGGCTGAGCTGACTGCACGGCGTGAAGCCGCTGCCGCAGCAGCAGCTGCCGGCAACATCGTCCCTGGCCCAGGAGCCTTTGCCGGCCTTGCAGCGCCCCCGCCGCCAGCAGCAGCAGTAGCAGCAGCCACAACCGTGCGCGTCTGCACGGGCAAGAAGTGCAGCGCCGGCGGCGCGGGCGCCGTGCTTGCCACGATGGGCAGCCTGCCGGGCGTGCACGCGGCGGCCGCCCCCAAGTGCATGGGCCAGTGCCGACGCTGCGTGGCGGTTAAGATGGCCTCCGGGCCAGGCCCCGAGGTGCTGTATACCGGGGTGAATGCCTCCAATGCCGCCGGCGTGGTGGCGATGCACCAGCAGCAGCATGGGCAGGCGCAGCAGGCGCGCGTGCTGGGCCCCAGCTGCGCGCTGCCGGCCGTGTAGCGGGCTTCTTGCCCATTTCAACCATCGCAGCCAAACCATTCAGCCAAACGAATGCCCATCCATTGATCAACATCCAGGGCCCCCGGCCCTGCATTTTAGCGGCGATCGCCCGCCTCTTGCTCCTCTTGGTTGACTGCTTTCGTGCTCCCTCTGCTTTCACAGTCACGCTCGCTCCTGCGGCTCCCTCCCCTGCTTTTGCCGCCAGCTTTTGCCACTGTCCCTCCACGTGCACCGCGCCGCCGCCTTCAGTTGTCTGCTTTTTGCGGCGGCTCGGCCACTTTTCCTTGCCACCTCTGCCCAACCTGTAGGGCTGTACCTGTATGCCTTTGCCGAAGATCTTGATTTTTCGTGCTCCACCAAACGAACCCAGGCCTCGCCGAGCCGGTCCTACATTTCATGTGTCACCTGCTCTGCACCTGAGCGAGTCGAGCCTTGTAATCCTGAAGTGCCCTTAGCCGAGTGACGCGGTCGCAGTGCTCAGGGCTCAATGGTCCCACAACAGAGCAGGAGTGCTTGAGTTCACTGGGTCGGCACTGGCAGGTTTCCTCGAACAAAATACAACGCCGCTGAGCGGGCGCAGCACCTGCGGCATGCTGGGCGCGGCACACCTTCTCTTCCACTAATCCACTCATACATCTGGACGAAACACGCTCCCCCAGCTGCGACCAAGGCCCGGAGGCTCCACAAATGAGGCTGAGTGGCCGAATTCAGCAGTGCGGCGACCGATTTGCTGTGGAGTTCCCCCATCCTGCAGCCAAGAGCGAAGAACTTGTCTTTGACAGCGTGCGCGAGGCAGAAGCCGTTCTCGACTTCCTCAACCTCAAAGCGGCACTCGAGGCGGACGCCATCCTGTCCTCCCTGCCTCTTTCTCGCCCGCTGGAGGTGAGCCGCTTGTTGAGCCGCGGCGCCGCGCCGCTTTCACTTCTGCCCATGGTGCCGGCGGCGAGCTGTTGCATTGCTTGCTCGCACTGCCTGCGACGCTCAGTGCTGCCTCCGTCGACCGCCGCCTGCCCCTGCGTGTCGCAGGCCTACACCAATATGCTGGACGATCTACAGAATGCAGAGTGGGAAAGCCTGTGCCTCGCCTTGAGCCAGGGCGGGCGTGGCGATGCGGCGGCAGAGGGCGATGATGTGGAAGACATCAACATCGCAGCCGCCTCTGCAGACGCAACGGCTGAGGGCCCAGCGAGTGCAGTTCAAACGGCAGCGTTTGAGGGCCCAGCGAGTGCAGTGCAGACGGCAGATGCCGATGGCTCAGCGAGCGCAGTGCAGACGGCCGCGGCCGACGGCCCAGCGAGTGCAGTGCAGACGGCCACACCCGGGGGGCTTCCGCAGCCACCAGACCTGCCCGTGGTGGAGGAGCTGCAGCAGGCTGAGCGCGCACAGGTGCAGCAGGGCGAGCGACCGCCGGCGTCGGCGTCCGAGCAGCAGGGCGCGGCGCTGCAGCCGGCGGCGCAGCAGCAACCAGCACAGCAGTGCCAAGGCAGTGCAGGCGTGGGCCCAGGCAGAGGCAGGGCGGCCTCGAGGCTGCGCAAGGCAGCCCAGGAACCGGGGCAGACCAAATTGGACGCATTTGTACGGCGCCTGCCGTCCACTGCAGCGGCTGCGGCCGAGGCGGCACCTGAAGCCCAAGGCAACGAGCTCGGGCCGCCAGCAAGGGAGGCAGAGTCTCCAGTGCAGCCTGCACAGACCGAGCAGCTGTCAGGGGCCGCTGTTGCCGCCACCACAGCGGCGGCCGGTGCCGATGCAGGGGGGCCGGCACAGCAGGCAGCGCTGCTGACAGCGCCATCGGGAGGGCCTGAGCAGCAACGTGGGCATCCTTCACAGCAGGCCCAGCAGCACGACAGGCAGCAGCGCGAGCAGCAGGGGCATCAAGCGGCGACGCCTCAGCGCACCGCCAGCGGTAGCGGCGGAGGCAGCGGCGGCAGCAGCGGCGGCGGGGCGCCCACGTGCAAGCGGCAGCGACGCAGCGAGGCGGAGCGGCTGCTGCCCTTCTTTTGGGACCCGTGAGTTGGGGTGCCTGCTCCCTGGTCCACTGAGCCAGCCATCTGCTGCTCGTTTGAGCCTCTGCTCAGCCCAGCAGTCGCTGCAGCTGCCTGACGTGTGTCAGAGCGGGCAGGCAGGCCCAGGGCTCTGCATCTGACCGTCTCTGCACCCTGCGCCTCGCCCCTTGCCTCTGCCTTGCCTGCGGGCCCATCCTTGGCGACTGTTCGGTGCTGACAGCTGAATGCGCCCCTACTAAAGCTACCCCCTCCCAACGCTGACACCCCCAACCCCTTCGGCTGGCCTTCTGGCTTGCAGGCAGCTGGCGGAGCACCCGTACAATGAGGGACAGATCAAGCCCACCTCTAGCCGGCGGATCCCCAAGGTAAGCCGCCAACATATCACTTGTTGTGGCTGCACGAGCGCCAGCCAGGCCAGCAGTTCAATGTCGTGTAAATGCAATGCGATGTGACGTCTAATCCCTTCCCGTTGTCACAGCAGCACCCTGATCCTTCCCCTTTGGCCCGGCTTCTTGCCGTACTGTGCAGCGCAAGCGCGGCCTGCTTGACAGCGACGGACCAACCCCCACCGCCAGCCGCAGCGTGCCAGCACAGCATGCAGATCCTTCCGCAGCAGACACAGCAGGCACGCCTGACCAGCCGCAGGCTGCAGCAACAGCAGGTGCAGCAGCAGCACGGCCAGCGGCAAGCAATGAAGGGCCCACCAGCGTGGATGCTGCAAGTGGGAGGGTGCAAGGGCTGGCAGCCAGTGGGCAGCTCCACAGACCGCCAGCCGTCGAGGAACCCACAGGGCGGGAGGCTTGCTGCGAAGCGTTTGTGCCAGCGACAGGGCTACCAACTGCAGCAGTGCAGGCAGCGACAAGCCAGCAGGCAGAGGAGGAGGGGCAGCAGAGCCGGGACCAGCAGGCAGAGCAGGCACCGGTGCTGCCGCCAGCGCAGGCAGGGCTGGCATTCGGCGCGGCCTGGCTGGTGCTCAGGGGAGGGGTCGAGGCGCGCGCGGCGCAGGCTCGGGCGGACGAGCTGGCCAGCCTGCTGGCGCCAGTGGCGCAGGCCAGCAGCGGCGCAGCGCGCGCTGTGCAGCTCTTCACCTGCTGCTTCTGCTCCGTGCTGGCGCCACATCAGCAGGCGCAGCACCTGCAGCAGCTGCGGGCAGAGCTGGCGGCTGGAGGGGTGGCAGCGGTGCAGGAGTGGGTGGAGTTGACGCTGGCGGTGCTGCAGCTGCCAACTGCATGACGGAATCTGCAGCTGTGGCTGCTGGGCGCCACACACAGCTATCGCGCTGTCGCCAGCTAGCTCTCGCTCTCGCACTTGGTTGTCCTGCCCCGTCCCTCACCAAACAACACCCCTTGCAGTGCGGCTAACTCCCTGCCCTGTCGAGCTCTTTGTACTCGCAGCCAGTTGCAGCCCCACTTTTTCACACTTGTCAGGCTGCTGGGCTCGTCGCCTGTTGCACTGTGTGCTGCACAAACATGCCCGGTCAACTTCCGTGCTGTAAGCTGCTGTCCACTCTTTGGCCGCCTCTTCCGCCCGGGACCCTTGCTGCCAGACGTCTTCGCTGCTTCTCCAGCGGTGCCACCTCTGTTGAGCCAAGGTTTGCCATGACATCCAGGTCGCTGCCTGCAGCAGGGCAGGCGAGAGATGCCAGTTGCGGGTGGGCCCGAGCGCAGAAATACCCACCGCGGGCAGTCAGCTCACAGCATGGCGTGATGTCCTGCACATGTCCTGCCACACCCACCCGTGCCTGTGGCGCCCTGCCCCTGCTCCTGAGCTGTGCACACGCCAGGGCGGTGCTGCATACCAAAGCTGCCTCCCGGCCCATGCCGGCCCTTGCCTTCCCGCTCTCCAAACCGGTGCACTGCCAGTATGAGCTGGTTGTTAATGCAAGCAAGCAGGGGTGCATTGCAGCCGGCCCACCGTAGGCTTGGAAGAGACCCTCCACCACAATCACGCCAGCCAGCTTCACTTTGTGGCCGCCATCGGGGCTGCTGGAGTCTGGCAGCACCGTCACGCGCACCCGGCACTCCCTGTGCGGCGTGGCCTGCAGCCAGGGGGCGGCCCGTGGGGAGGGCGGAGGCGGTGACCACCTGCCATGACTGCCCCTTGCACAAGCAGAGCTGGGGGCGGGGGGGAGCCGGACGCACGGAGCAGCGCAGGAAGCGCGCTGCAGTGCAGGATCGGGTGGGCACCAGGCAGCCCCTTGGTACTTTTCGACGCCCCCGCCTGTCCTCGCCCCAGCCTTTCCCCCGTCTGCCCGGCCCCTGTGCTGGCCTTGAAGCGGTGCAGCTCGGTGAGGGAGGCGTCCCGCTCCCAGTAACCGTCGATGACAGACTCCTCGCACCTGCCGGCAGGGAGGATGGCAGGGAGGAGGGATGGAACTGGAAGCGGCAAGGCCCTGCCTCTGCCAGGCAGTATCTGCTCATGGCCCAAACCCGCCTCCCTCGCCCCCATCTTGGGCTGGCAGCCGCTGCAAGGCCGCGGCGGGGAGGCCGCCGCGCAAGGGGCCCGGGCAGCTGTTGGGAGGCACCCGGGAGGCGGGCGGGCGCGGTGCTCACGTGCAGCCGCTCTCGCAGGCCACCCGCGCCCTGCCCATCCTTTCGAAGCTGCGCAGGTGGGTGAGCACCACCTCGTTCATCTCCGACTGCAGATCCCCCTGCAGCTGCACAGCAGGGGGCGGCATTGCACCGGGAGAGGGCCGGTGTGTGTATGTGTGCGTGTGTGTGTGGTGGTGGTGGTGGTGGTGGTGTGTGTGTGTGGTTGGGGGGGGGGGGGGCTGCCGAGGCCGGCATGACCGCTGGCCTGGCGCTGCCTGGGTGGAGCGCAGGCGGGCGCGGTGCCCCGCTGGATGCGCAGCACCGAGGGAGGGGCAGCCCAGGGCGCCGCTGGGTGTGCACGCGCGCCCTGGGACGGACCCGCACCAGGAAGCCAGGCCGTGCCTGGTACCAGCCCCGCGTGGCCGCACCCTGAGGTTTGTGTTGGTGTCAAACTGCAGCAGTGCCCAGGCGCCCGGCTGGTCGGCGATCCAGCCCCACTTCTGCGCCGCCATCTGCGCATCGGGCCGCTCGTTACGCCACTCGAAGCCCTGCTGTTCCACCACCACCCGCTGGAAGTCGCGCAGCAGCAGGCAGGTGGAGGTGGGGCGGTGGTAGTTGCCCGCAACCATCGGCTCTGGCACAGGCTCCTGCACAAATACAAAGGGTGGACGGCGTGGCGCGCCAACGACCCCTCCTTCACACCGGCCCACTGGAGCGCATGTGCCGCTTGAATGGGCCGGCAGCAGCCCTACTGCCGGGCTGTGGGCGGCAGGCCGCCACGCAGGGGCTCGCACCACGGACCCCAACATCCCCCGCTGGCGCGGCCCCCCTTCCGCGTGCCAGACCTGCGCCGCCGCTTCGTCGCCTTCTCCCAGCGGCGCCCTTGCCAGGCTCAGCGCGCTCTCCTGCACCAGCCCCACCAGCAGGTCTGCCATGGCCCAGTGGCCGGTCTTCCCGTAAGGGTGAATGGTGTCTGCGGCAGGGAGGTGGTGGGCCGGCGGGGCAGCGCCGCCCAGCGCGCGCGCGCATGTGGGCGTGCGTGCAGGGGGCAGGCTGCCGGCCAGCTGGCAGCAGGCAGCAAGACAGGCAGCGAGCTTCAAAACGTCTTCAACTCTCACCATAGTAAAAGAACTCATCCCCTGGTTCCAGCACCTCTTGGGTTCCATCGCCCTCGTAGGGCGCATGAACTGCGGCGGCGGGGAGGCCAGACCAGCGGGGGCGGCGTAAGCCAGGGCAGCGCCTGGGCCGCACCCGCCCCACCTGCAGCCGCCGCAGGGCCTTCCGCCTGGCAAGGGGCGCTGGTGCATGCACGTTGGTGTGTGCTGCCTTCTGCCCTGCCTGCCCGACTGCCTGTCAGTCTCACTCTTGTATCCGGTGGCGTTGGCACGCATCAGGTGGTAGGCAGCCGCCCGGATGGACAGCAGGGGCAGGCCGTAGTACTGGCCTGCAGGGCCGGAGGGGAGCGAGGCGGGTGTGGCGGTCGTCACGACAACCAACGCTGTGGCGCGCCCACAGCCTGCCTGGCGGCAGGGGTGACGACCCCAAGGGGGGTAGCTCCATGCACTTGGGCGCTGGCGCTGGCGCGGGGTGCGTGTGCCCGCGAGGCGGCCCACCCACCAATCACATCCAGTTCGTTCTCGGCGGTCACCAGGAAGTCGCCTGCAGCCCAGGGGTGGCAGGGGGGGGGGGGGGGGGGGGGGCCGCGGCAGAGGGAGAAAGGGCGCATGTGTGGGCTTGGGGGGGTTGGAGGGGATGTGTGGGTGTGTGTGAGTATGTGTGGGTGTGCGGGGGTGTGTGCCCACAAGCTAGGCTGCTTGAAGCCTCGACAGGTGCCATGCGCGCGCCGGCAGACAGCGGGCAGGGCGGGACCGCCCAGGTTCGCGCCAGCACCAGGGGGGCCGTCTGTGTGGGCAGGGAGCTGCCCAGCGGAGCTGCCCGCAGGCAGCAGGCGCGGCTGGGCGGGCGAGCACCGGGGCGGCGGGCGGCGGGCGGCAGGCGCACCCGTGGTGTTGTGCGAGCCGCCGGCGATGATGTATGCGTAGTGGTTGAGGATGACCACGGCTGGCCTGCATGGAGGCGACGGGACTGGGTAGTGCTGTTCACGAGCGTCCCTTCGGAGCAGCAGCCAGGCGAGCGACCTTGTGCCAGCGCAAGCTGCTTGGGGGGGGGGGCGCACACGCAGGGCGCGCCATCAGGCAAGGCAGGCTCTGTCAAGGCACGGCCTGAAGCTGGCTGTCGGCGCAGGCATGCCGCCTGCCGCGCCAGCCGCTTCCTTGCAGCCGCAAGACCACACCACGCACACCGCATCACGCCACGCCGAGTGCAGTGCCAGGGGCCGGGAGCGCAGAGCAGGGCAGGGCTGGGCGGGACCGGCTCTTTAGAATTTGAAAAAGCTTGGCGGCTCGCCTGTTTGGGAACTCGAGCGCCTTGCGCACCAGCCGCTCAAAGCCCAGGCGCTCCTGGCGGAGGAACCCCGCCAGGTCTGTGGGGTCGTTCATGCCAAACTCCAGAACAACCAGGTCGGCATCCTGCTGCACCATGTCGTTGGCACACACAGAGTACACACCTGCAGAGGGGTGTGTGTGTGTGTGTGTGGTGGTGGTGGTGGGTGGGGGGGGGGGCGGGAGATGATGGGTGAATGGCGGGACACCAGTCGGGCGCAGCTGAACCCCTGCTCGGCTGGGGCAATGGCAGGGCGAGGGGGGCCCGGCGTGCGGCGCAGCACGGCGCGCGGCGCAGCAGGAGGGGCAGCCTGGCACCAGCCAGGGCCGTGCACGTGACCAGCACGCGCGGTGCGGCACGCGTCCCTCTGCAGCACCCGCCCCACCTGATGTGACGCCAGACAGCGCCGAGTTCTTCACCACGTGCGCCGCCCCGGGGGAGACGCCCTGCAGGAAGCGCTCGAAGCGGCGGACGTAGCCCACGCTGAGAGCCTTGTCCTCCTCTCGGCGCGAATAGGCGCCGTTGCCAGATGTGACTGACCCGCCCAGGGCAGCCACTGACAACGGCTGGCCTGCGGGGCGGCGCAGCAGGGCATGGAGCAAGGGTGGAGGGTGAGTCAAAGGGGTTCTGCTGCTGTAGCTTGCGGGAGAGGCTGAAGGCGCGTGCAGAGTGAGAGGTGGGGGGCACCCAGACGCTGCGCAGCCGATGGCGGCCGGCTTGGCTGCCGAGCCAGGGGTGCAGGTCCAGGGACGCCTGCTGGATGTGCCGCAACCCTGGCATCTGCTGGCAGCAGAAAACCACCTTGGGAGATTACGATCCGGCTGCACGCTGCAACTTGCGCTCGGCTGACAGTACCCACTCAGGCTTAGCAAGCAGGCAGCGACACCACGGGAGGCACTCGCCACAGGAGGTTGGCAAGGAGGCAGCCCACAGCACCACCCCTGCGGCGCCGCCAGCGCCCACCCGAGAGCAGCTTGTGCGCAAAGCGGCGCATGCGGGCGCGGTCCCCCAGGGAGAAGAGCCCCCGCTCCAGCGAGCGCGGCGACAGGAAGGGCTGGTGCTGCCACAGGCGCTGCACGCGGCCGGCGTCGTACTGCGGGCGCGCGGGCAGGAGCGTGGGAGAGGATGGTTGGGCCACGGGTGGCACCGGCAGCGAGGCGGCCAGATTCAGGAATTGTGCCCGGCAAGACAAGTGCAAAGAAACAGAATCTTGCCGCAAGGGTGTTCAAGCGTTTTTTGTGCACCTGGAGCAGAGGCGTGATGCCGTCGGCTCGCGCCTGTGGTGCGGCTGCTGCCGCCGGCGGCTCTGGACACGCCGGTGGCGGAGGGCAGCCTGCTGTCGCAGCAAAATCTGCATGTGGGCACTCACACCCTGCCACCGTGCTGCCGCCGCGCTGCTGCTGCTCGGGGGCCACAGCTGTGGCGTGAGCGCCGCCTCCGCTATGTTCACTGCCGCCTGTGCTGCCACTGGCTGCCTTGCTACACTCGCACCGCTGAGCAGTCAATTGCTCTCGGGACAGCCAACTCCAACGGGCACTAGCATCCAGGAAGAGCAGGCAGCAAGCGGCGGCCAAAAGGAAGGAGGCACCTCGGCCCCTCTTCGGCGCACGGGCGAACGCGCCCATATCTTTGGTATTGCGATCAATCTTAGGGTTGCATTGACGACACTGCAGGGCCTCTCATAGGAATAAGGCACACCTGCAAGTGCTACCGGGCTGGGCTGCGAGCCCTTGCAGTGAATTGTGCTGCAGGAGGGGAAGGCTGACGCTGTTGATACCCCGCAGCGCCCTGTGTGCTGCGCTGCGCTGTGGCGGCGCCTGGCCTGGCCTGGGCTGGTCCAGCTGGATCCAGCAGTCCTGCACTAACACACTAACTCAAGGAGGAGTTGCAGGAAAAAGGATACATGCACCCTACAAAAGCAGATGGGACACCCTGCATATACTCTTAGACCCCTAAGTGCCGCTTGGTCCTGCACACAGCGGTGCATCAGGTACCCGACTGCCATCTGCCTTTTCTTCATCCTCCTCATCCCCCCCTACTATCTGCGTGTTCGCAATGCCCTGCATGCCATGCCCTGCATACTCAGGTCAAACCAAAGCTGTGTTGCAGTCAGAGGCAACCGTACGTGGAGCCATGCTGCCGCTGGTGTGCCACCAAGTTCTGTTCTCTCCTTGGCTGCTTGCTGCCCTGCGCATTGTGCCCTCGTGCCAGGTGCGCTTGGGCCTCTCGACCCCATCAGGGCACCCACAACTGCTCGCCGCCCTCTATGCCTCTCGTCTCCGTTTGTTACACATCCTCCACTTCCAACTCTCGTGTAATTAGGCACACGTGCTTGCAATTTCGAGGGCAGGGTCTGAAGCATGAGGGTTGAGGCAGAAGGCATGGGCTCAGCTTGTGTGGAGGAGGGGCGGGATGGGGGCCCAGGCGGGGGGCCGGGACGGAGGCAGAGCTTTGGCGGCTGGTGCGACAAAGTGCAGGGCCGGGCGGATCAATGGCAGGCAGGGCAGGAGGGATCGTCTGTCGCCAAGGGAAAATAAGACACAGGCGGGGAGCGGGGAAGACTGGGGGACAGGCAAGGCAGGGGTCCGGGGGTGACGCCAGAGGGGGCGCGCCCTTCCAGGCGTGCGGTCGCAGCAAATAGGGGCACGCCTAGGCACTGGTGCGCTCTAACTACGAGACAAGGAGCACGTCAACGAAATGCTGCAAAATGGGGCGCGGGCGGGCTGGGGGAGGGGGGGCCATGCCCACACGGGCCACGCTGGCGTGCCTGGAAATTGCCAGCGCACCGCAGCGGCTGGCCAGCCCCGGTGGCCACTGCGCCGCGCATGCAGCCCTATACGTCAGGAGGGGGGCAGCTCAATGCGGGAGGAAGAGGTGGGAGCGTAGCATAAAGCTCTCGTGTGTCGTTTCGGCGGGATGCATGTCGTGCCTGCCTGCGGCAGGACGGGTGACGGTGCGCCACCCGCGAATGGAATAGGCCGCACCGGCTCTCTGCTCAGACCTTCTCAACCACCACCTGCAAGGGTTGGCCGCAGCAGGGGCAGCGCAGGTCAGGCAAGCCTGCGTGCGGGACAGGCCATCTCATCCCTCTCCCCCTGCTGCAAGTAAGCGCACACCCTTCTTCTCCACAACTCAGGATACCAGGCACACCAAAGGTGAGCAGCTGCCAAGCGCAGGGCATGCGGCATGCGCGGCGGCGCGTGCCTGCAGCTTGACCGCCGTCATGGTGTGCTTCTCGCCGTTGCGGTCCTCCTTCTCCACCTCCTGCACGCCGGGGCAAGTGTTGGTGCTGCCCTGAGCGCGGACGCGGCGCTCGGGCGTGCTGCACGGCTGCGTTCAGGGCGCAACGCAGGCGCGGGCGACTGCAGGAGGAGCACAGCAGCGGCTGCTCTTGCGCACGGGCGGGCGCGCGCCCCCGCGGAAAATCAGCGGGCCCCGCCCACCTGGAAGGAGGGGATGCAGCGGATGTCCAGGTGGTCCTGCTCCAGGTAGAGGCGCGCGTGGCACACCGCCATGATGGCGTTGCACACCGCCTCGGGGCCGATGCCTGCACGTCGCAGGGGCAGGGGGCAGCACGGGGTAGGGTGGGGTGGGGTGATGGCCAGCAGGGTGGGTCGCTCGGGAAGTGGGTCGCACGCAGGTGCGCGTGCCCGCAGGGACACACGTTTGCATGTGCAGATGCCGCCGACGGCGTGGGCCCAGCAGGCAGGCTGACGTCTGGCGACGTGCACAGCGCTGGCACAGGGGAGAACGCCGGGCAGAGTGCGGCGTGGAGTGGGCAACACGACCCGCCCTTGGTCTGCTGAGGCCTAGCCCGGCAGCGCACCTGTGATGTTGGGGCAGCCGCCCTCGCGCGCGCGGTTTGAGATGGCGCCCGCCACCACCGTCGGCTTGCTTCCCTTGCCCGCCGTCAGCTCGCTGGGCTGCAGCAGCAAGGATCATGGCATCAGGGATGGTGAACACTGCAAGTGGTGGCTGCCTTGCCTTGCCCGCATGCAGCAGGCCCACTCTTGGTGTGTGCCCTGCCTGCCGAAGCTGCAGCTGGTGAGAACACATCCAGGAAAGCGGAAGATGACAATGCGGACGGCACTCAGGCCCAGGGCAGCGCAACTGCTGCAGGCGCGCATCGGCTCTGGGCAGGTGCGCCGCGGCCCTCACGTTCTGGATCACGCCCTCGGTGGCCCGCTTGGACTTGGAGGTCACATACAGCGCGAGCGAGTTCGCCATGCTCCTGCTCCAAGAGGGGTCGCACGAAGGCCGCGAGGGGTCGGAGCAGGGCCCCACCGGCAGGGAGCGGCAACGCACCAGCTTGCGACGGCATTCCACATTTCCTCCCTCACGGCCCTAGATGCCAGCAGGGCCGGTGCGGCATGGCGGTGCCTTGGCGGCGGCGGCGTGCCGTGGCGGTGGCGGCGCGGCAGCGGCGGCGGGCGCGCCCACCTGTCCCGGAAGGCGGGCTGTACAAATAGCTCCAGGCTGTCCTCCTCAAGCAGCCGCCGCGCAATGGCCACAGCCTGCAGGTCAGCGGGGCAGGGAGACGGTGAACACGTGAACGCAGCACAGCGCTGCCTCCCGACGGCACCGCCAGGACTGCTGCAGGTGGGCTGGAGGGTGGCCCTGGCAGCGTTTGCCGGCGCATGGCTGCCTGGGCTGGCAGCAGGCAGCGCTCCACAAAAGGATGACAAGAGCGACGGGAGGGACCGCCTTCGCCGGGCCGGGGCAGCTGCCGCGCCCTCGCCAGCTGGCATGTTGAGGGGATTCAACCGCAATGGGCACCTAATCTCGGCAAGACGCATGCCTCCAGCTGGCCAGAGCGCTGCACTGTGTGGTGTGCAACCCGCTCGACCTGTGGTCGGCAAGAACGGCCCTGCTGCTCCACTGCCCACATGGCCGCAGCACGCACCTTGATGGCGCAGTTGATGGCCGGCGCCCCCGTCGCCAGCAGCGGCATGTGGCTGTTGTTGCGCGCGTTCCACGCGATCTTGGCAGAGTAGTGCCGCGGCTCCTCCTTGCTGGAGATCTGTGCCGGAGGGTGGCGAAGATAGCGAGCGAGATGTCGCAGAAAGCCCACGGGCCCATTCCGAGGTAGCACTGCCAACTGCTTAGCGGGCAGGACAAGCGCCGCGCCAAGAAGGCCAGATGCAACAGCGCTGCTTGCATTGCAGCGCGAGCCGATCACACGGAACGGGCTAGGCGACCGCCGCTTGGGCTGTGTTGGAGGTGCGCAGGCCAAACGCACAACACGCCGGCAGCCGGCGGCTGGATGGGAAGGTGGTGGCACCGTGGCGCTTGGGCCCTCCTGCGCCCTCCTGGGCCTCCAAGCCCCTCTGAGCAGCCCCACCTTGATAAAATCCACCACGGAGGCGTCCTCTGCGCCGCGGCCAGGCCCGTAGCCTGGGAGCGCGTGAGATGCCATCCTCCTGTCGCCGCGCTCCTCCCTGTAGTCCTCTCTGTCCTTCGCGCGCCGCTGCGAGTACTGGTCAGACAGCCGTGAGCTCTTGCTGTCGCTGTAGCGGCCGCCGCGAGGCTCCTCTGGGCTACGACTGCGGCGCTTCAGTTTTGCAGGGCCCCCGGGGGCGTGGTCGATCACCAAGGGCGCCGTGCGGCAGGCTGACAAGCGCTGCCGGGGAGTCAGTGCGGCTACGCGGCTGCCAACGCGTGGCGGCGTGCCTGGGATGGCGGTGAGGGCGAGGGGGGCGAGTGTATGCAGGTCAGGATGGGGGCACAGCCAACAGTGGCAGCGCACACCGAGCATGCCGAGCAGCAGTCATGCTCCCGCTGACCCTGCTGGATCGCCTCGAATAGCAGCGCCCCTGCCTCTTAAAGGGCGTGATCGAAAGAAAGGACCAGCCTCCCGAGAGGTCTGCTGAGCCCAGGCTGTTCGGGCAACTTTGGCAGCCACTTGCGCTTGCTCCTCTCCTTGCCGCACAAGGACCCAACAGTGCATCCACAGGATGTACATCACTTTCGAGATCGCTATAGCAGCCCGCACACACAAGAGCTCCATTTCCCCGGTACGGGCGGCAGTGGCCCTGCCCGTGCCGCCACCGGCACCAGACAGCGGTGTCCACACTGCATGCTCCAGCAGCTCCTGACAGGCACGACGGGGAGGATCGCATGCATGTAGCCTGCCTGGTCGAGCGAGTGGCCTGGCCAAGCCACTGTAGCACCCCGCAAGGGGGTGTGCGTCGTGAATGCAACACCGTCTGGTCGGGCCTTCAGTGCAGTGCGCACTGGCGTTGCAGCTTAGCGGGCAGGCATCATCTAGGTCTGTATGCTGCGGCGGTGAACAGCAGCATGCGTTAGTATCAAGCGGGCCTACCGAGCGAGCCTGCATTGTATGCGTCTGCCCGAGCTCTATGGCCTGCGCTGAGGACACGCAGGCCATGGCGTCAGCTTCGCCCGTCGCCCTGCATGCGGCTGCGTTGAGGGTCTCCGCTGCGCCTGCCAGTTGGTGCGCTCAGCATCAGTGCTCCTGGGCTGCAAGTTGGGGCCTGGGAACAGTGCCCCTCGGACATGCCAAACCAGCTTGTGAAGCCGGCCCCCCGCCCCGCTGCCAGAGCGCCGCTGGCATGGCTTTGTGCCGGCCAATAGTGCGCAATTGACCGCATGCTGTGGCGGTGCATCCAAGCCTGCCCAAGGGCACTGTGGTTTCCGGGCCGGGCACTCACCATGCCGCTGCTGCCGCCAGCGCTGCCCAGCGCCGCCGCCGCTACATGCAATGGCGGCACTGCTGTTTCTCGCCAGCGCATTCGCCGCCATGGCGCGCGATCCAAGCGCCGTCAGCTTGGAAACCTTCGTCCTGCACTCGCTGAGCTCGATAGCCCAGGAGTGTAGCGGCAGGGCGCCTGCGCAGAAGGAAGTGCGGCAGGCGGCGATCAAGTTGCTTGGTGAGCTTGCTGCAGCGCACGGCCGCTCCCTCGGTCCGATCGGTCAGCAGCCCAGGTTGCTCACTACCCGGCGCCCCTGCCCTGCAGAGGAGCTTGGAGTGGCCGACTTTGGCAAGCCAGGCAGCCGGCTGAGCGTGCCGTTTCCCCAGGATGTCACGGCACAGGTGCAGCCCCGCCGCTGGGACCGGCAGCGGGTTGCCGCCGATGGGCTGCACCCAGCTTTGCCCCATCAAAAATGCACGCGTGCACCGCCTCAGCCTGCCTGCTACTGTATTGCGCGTGCGCAATGCCGCCCCCTGCTCCCCGTGCCACGTGCAGCTCCTGGGCGTGCTGCGCGGCGCGCTGGCGCTGGGCAACCCCAAGCTGGCAGAGCCTGCGCTGAGCTGCATGCACAAGCTGGTGGCCTATGCCTACCTGCAAGGGGAGACCGGGCCCAGCGGCCGGCTGGACGACGACAGCAGCATCGTGACGCAGGCAGGGGAGGGTGCCGGCGCAGGCTGGTGGCAGTTGTTGCTGCCTGCACAGAGGGCGCGGCCGCATGGGCCCAGCTGGCCGGGCAGGCATGGCGGGCAATGCCAGTGCATGGACAGGGCAGGCATGAGCAGATGGAGGCATGCAGGCGCTGTTTTGGCAACCATCCGAGATGGGGTTGTGTTGCGCTCAAGCACCCTGCACGGCCCTCCCCTTCAGGTTGTGGCCCTCACTGCCAAATGTGGCGAGAGCAGCACTGCGGGCACGCAGCTGCAGGTGGTCAAGGCGCTGCTGACCTACGTCACAGGCAAGGCCGGGGGTGGCCTGCGCGCTGCCGCGGGCAGGGTCGCCCTCGTCTGCCTGCCTTCCACGCACCCGCCATGCAGCTCGACCGTACCACTGGCACGGTAAACTGGCAATGGTCGCATGCTTCCTCCTCATGTAAAGCATGGCTCCGCGTCCCCCCCACCCCCACCCACCCCACCCCCCTCGACCTGCAGCCGAGCACTTTTTGGCGCACGGCGACTGCCTCATGCAGGCGGTGCGCGCCGTGTTCAACCTCGCCATCGGCGCCGAGGCGGCAGACATCAAGAACACGGCGCGCTCAGCGCTGCTGCAGATGGTCAACACCGTGCTCAAGCGCGTGGGGCAGCAGATCCTGGTGGGTGCTGCGGGGCGGCGGCAGCGGTGGGCCCTGGCCCTGGCGGAGGCTGAGCAGGTGCTGGCAGGTGGCGCAGATGGGTTGCCTGGGTTGACTGTCAGCAGCACTGCAGCGCGTGGGGTGGGCCAGCAGACCTGTGGCCGCTGCAGGCAGTGCTGCTGTGCCTTGCTGCGTTCACATTTGGCAACCGGCAAGCTGTTGCCTTTCTCGATGGTTTGCTTTGAAGCGGCCATAGCCCTCGCCCCTGCCTGCCTGCAGAGCCCAAACGGTACCCCGCTGCCAAGCCCCGCTGCCACCTACTTCCGGCCCCTCCATGCCGGCAGCACTGGCAGCGCCAGCACAGAGAATGTCACCAATGCAGCAGCCAATGCAGCTCCGTCAACCGCCTCTGCGGATCAGGCGGGCGGCGGCGATGGCAGCAGCGCTGTCGGCGGCAGCAGCAAGGGCGCCCCCTCGGCGCCCTCCTCGGTGCAGGGAGGGCCGGCAGGACCGGGCAGCACGGCCAGCATCGGAGGCGGCGGGCTGAGCCAGGCGCCGTCGGATGCCGACCTGCCGGCCCAGCAGCACCCAAGTGGATCGCCCAAGCAGCCGCTGTCACCCGCTGAGAGCGGCCGCCTTATGCAGGCCCTGTCGGCAGAAATGTCCATTGATGCGCCCGCCGGCAGCGGCGAAGCAGATGGGCGGCAGGGCGGAGAGCCGCTGCGGCTGGCACCGCCGGCTCCGCTGGCCCTGCCACCTGGCATTGCTGCCTCGCCGCCGGGCTCCTCTGCCGCCACCTCGCCTGCAGCTGGCCAGCTGGCCGGGCTGGGCAGCGCGCCCAGCACGGACATGGCGGAGGCTGCCGACGCCGCTGCCGTCGCTGCCGACATTGCCGAGCTGCAGGCCGCGCTGCCGCGCATCCAGACGTCGCCGCCCACGCCCACCCACGGCGGCGGCGCCGAGGAGGCGACCGCGGAGCAGTTTGTGGCGGCGGCGGTGCAGGCGGACGCGCGCACCGCCCAGCTGGCCAGCCTGGCGGAGCAGAGCGACCTGCGGGGCCTGGAGCGCGCGCTGGACAGCCTGCCGCAGGCGGAGCCCACGCCCGGCAGCCTGCCCAAGCTGACGCGGCAGGACACGCCGCCCGACCCGCGCCGGTGCGCGTGCAGGCGCGAGTGCTGCTGGGCACCCCACATGCTTGCGGGCTGGCCTCAGGTTTCGCCCCGCTGGAAGGTAGTCGTGCTATGCTGGGGCCAGCTCGGCATCCTACTTCAGGGGCAGGCGTGGCGGGACAGCGACATGGCAGTGAACAGCGCTGGCTCTTCTCTTGACCTGCAGGGCGCTGATGCGCGACCGGCGCGCGGCTGCCTGGAAGCTGCTCACCGCCGTGGAGAAGGACGCCCTGATTGTCCTGACCGCCATGTGCAAGGCACGTCGCCGCGGCGGGTGCCGCCTGCATCGCCTGCAGCCTGGTTCCCCCTGGCACGCCGCGCACAGTTCCTCAGCATGCTTGCCGTGCCGCACCTCGGTGCTGGTCCCTCCCCTGGATGAGCCCCCCCCCCCCCCCCCTTAACCCACACACCCACACACACGCACACAAACGCGACGAGGCGGGGGGGGGGGGGGGCGACACACACA